>CM076854.1:96921476-97259357 GCA_039519185.1 Astragalus membranaceus
CGCAAATTTCTTCAGCAAACTTAAACCAATCACATGGATACATGAAGAACAACAATTAACAAGCAAAACCCCAAAAATTCAGCTTAAGGCCGAAGCCCTTTTTACCCAAAAACAAATTTTAAAACCCTAAAATCAACAAATATGCATAGTTCATCTTAAATCCATAAAATTAGCACAATTAATCATGCTTTATTCAACTTCAAATCAACACAAAGATCATGAATTAGGCCCAAGGCTGAAGCAAAAAGAAAAGGAAAACATGTTTTTATTTGGTGAAAATCACATGAACAAAGAGCAAATCACAAGAACAACACATAATCAACACATAGTCACAAGAACAATTTATTTGGTGGGTGAGATACCAACTCTCACCCACAACAGCCCCTAATCTACATTTAAATGATGTTATGAGATGCAAATATAAGTTGAAAAAGGATTTTGATGCAAGAAAGTGGATGAAAATGCAAAGGGTTTTAGGTTATACCTTAGTTCCAAGCTAAACAAGAGTAGAAATGAAAATCAAGAGTAACCAATCACCAACACTCCTCAAAAATCACCAACAACAGCCACGTAACCTTGAAGGAACAACCCCTTTGATGACGTAAATGTGGAATCAAAGATGAAAGGAAGAGGATATATGAATATGGAATGAGTTTTAAGTGATTTAGTGGATGAAAGTTGAAGAAATTGAGGAGGAGAATGAGGGGGAGGTTTCGGCTGGGCAAAGGAGAGGAGGAGAGGGTTCTTTCAGCTGATTGTGTGCTAGGGTAAAAAATGAGAGAGTCGTTACCCCTCCTCATCCAACTTTTAATTTATTAGCCATTTTTAAGGGTATTTGTGACAATAGCTTTTGCAAACCACCAAGGATTTGAGATAGGGGACACAAGGATTAGCACTCAGAAGCACAAAAATGAGCTGATTGCCAGCTGCTCCTCACGGTTTTGGAGTGGTTTTTGAGAGCAAAAATTGTTGAGGGCCCTTAGGTCTTTTTACATTGAGTTATAACCTAGGATTTGATCAAAAATTTTAATCAATGGCTATGGATCATTTCACAAGGATCATGGGCATCAAAGAGCACAAAAAAATGGGCTGGAATTGAGAGGAAATTCGCAGCACATAGGAGAGAGAGTGAGTGGAATTGCAACTTGTACTATTGTACTACACTTGACCTTTCAAAATTCAAAGGAATATTGATTATTCCTTTCAAGATAATTCTTCTAAATTCATGCCATTTTGGGCTATGTCCCATGATTCAATGATTGGGCTCTGAATTTTATGATCTCACCAATCCCAAAATTGATTTGTTGACCCCACTCCAAAGGAAATGACCATTTTACCCTTTTGTTCAAAAACCGAATTTCATGCCAAAAAAATATTCCCATGATGCACAAAAAATACACAACTCCACTCACTTGGACTCACATAAATTCCTCAAGAGATGCATAATGGTTTTTACCGAGAAATTATTTATTTTAGTGAAATGACCAAAATGCCCTTTTGGTCCCAAAAATCCTAATTTTACTCCAAACTTCATTTCCACTCTAACAATGATCCTGAGACCCTTTGGATGACTCTAAAACTCTAGAAATGCATGCATGATGAGAAAATAAGTCTTTTTGGCGAAATTACCAAAATACCCTTTGAACTAGGAAAAACCCTAGAAACCTTAGAAATGCTCTAAAGTGCTCTAAAATGCCATGCAATGCTTTTCTAACCCTAAAATGCATTCTGAAACTTCTAAGATGCAAGCATGATGCTCTTCCTAACCTCTAGGATGAATGCTAAGACTTGATTTATTTTTGATTGAAAATTAGGGTTTTGACCTAAGCCGGACAAAATTGGGGTATGACAGCTGCCCCTCTTTATTTGGATTTTGATAAGGAATATGAATTGGCCGAAGCATATTCCGAGGCAAAATAGAAATAAAGAATTCAGAAATTATACCGATTTTGTCTGCTTAGGGAAACCCGAACTTTCTCTTGTTTCTTCTTTTAAGAAACAATAAATAAAAACTGGTGTGCAAGCAAAAAAGGAAAATGGGCACTTTCGTGCAGAAAGCGGTAAAATAAGCATCCGGCGTGCAAAAAAGAAAAATAAGCACCTGACGTGCGAAACAGAAAAATAAGCACCTGGCGTGCAAAACAGAAAAAATAAGCACCTGGCGTGCAAAACAGAAAAATAAGCACCTGACGTGCGAAACAGAAAAATAAGCACCTGGCGTGCAAAACAGAAAAAATAAGCACCTGGCGTGCAAAACAGAAAAATAAGCACCTGACGTGCAAAACAGAAAAAATAAGCACCTGACGTGCAAAACAGAAAAAATAAGCACCTGACGTGCAAAACAGAAAAATAAGCACCTGACGTGCAAAACAGAAAAATAAGCACCTGACGTGCAAAACGGAAAAATAAGCACCTGACGTGCGAAACGGAAAAATAAGCACCTGGCGTGCGAAACAGAAAAAATAAGCACCTGGCGTGCAAAACAGAAAGATAAGCACCTGACGTGCAAAACAGAAAAAATAAGCACCTGACGTGCAAAACAGAAAAAATAAGCACCTGACGTGCAAAACAGAAAAATAAGCACCTGACGTGCAAAACAGAAAAATAAGCACCTGACGTGCAAAACGGAAAAATAAGCACCTGAGGTGCAAAACAGAAAAATAAGCACCTGACGTGCAAAACAGAAAAATAAGCACCTGACGTGCAAAACGGAAAAATAAGCACCTGACGTGCAAAACAGAAAAATAAGCACCTGACGTGCAAAACGGAAAAATAAGCACCTGACGTGCAAAACAGAAAAATAAGCACCTGACGTGCAAAACAGAAAAATAAGCACCTGACGTGCAAAACGGAAAAATAAGCACCTGACGTGCAAAACAGAAAAATAAGCACCTGACGTGCAAAACAGAAAAATAAGCACCTGACGTGCAAAACGGAAAAATAAAGAAAGCAGAAAAGAAGGTATCGGCCCTCAGTAAGCCGACACCATAGGCTGCCTAAAGCTCTTTAACGAACCGCGAACGATCCGAGCTTGCCCTTGGGCACGGTGGTCTTCCAGAGCGACCGGGGGAGGGTACTATATCAAGTCTAGATCTCGATATTTCCCTAGGACTGCGCCATGTCTTAGGCCGACACAACTATCCTTTTCGCCTGAACCTAACGAGGTCTGAATGACTTACCTGCAGCTCGAATACAAGGTGAAGTCTGAATGGATTTACGAATCCTGTTGATTGATTGGCACTTGGGCCTGAAGGCATTTACGAATCCTGTTGATTGGTTGAGATGGCCAATGCTGCCGCACTGGATTGAGGTACCTGCATACGTCAGCTGATGCGAGGCATGGTGCATGGAGTATGAATGCATGTTATGCGAAGGCATGTTATGCAGATGCATGCGATGCGATAAGTTTGTTGAGATGATGAACGTTCATGAAATGCCCTTTATTCTTTTACTTTGGTTTTCGTCATGTGATGAATGCACAAGATGCGGTCATGCCAATGTAATGCAGATGTATGATATATAGATGCATGTGACGCTGATGCATACAATGCTGGATGCTTTTGATATTTATGAAATGCGGGCATGCAAATGCAATGTTTTAATGTTTTGAGAGTTGTGAAATGCTTTGGTTTATTGACTTGACATCAGTCTGATTTAAGGACCACAACGGGTTTGGTTTATGGGCCGACAAGCCTGGTTTATGGAGCAATATGTGTCTGCATATTGGTCTGATTTATGGACCCCAAAGGTCTGGTTTAAGGACACGAAGGTCTGGTTTATGGACTGCAATGATCTGGTTTAAGGACACAAAGGTCTGGTTTATGGATCGCAATGATCTGGTTTAAGGAGCAATATGTGTCTGCATATTGGTCTGATTTATGGACCCCAAAGGTCTGGTTTAAGGACACGAAGGTCTGGTTTATGGATCGCAATGATTTGGTTTAAGGACACAAAGGCCTGGTTTATGGATCGCAATGATCTGGTTTAAGGGCCGACATGGCTGAGTTATGGAGCAATATGTGTCTGCATATTGGTCTGGTTTATGGACCCCCAAAGGTCTGGTTTAAGGACACGAAGGTCTGGTTTGACCTAATGGTTTGTGAAATTTCGGTGCGAGTGTATGCAATGGAAGACCTCACTTTGTTTTTTCTATTAGATGCATGACGCAAATGCAATGCTTTGATGCAAGATTTTTTTGTTCTTTTCCTTTTATGAAATGCAAACATTAAGATGATGCAAATGAAATGTTTGAGTCCGACTGTTATGGTACATGTGGCAATAATATGAAATGGTTGATTGGGAAACATAGGCATTTTGGATGGTACGCGATAAATGCATGTAATGCGAATGCAAATGAGATATTTGGATGCAAATGTTATGATTGTTATTTTCTTTTCCTTTCTCCTATGATGAATGCAAATGCAAATGTCTGAATTTCTCTTTTCTTATTATTATTTCCTATGTCTGAGGAATGCATGATTTTATGTAATGCATGATTGTGTTTGTTTATTGTTCTTTTGCTTATTATTTTATTTATTATTATTATTATTATTATTATTATTATTATTATTATTATTATTTTATTTATTTTTTTATTTTTTTTTGCTGGTTCAGCCAACCCACGACACTCGTGACACGAGACTGAGGAACCTGTTGGAATTGCGGGGCTCACGGGCCGAGTACATGTTGGTTTTGACTTTGCTGGTTTGAAGCAATCGTGGATGTAGTTGCTTTCTCCTTCATGGTTAACTGGCTTTGGGGAATTGCCTTCTCCCGGGACTCTTAAGAATCTCGTAATGATTTGCAATGCTCTATGATGTATGCACATGTTTTACAGTTCAGGACCATCATCATCATAAAACGTTTATTTTGAGCAGAAAAAGCAGAAAATAAAAGAGTGAACAGATACGAGAAATTTGAACTTTATTAATGTGGAAACCGGTCGCACAAGAAGTTACGCCGATTATTTATTACACTTGAAAGTTTAAACTGTAAAAAGACACGAAAAAGGAGAGAAGCTGAATTCTGACTGTCCGTCTCTGTGGAACAGTGCCAAACATCTATGTCCTTGACCTTGATCACCCCCTCATCCAAGCTTGTAGGATAGTTGTATGCCTTTCTTTACTTTTCATGCCTAAGTTTTCAGACCCTAATTTTTTCCTGGATCGCCCTTTGCGGGTTTTCAATCCACCGGGTCGCTCTGATTTTGCCTAGGCCGCCCTTTGTGGGTTTTCAACCTAGCGAGCTAATTCTTACTTGGCTTGTCTTTCTCTTTTTTCTCTATTTCTTTCAGGCATAATACTTCTTCACTTGATCTGAATTGACTGGATTCCTGAGATCTTCGCCGTCTATGTTTATGAGTATCGGCGCTCCTCTGGAAAAAGCTTTCTTGACTTCATATGGATCGTCATAAGTGGGCATCAACTTCCCACGGAGTCAGTCTGGATAGGTAGGATCTTTTTGAGTACAAGGTCTCCTTTGGCGAATTCTCGAAGACGGACTTTCCTGTCGAAAGCTGCCTTCATCTCTTGTTGGTACAACTGGCCATGGCGCAGGGCAGCAATTCTTTTCTCTTTAATGAGATTCAGTTGATCTAGACGAGCTTGGACCCATTTTGCTTCTTCTAACTTGACCTCCATGACTACTCGTAGAGAGGGTATTTCAACCTTGACGAGAAGAACTGCTTCTAACCCGTATACGAGAGAGTATGGGGTTACCCCTGCATGTGAATGCGACAAGGGATGAGATAGGTGTAGGGTTGATTTCCCCAGTTGTAGGTGGAGTGAAGAGCGACAGGATTGCCCCACTTGGCATATTGTAAATAAATGAATTTATTTGTCCTTGAGCTAAAACTTTGAGAAAACAACAGCAATCAGTCATTGATCGGAATGGACCTTTCGGGATTGTGGTGTTTTGTGGAGTATTTGAAGTTTTGTTCGGCATTGGCCAATGGTCAATGATTTAAGATGGCTAATCGATTTAATGAAATGTTTGGGAGTTTTATTCCTGGCTAAGAGTCTGTGGAGGACGGGCTGTCGAGGTCAAAGGAGAATGTTGGCGGTTTATGAGAGGAGAGGTGCATGGAAATGAGAAAGTGTTTGAAGGTTTATTAAGACAAGGATCTCTTGGGTTTTGTGGTAACATGTACCAACTCACCACTTACATTTCTTTTGTATTTTTCTTTTGGTTTTGGAATTTTCCTTTTTGAATGATTTTCCTTCTTTGACTTTTTTTTTTTTGAGCTTGGGTGAACTGATAAAGAACGATGCACTGTTTTTTTTTGAGGTAATCCTTGTCTAAGGTGACTTTTGGATTTTTGGCTTTTTCTTGGCTTAAGATGGGTCGGAAAGGATTTTGTTTTTCTCTTTGGGATTGTCTTGGCTTACGGTGGGTAGGAGAGGATTTTGTTTTTCTCTTTGGGATTTTCTTGGCTTACGGTGGGTAGGAGAGGATTTTGTTCTTGGATATGGAATGGTGGTCCAACTTCATTTCAAATCATGATTGCTTATTTCCTCAAAAATTAACTCTGGGACAATAATTCACTTATTTTCATGCACTTGCCCTTCTTCTTTATTTCCTTTTTGAGCTCTAATTTTCCTTTATTGAAGTACCCATCTTGACCTCTTTCTTGTTCTCAGCGGTCCCCAAGTTGATCACTTCAGTGGATTCCCCGCGAGGTTAAATAACCATTTTTCCTTGTCTCATTAGTCTTCTGGAAAATCTTCCCGGTCTTCCTCAACATCCCCCTCTGCTTGACTGATAAGGTGATCAAAGTCAAAATATGGACTGTAGGCACTGTTATTTTGAGAGACAATTGCTGTGGACCTGCTTTTTGTCGAAGCAAAAAAAACAGAATGAAAGGCGAGACAAACAAACAAGCAATAATAATGCAAGGAAAAGACACATGAAGTGAAAAGGAATTGATTTTTATTGATTGAAATTCAAAAACAACGTTTTTATTGATGATGATGACTTTGAAAATAAAAACATGTGTGCCCCTAACAACTGGTCCTGTGGCCTTGGGCAGAGCCACAGGGTTGCATTACAGAAAATTACTGAAAGACTACATGAAAAACGACAACCACTCATGAATGCTGCGAGATGCATGACAAAACATGAAGACTTGGCGCTGCTGCTTTCAACACCTTGATGCTCTTTCGATTGTTGCAGTTCCGGCCTGATAGCCCCGGGCTCTAAGGGTTCAGATTGACTGTTAATATCCCACCATCCTCGTTAAAGGCCAACTGCTTTGTATCAATAAGTTCTTGAACCAGATACTTGAAAGGTTTGCACTTCTCAGTTGAGTGACCAATTGCCCCGGAATGGAAATCACACCTGGCATCTGAATCATATCCTCTCGGGAATGGAGGTTGAACTGGCTTCATCTCTCGAAGGGAGATCAATTTGTGGTTAACCAGACGACCGCACAAGTCAGTGTATGACATAGGAATGAGACTGAACTTGCTCGACCTTCTTTGCCCCGTTATAACATTGGTTTCTCCATCCCTTTTTGCAGGAAAGTCACTAGCATTGTCGGTGCCAGCAAGATTGCAGGAGATTCTTCCTCTTTTTATCCCGGCTTCAATTCTTTCGCCGACTTTTGCCATGTCTGAGAAATTAGTGGATACACTCCCAATTAATCTGTCGTAGTAAAATGCTGGGAGAGTTTCCATAAATACATGCACCATTTCCTTCTCAGTCAGTGGTGGCTTCACCTGTGCGGCTATAATTCTCCACCTTTGAGCATATTCATTAAAGGACTCATGATCTTTCTTGCTCATATACTGCAACTGAATCCGATCTGGAGCCATGTCTTTGTTGTATTCGTACTCCTTTAAGAAAGCTTCAGAAAGGTCCTTCCAACTGTGGATGTCGGAAGGCTGCAACTGCATGTACCAGTCCAAAGACGCTCCAGTCAGACTGTTTTGGAAGAAATGGATCAGCACTTTATCATCATGCGCATAAGCTGCCATCTTCCTAACATACATTGTTAAGTGGCTGGAGGGACACCCCGTACCGCGGTACTTATCAAAATCTGGTGCCTTGAATTTGGGAGGTATAACAACCCCTGGGACAAGACACAGGTCCCGTGCATCCTTAGCCCTTGTACTTGACCCTTCCATTGCTTTCAATCGTTCCTCTAGCAAATGATATCTGTCTCTTGGCTGTGAACTTTCAACCATCTGGCTCTGAGGATAGCTCCCTGGACTGAAGTCGTAACCCCCATACTGAGCGGGGTTCCCCATTTGGTAAGCAGCACTTGGAGGATTCACAGTAATCTCCGGAGCAAGAGCAGGAGAACTTCTTGGAAGTACGACACTGGGACTAGGGACGTGAATGTACGGCATAGCCGTAGCTCCAACAGAAGTAACCACAGCAGGCTGACTTGTCACCAAAGGAATGGCTTCAGCGATGGATGGTGTATAATTCATGGGCATCCCCCAAGGGTATACTTGTGCATTTGGTTGTCTTTGACCGTTTGCCCCCGAAGATTGACTAACTTCTGGCCCGGGAATGGGATGAACAGTTACGACTTCAGCTGATACAGGAGGAGAAACAAAGGTAACGACCCCTTTTGGATTCACGACAGCGGCGGCCCCAGCAGCGGTCCCACTTCTCAGGTTTTGCAGCATATTCATTACCTCGGCCATCTGAGCTTCCATGGTCTCCACTTTAGTTTTCAGAGCCTGGTTCTCCTGAGCCAGCTGCTCAGGGTTAAGGATCTCCACCATCAACTCTTCTTGACCCATGGGGTCCTCATTCTCGGGAATCTGGTTGCTAGCCATCAGTTTTGCTTGAAGACGTGTGTTATAGCGGTGAAAGCGAACCAGCGTACCTTTACTGTTTGTTTAGCCATTTATTACATAAGAATCAGGATAAATGTATGAATGGATGCATGAATGCATGTACAATGTTTGCTTGATGCCGGGAACCACGGGATGCCTTATCTTGTCATAAGCGCATAAACTTCTCTTCTTTTTTTTTTTTCGATTTAAGAAGTGAAGTAAACGAGGAATCGAAATAGCAAATCAACCTTCTTCAAAACTGGGAAGCGAGAAGCAAGTGAAGCCTTTCTATTCGATTCCATTCTGATGCACCTATGACAAGACGGTACATTGTTCGGTGATCCCCGGCAAGCAAATGCAAATGAGATGTTATATGGATGCAAGTAAATGAATGCGGCATGATGCGACTATGATGTGAATGATGCGCGTGGAAAAAATAAAGGCATTACGTATGGACGGAAGTTCAGAAATTTAGGAGACACACTACGTGCCTCACGCAGTGGTTTATTTGAAGAAGGAAAATATATTATTATTTGAAAATGAGGACCGTACGTCATTTCATGTGGACCGGTACGAGAAAGGCTACAGCGGTAACTCTTTCTCTTTTTTTTGAAAATGAAGTGGGCCATATGTCACTTCGTACGGACCGGCAAAAGAGAAGACTACAACGGCAACCCTTTCCTCTTTTCTTTTTTTTTTTGAAAATTTCTCTTTTTATTATAGTAAAGACATGCCTAAACTACAATGCAACATACAATTCGTATGCCCTCGTGTCCTACCAAGGTGGGAATCATAAGTTCTAGGGAAACTTTAAAGGTTCCTCCCATGTGGCTCTATTCACTCCCTCACAAGGCCACCAGAGCCACAGTCTCTTTCACAAAACTCCCCACAAATGCAGCAAACTGCTAGGTGTGAGGCATCATGAAAGAGCACGACTCTGGTTGAAACTTTCGCAAGTAGCCAAACGGACAAGGGTCCTGATGGGCTCTCACTACTCGAATCCACTCTCCTAAATTTGCAGACCTGGGTTATGGTCCCACTCAGAATATGTAACCATATGGTACAAGTGTAGTGTGTGTCAAGGGCATTTTCCCTAACACTACCCCACCTGCAAATGAAAACCAGACCAGTCCAGAAAATAGCAATCAATATCAAGTTGTCTACCCTAGGGTTTCATTCCTAAGATATCTACAAACAAGGATATTACTTACCTTAAGAAGAGGAGCCAAGAAGAGGGAACATAATAGAATAGGGGGAAAGATGCATAAACTTACCGAAGAAAGGGAGCGAAGAGGAAGGGATCATGGGGATTAGAAGGATGCATGTGCATAAGCAATAAAAGAAGAGGGGTAGAAGAAGACAAATGCCCATGCTTATAATTATCTATAAAAAAGAAAGGCAAACAAGATATTAATCAACTCACAATACATTGAACCACACGTTTTAGTTAGTTAGGCTTGACCCTCGTCTTTTTTTTTAAAAAAAAGTTCCCCAGCAGAGTCGCCAGCTGTTGCACCCCGAAAAATCCCATTTGGACTTCTCAATGTACAACGTGGGAAAAGTTTGGAGCCGCCACCAATATTTTAATTTTTGGACCAAAACATTGAAAAAAGGTCCTTTTGAAAAAGGCGGGTGGTCTTTGAAAAACTAGAGACATGGGTTCGGGGGTCGATTACACGTGAGGAAGGTATTAGCACCTCACATGTCCTTTCTACCGAAAGGGAACCTCTAACTAAAGTATGTGGTTTCAATGTTTGATTTGGAAAATACCTAAGTTTGCCTATTTATTCCTTTGTTGAAAGATGCATTGAAAAGGATTTAACGAAAACCCTATTTATTATGGAAAAAGGAGAAAAAGAGCTTTTTAGAAAAAGGGCTTGACGGGACATGGCCCGCTCCTACGTATCTCCCGGTGCGATGGAGAACTCAAAGCTACGTAGTTCTTCTTTATCATGAAAAGGTTTTTATTTTTTTATCTTTTTAGTGAATTTTCGAAATAGGACAAGTATTCAGCGAACGATTAAACTAACAGAGGTTATGGGTAACCACCGCTAAATACTCAAAAAAGAGAGTTGTACCGCTAGTCAAACGAACAAAGGTTCTGATGGACTGTTTGATAACAACTCGTTTTTATTATGTTTTTTGAAAGTGATTTTTGAAAGAGATTGATTCGCACGATGATCAAACTAACAAAGGTTATGATGGATCATCGTTTATTATTCTTATGAGAAAAGGACATTGCTACTAATAGCTAAACGAACAAAGGCTCTGATGAGCTACTAGCAACAATGGGTTTGAAAATGACTTTTTGGTTTGTTTTGTGAAAATGGTTGGTTTAGGGTTGCGAAAAGGATTTTTATTTGTTGCGCTTGACGAGAACGAGACTCGCTCCTACGTATCCCAAATGGGAATCAAAGCGACGTAGTTCTAATAAAAATGTTTTTGAAAAGGGTTTGAAAGGGGAAGAGCTTTCATAATGATCAAGCAAGCAAAGGCTTTGAGTGATCATTACTAATAACCCTTGATGGCGTTCATGACAATCAAACAAGCCAAGGCTTTGAGTGATAGTCACTAATAACTCGCATTAATTGGAAAAGAGTTTGAAAGTTTTTTTTGGAAAAAGAAAGGGGTGTAGTTATTATCAATGATTGGTTACAAAATTCAAGCACATTCAATAATTATGGAATCATGCATATGTTGAACATTAATTAAGACTAAACATGCCAATATGATCAAAAGATCCACTTATCAAGGATGCAAGATGAAGTTCTCAAAGCAAATGTGTGTGTGTAGGAAGGGGTGTATTTACCCTAATGACTCTATGCTACAACATGCATGTAGACTTACGTCTTCATTAGGAGGTCATACACATGGATGGAATGGCATACAATTGAATCAAGACATTTAAAATGCATCAAAAACAAGCAAGCAATTGATCATAGGCATAGAATTGTCTTAATTAAACTAAGGAACATATGAGCAACGATTTCTCGATAACATGAACAAAAGGAGAAATTGCATCAAGGCTAAGGTAGGCCTATCCTTTGCATTCATGAATAAGTGCGCAAAGGCTAATAACACAATCAAAGAGGAGGGAGCATCAAGGTTTTGGGTAACCTATCCTTTGCAATACCCCATGGACCTTAAACCATAAACCTAACTATCTCATCTTTTATTCATTAAGAAGTTAAAAGGGGAAGGTTGAATCATCTAAAATCATCTTCACCACTTAGAATATGATGCACTAGGCATAAGTGGGAATCATATGATTTATCATCAACAATGGACAATAATAAAATTAGGATACAAGAGCAAGTAAATAAACACTAAAGCTAAGTTGAATCACATAGGGCAATCCTCTCACTTTGAGAAAAGTGCTCTAGGCACTAGTGAGAATCAACTTGCCTATCATCAACCACTAACAATAAGCAAATAAAAATACAAAGATTAAATAAACACATAATTAAGTTGAATCACATAGAGCAATCCTCTCACTTTGAGAAAAGTGCACTAGACACTAGTGAGAATCAACTTGCCTATCATCAACCATTAACAATAAGCAAATAAAAATACAAAGATTAAATAAACACAACTAGGTTGAATCACATAGAGCAATCCTCTCACTTTGAGAAAAGTGCACTAGGCACTAGTGAGAATCAACTTGCCTATCATCAACAATTTACAATAGGCAAACAAGAAAGCATTAAAGTAACTTGAGGAAAACATTTTTAGAAAACGAAACCCTAGTTCATAATAAAACTTGCAAAACCATAAAAACAACAAGGGAAACCTCATTAAAATCAACACAATTCATTATGGGATCATGACTCAAATTGCAAACAATTAACACAAGTGCAAACCCTACCAATTGGGGGCTCAAAACAGAGGCATTTCCATCATTTAAAGGCTCAAACAAACTATTGCCAAATTATTCAACACATATATAAAAGAAAGCAAAAATCAAGAGGTGTACTAGGAAACCCTAGCTAACCCGAAACTATACATGCCCCAAATCCGCAAATTTCTTCAGCAAACTTAAACCAATCACATGGATACATGAAGAACAACAATTAACAAGCAAAACCCCAAAAATTCAGCTTAAGGCCGAAGCCCTTTTTACCCAAAAACAAATTTTAAAACCCTAAAATCAACAAATATGCATAGTTCATCTTAAATCCATAAAATTAGCACAATTAATCATGCTTTACTCAACTTCAAATCAACACAAAGATCATGAATTAGGCCCAAGGCTGAAGCAAAAAGAAAAGGAAAACATGTTTTTATTTGGTGAAAATCACATGAACAAAGAGCAAATCACAAGAACAACACATAATCAACACATAGTCACAAGAACAATTTATTTGGTGGGTGAGATACCAACTCTCACCCACAACATCCCCTAATCTACATTTAAATGATGTTATGAGATGCAAATATAAGTTGAAAAAGGATTTTGATGCAAGAAAGTGGATGAAAATGCAAAGGGTTTTAGGTTATACCTTAGTTCCAAGCCAAACAAGAGTAGAAATGAAAATCAAGAGTAACCAATCACCAACACTCCTCAAAAATCACCAACAACAGCCACGTAACCTTGAAGGAACAACCCCTTTGATGACGTAAATGTGGAATCAAAGATGAAAGGAAGAGGATATATGAATATGGAATGAGTTTTAAGTGATTTAGTGGATGAAAGTTGAAGAAATTGAGGAGGAGAATGAGGGGGAGGTTTCGACTGGGCAAAGGTGAGGAGGAGAGGGTTCTTTCAGCTGATTGTGTGCTAGGGTAAAAAATGAGAGTGAGTCCCTTTAGCCTCTCCAATTTTGGGCTTTTATGTGAAGGCCATTTTAAGGGTATTTGTGACATTATGCTTTTGCAAACCACTAGGATTTGAGATAGAATTTGAATGGATGGTTTGGATTTCAATGCACAAGGATTAGGGGCACTCAAGAAGCACAAAAATGAGCTGATTGCCAGCTGCTCCTCACGGTTTTGGAGTGGTTTTTGAGAGCAAAAATTGTTGAGGGCCCTTAGGTCTTTTTGCATTGAGTTATAGCCTAGGATTTGATCAAAAATTTTAATCAATGGCTATGGATCATTTCACAAGGATCATGGGCATCAAAGAGCACAAAAAAAATGGGCTGGAATTGAGAGGAAATTCGCAGCACATAGGAGAGAGAGTGAGTGGAATTGCAACTTGTACTATTGTACTACACTTGACCTTTCAAAATTCAAAGGAATATTGATTATTCCTTTCAAGATAATTCTTCTAAATTCATGCCATTTTGGGCTATGTCCCATGATTCAATGATTGGGCTCTGAATTTTATGATCTCACCAATCCCAAAATTGATTTGTTGACCCCACTCCAAAGGAAATGACCATTTTACCCTTTTGTTCAAAAACCGAATTTCATGCCAAAAAATATTCCCATGATGCACAAAAAATACACAACTCCACTCACTTGGACTCACATAAATTCCTCAAGAGATGCATAATGGTTTTTACCGAGAAATTATTTATTTTAGTGAAATGACCAAAATGCCCTTTTGGTCCCAAAAATCCTAATTTTACTCCAAACTTCATTTCCACTCTAACAATGATCCTGAGACCCTTTGGATGACTCTAAAACTCTAGAAATGCATGCATGATGAGAAAATAAGTCTTTTTGGCGAAATTACCAAAATACCCTTTGAACTAGGAAAAACGCTAGAAACCTTAGACTCAAAAGTGCTCTAAAATGCCATGCAATGCTTTTCTAACCCTAAAATGCATTCTGAAACTTCTAAGATGCAAGCATGATGCTCTTCCTAACCTCTAGGATGAATGCTAAGACTTGATTTATTTTTGATTGAAAATTAGGGTTTTGACCTAAGCCGGACAAAATTGGGGTATGACAATATCTCACCCCTTCTGTTTGAATGTTAACCCTATGTTGGTAACGTGCAGGTGATTGCGAGTGAAGGCATGTCTACCTTCGCTAGTTGAGTCGGTGTCGTCGCTCTGATACGTAGCACTCGGGGGGGATGAACGCTAGTTTTATTAGATGTCTTTGATATTTAATTTCTGAAGTTTTATGGTGATGTTCTAATTATTTAATTGAACCTTGATTTTGTTCCGCTGCTTGATGATGTTATGACGTGCTAGGTGTTTCACTGTTTTAATGGTGAAACTTTATTATTGGCGTGTGATGTTTAACGGTGTAAGTGTAGCATCCCTTGTGGGTGTATTGAAAACGTTTTGAAAACTCTGATTTTTGTCAAAAATTTTCCGGGTAGAAAAGGGGTGTTACAATAGTGGTATCAGAGCAATGGTTGGTCCGTCCGGCCAAGTTGTCGAGTCGTTGTGTCGGCTAACGACCAACTGTTGTCTTTTAGTTCTAACCATTGTTTGTGTTGTAGTGATGATTCCACAGGTAAAGGTAAACTGAAAGTTTCTGATGGTAAGGGAACTAGTGGGGGAGATGCCCCTACTGGTATTGTGTGCTGTATTGTGTTCTATGTGTGAACTCTGTGTCTTTTGTGCTTGGTTCTCATTGTTAACCTTCTTGTTGTGTGAACCTGTACTTCATTAGTATGATCCCCAATGATTACACCGTGATTTGGTGATCCAAGATTCAAATGTGTACTTACTGTGCTTGTATGTTTCTAACGATTACTTTGTTGTTTGATACTCACATGTATCTTAATTTGTTCAAATTGTTCTAGTTGATCAACACTAAGTCTTATATAAACTCCTTTGTAGTGTGTTTTGATGTTTGAGACTAAATGCATTGTAAAATTGTTTTGTTGATTATTTTAAATTGTTACTTCACTATAACATGCGATAATGTTTTGATCACCCTACGTAATGACGTCCCTGCTTAAATATGTTAAGTTTTGCATTCCTTGACTTATAATTGTTTTCTATTGAGGGGCTGGATTTGCTATCACCGAAAACCAACTTATGCATGTTAGTTGTTTAATATTTCTTACTCTGTGTTCCTGATTGTTTTTGACATGCAGTGTTGTGAGTTTAGGGCCTTCGTGAATTATTTTATAATTTCCATGCTACGTGGAGTTTGATATTGTGCGCTTGAATTTTATGACAAATTTTTGGTTGTTGCTTATTGATTTGTGCATGTGTCCGATTGTACCTTTCGTATATGTGCCTTTAAGTGTGAATCAATGTTTCCATGGATTGGTCCTTCTGGTTATTTTAAGGCTCTAATTGCTGTTTCCACTAGTTAAATTATCTTCCCTATACCAAACTATATTGGTAGTTATGTCTAAATCGTTAACTCTAAAAAGCTATTATTTTTTTTTGTGATTGGTGACTAATATCACTGGACTTGGTTTTTGATTCTCTGTTGGTTTGGAAAGATGCTTGGTTTTCGAAAAATGCAGTAGTTACTTCTTTTGGATCCAAAGGAAAATGTTATCGAAGTTTCTTTGAATTTTCTAAACTGATTTGAAGATTAAGTGCTCTGTTTTTGTGACATCGGAGTTTGGGCTGTATTTTCGATATTGTATTTCAGGTCATCCTAGTTATTGTACCAAAAGAAATATTTTACCGCCCTAGGCCTTAATGCTCTTATGAATAATTATTACGTGATTTGAGAAGCTGGAGACATCTTCTACTTGCGAAAACTATTTCCAGAAATGAATTGTTGATTTTGTTTGAAAAACAATTTTTTTTACTCGTTACTCCCGCTTACAAATATTTTTGGGGTAAAATGAGTACCGCCTTTAGTGATATGTCAAAGGTGTGACTGCTGTGCTGTTTGAATTTTTGTGCATTGAGCGTTCACTAATTCCTAGTCATAAGATTTTCTTAGTGCCATGCTTCCTTAATCCTTTGGTCTTGAACACCTTGTGATATGCTTTTATATTATATGTAAATGTTTGTATTATTGGAATCAGGTGGTGTGTGATCTAGGGTTAAAATGTGTGCTAAGGATGGATGTACATTTTCTTAAAATTAGTTTTATTGCCAAACATTCACATAGGTGCTTAAATTAATTTGGTTAATGTTAATGTTTAGTTTTGTAATACTTTTGCTACAACCATGGATTTTTGTGTGTAATCAGACGTAATGTGTTTTAAATGTTAACTACATTCTTATGTTGTTTGTTTAACCTTGTTTTGTTCTGTGTGTCTAATTTCCTCGACATCCATTATTGTGAACTTCCTGCTTAGCCAGTTGTTTCATGATTCCCATGTATATAATCTGTGCCTGTAGACTCTGATTATGTGGCTTGTTTTGCAATCGTTATGCACTCTGTAAACTTTGTCGTGATGTTGTGATGAAACTGTGAGACTTGTTGTGAACTCTACATGCATTATTGATACAGCTGTTGTAGTTGTATTTGTGGTGATGCTATAATAGGAAGGAACTTTAATAGGGCTTGGGGGTGATCATGTGGTACCGACATGATTATGCTCAAAACTCTATCAGGGATCCTTACAGGACCGCTAGAGAATGGGTCTGGTTGTTATTTCTTGAGTTACCTGGCTGAACAAGTAGGAGGGACGGCCGCCCAATCACTTACCGCCGGTAATCAAAGGAATAGTGATCAGCATGGTAGATAGTGCTAGTTGTCTAGATGACTTTAGTTCGTTAGTGGAAGAGTGTTCGTGTTGGCAGTTGGAATTTCGAGGACGAAATTCTTCTAAGTGGGGGAGAGTTGTAACGCCCAAATAATTTAATTATTTATTTAATTAAATTATTTAGGTATTTTATTAGTATAGCCATATTAAAATAATTATAAGGTGTTTTATTTAAATCAGGGAGTGGTGTCTAGTGATTAAGTTGAATAGTAGAAGGGGGCCCGTGATCCAAGAGCCCAAAGGCCTATGCGCATGAA
The DNA here is from genome assembly GCA_039519185.1 of Astragalus membranaceus. NCBI lineage: Eukaryota > Viridiplantae > Streptophyta > Magnoliopsida > Fabales > Fabaceae > Astragalus > Astragalus membranaceus. The sequence continues at coordinate 96,939,104 of CM076854.1, forward strand.
GGAGAGCATTAGCTAGGGTTTTGGGGCATTAGCGCATTTGGAGAAAAGAAAGAAAGAAAATGGCGAAGAGAGGAGAGAAGAGAGGGGCGCGGCTGCACTAGGAGAGAAAGAAAGAGAGGAAAGCGTGAAACAAAAGAAAGAAAGAGGAAGAGAAGTGGCGCCCAAGGGAGAAGGAAAGAGAAGGCTAGGGTTTCGATTCTTCAAGGCAAAGGTAAGGTTGAGTTCTATATTTATAATAGGGTGTATGATGGGTGTTATGTGGGAGATAGGACCTATGTTGTACCTTTGATCTTGTTGGTGTTGATTTATTGATGTTAGAATGTATGCATGATGGTTGCAATTGGTTGATCATGGTGAAAATTTGGTGTTTGGGGCTTGGTGCAATTTGGTGCTTGATGATTGATGCGTTCATAACAAAAAGAAAAAAAAGGGGAGAAAAAGATTTATGTAGGCTAGGCTGAATGTGGCGCCCTAGGCGCCCAACCACTGTTTTTCCCTGAGTTGTTGTTGCTGGTTGTGGCGCCCTAGGCGCCCTGCCATGGTGTTCTGTTTTGTTGTTGTTGAATGTGGCGCCCTAGGCGCCCAGTCATGATGTTCTATTTTTGTTTGTGCTGGAAGTGGCGCCCTAGGCGCCCAGTGTTGCTGTCTTGGTTGCTGGAGTTGGCGCCTTAGGCGCCCAGTGATGTTCCAATTCTGTTGTTTCTGTTTCTTTTTCTGAAAATTGATATTGCTGTCAAAGTAAAAATAATGTTGCTGTTTTTCTGAAAATAAGGTTGCTGTCACAGTAAAAATAATGTGCTGTTTTTCTGAAAATAAGGTTGCTGTCACAGTGGAAATAATGTGCTATTTTTCTGAAAATAAGGTTGCTGTCACAGTAAAAATAATGTGCTGTTTTTCTGAAAATAAGGTTGCTGTCACAGTAGAAATAATGTGCTGTTTTTCTGAAAATAAGGTTGCTGTCACAGTAAAAATAATGTGCTGTTTTTCTGAAAATAAGGTTGCTGTCACAGTAGAATTAATGTGCTGTTTTTCTGAAAGTAAGGTTGCTGTCACAGTAAAAATAATGTTGCTGTTTTTCTGAAAATAAGGTTGCTGTCACTGTAAAAATAATGTTGCTGTTTTTCTGAAAATAAGGTTGCTGTCACAGTAAAAATAGTGTTGCTGTTTTTCAGAAATAAGGTTGCTGTCATAGTAAAAATAATGTTGCTGTTTTTCTAAAATAATGTTGCTGTCAAAGTAGAACAATTGTTGCTGTTTTTCTGAAAATCGGTGTTGCTGTCACAGTGAATATTTGTTGCTGTTTTTCTGAAAATTGGTGTTGCTGTCACAGTGAACAATTGTTGCTGTTTTTCTGAAAATTGGTGTTGCTGTCACAGTGAACAATTGTTGCTGTTTTTCTGAAAATTGGTGTTGCTATCACAGTGAACAATTGTTGCTGTTTTTCTGAAAATTGGTGTTGCTGTCACAGTGAACAAATGTTGCTGTTTTTCTAAAATGATGTTGCTGTCACAGTGAACAAATGTTGCTATTTTCTAAAATGAATGTTGTTGTCGCTGTAAGTTAAGGTGTTGTTTGCTGTAAAATAAATGCTGCTGCTGCTGTAAAATAAATGTGATGTTGCCGTATAATAGATGTTACTGTTGCCGCGAATTAATGTCGCTATTGCCAAAGAAATTAATGTTGTTGTCTGTTGTATATCTATGGGTGTTTTTGGTGTTGGTGTTATCGGTGATGATGTAACAGGTGATGTGCCTATTTCATGGGCTAAGGTGATAGGTGATGGGTCTATGACCACTTTTGATATTGGTGTTGATGTGTCAATTAAATGACTATTGGTGTAATTGTCTCTGGTGCATTGTTCATGGTGTCGCATATATTGCATATGCATTGTTTTGGTGATGAAGGCTTCGGGCTTGGAGCTATAGGTGACGATGGTGATGCTCATATAGGTGATGTTGCCCTTATTGGCTACTTTATTTGTGATGATTGGTACCACATGCATATACCCGTTGGTGTGGGTTGCATCTCATATACTTACTCATGACGTTGGTGATAATTTTTTTTGGTGATTTGTAATCTGATGTTGTTGTGAAGCGGTTGATATAGTTGTTGTAACTCTAGCATATTGCCTATCATATATGCTATTATAATGTTAGATATCTCACCCCTTCTGTTTGAATGTTACCCCTATGTTGGTAACGTGCAGGTGATTGCGAGTGAAGGCATGTCTACCTTCGCTAGTTGAGTCGGTGTCGTCGCTCTGATACGTAGCACTCGGGGAGATGAACGCTAGTTTTATTAGATGTCTTTGATATTTAATTTCTGAAGTTTTATGGTGATGTTCTAATTATTTAATTGAACCTTGATTTTGTTCCGCTGCTTGATGATGTTATGACGTGCTAGGTGTTGCACTGTTTTAATGGTGAAACTTTATTATTGGCGTGTGATGTTTAACGGTGTAAGTGTAGCATCCCTTGTTGGTTTTGTCAAAAATTTTCCGGGTAGAAAAGGGGTGTTACAATACTCGGTGGTGTCTTCGGTGTCACCGTTGTTGGAGGAAGGGTTCCCCTACCTGGCGCCCTCACGGGCGTTGCCTGATGTTGTCATGGCACCCTGCCAGGCGCCCTCATGGGCACTGTCTGATGTTGCCCTGGTGCCCTACCTGGCGCCCTCATGGGCGCTGCCTGATGTTGTCACGGCGCCCAGCCAGGCGCCCTCATGAGCGCTGGCTGCTTCCTTGCCAGGCGCCCTCTTGGGCGCTGGTTGCTCTTCATTGGCACCCTGCCAGGCGCCCTCATGGGTGCTGGCTTTTCTTCATTGGCGCCCTGCCAGGCGCCCTCATGGGCGTTGGGATGGGCATGTCTTAGCCCTCTGCTGGTCTTTCTGATGTAGCATAGCTTAAGTGCGATTGGCCAAGAGATCCAAAAGCTGACTCACATTCGAAGGCTGGGCAGGCTGACTGGTACCCTCGTCAGGTAGGGTTACGACGTTGCCCTCAGGAATACCCTCTGGTCGGGGTGCGGGTATGGTAATGCTTTGAACCCGGGGTATGCCTCTGGGAGCCATGGAGCAGCAAGAGAAAAATTCGAGGAGTAGTGATTGTGAAAGATAGATATCTCCCACTGTGGTCGCCAATGTTCTGTACCGAGCAGCTTTTTGGTCGGCTGCTGTTGGTAGGTCTCTTGCTGTCCTGGCAAGAGGTCAGTGAGCGCCCGGGGGGTACCTGCAAGCCACTCCGACGCTCAAGTCAGTATATAGAATATATGAGTGTAGGTACTAAGGATTAGAGATTGAACCTTTTTTAGGGCAAAATTTGCCTGTATTTATAGGAAATCGTACTCGTGGATCGTTGGATGGGTAGAGTCAATCTTGACCGTCCAAGCATGTTGGGCTCGCATAAGGTGGATATGGGCTGAATCGGTTGGGCTGATCCATACCTCATCGCTAATCGCACCCCCTGGTATTGCTAATTGGACCTCTTGGTTGACTCCAGAATGTTTTCTATTATGTGTTTTAGATATTACACAGAGGTGAATTTATAGAGCATCAAATGGAGTAGGGCTGAGCAATGGCCCAAATGGCCCAAACTATTCAAAACCGAATGGACTCTATGTAAGCTCATTTCCGCCGATTGCAACATTTGGTTTACTGGGGGTTCGGTTTTGGGCAGATTCGGTTACTGCGGGTAGTTTTGGGCGGGTTTGGGCCTTATTGGGCCAATTTACTTTTGCAGCCTATTACACTTTTTTTTATAAAAAAACAATTTCAAGCAAAAAATATTATGTGGCCAAATCTGATTTCAATAGGTCTATTTATGGGCCAATTTTTTGGGTTTAGACTCAATTAGTCATAACTTTCATGTTCATTTCAATTTGCAAACCTGTGATATCAAATTTAAATAAATACCACTTTTGATAAATGCCAATTTTCAACCTTTTGACATTTAAACAAATACCAAACTATTGACTTAAACATAAACGCTGTGATATCTAATTTAAATAAATACCAAATCCAAATAACTAGTTCATAATATAAAATCATCCTAATCCAAATAACTAGTTCAAGTCTCATAAAACCTGAAATCATCCATAATAAAAGTCTTCAAAGTTCAAATGATTACAGTTCGTTAAGTCCATAACCAAAAAAGTTTATAACAAGTCCATAATTCCTAATAAAAGTATATAACTAGAAAGAAGAAACAGTCATTAATCCATTCATAATCCATCCTTAATATAATCAAAATTCCCTCTTAGCTTGTAATAGGTCTTGGCTTCTTGCATTCATGAAACCGAAGAAAAAAAGTTGTTAGTTGAGAGAATATGAGAGGGAAAAGTGAAATAGAAATTGCTACAAAGACAAATACCAGCAACAAATTCATACAATGATAATACATGACAATACAAAGACAACATTTCAGCTCCTACATGATAAAGTGCCTTGTGTTCATTTGAGTAATTCAACAAGTATACACATATGAGATGTCTTTTAAGATGGAATTCAATAACCAAAATGCCACAATGCTATTGTTTGAATAAGTTCCTACATGACTATTTTTTGAATAAATTCTTATATGACACTAACAGAATTAAAACTAACTAAAAAAATGAATGACTATTTGAGAGACAAAAAGTAGCAATTTAACTAACAGAATAGCAATTTCTTAATGATAACTTAACTAACAAAAAAACTTGGTCAACATATAAGCCATTAAGCACACAAATAGACAAACTAATAATTAGGAAACCCTAAAACAGAAATAGAAATAGGCAAATAGCGAACACTAAAATAGATAGAAATAGAATACCTTGCTTGTTTAGGAGAAGATATGTGTCTTTTTTTTCAATCCCTTGTTCAATAATCAATCCCTTGCTTGTATGTTTGCAACATAAAACGAAATAAAAAAAAACCAGGAGTTAACACTTAAAACGAAATTGAAAAACCTAAAAATAAAAAACAAGAAACTGAAAAAGAACAGAGACGAAAGAAATGATACCTTGATGTTGGTGATGAAGGAGGCGAGAGAACATATGACGAAAGATTAATGACGAAGGAAATGCGATTTGGGGTTTTGCAAAGAGAGAAATGACGAACAAGTGAAGAAGGAAATGAGAAGAACTGAGAGAGTAGAGACGAGAGAAAGGGAAACAGATGATGTCAAACTTCAGAGTTTGATTTGCATTTGGGGATTTTGCAATTTGGATTTTGGCGGTTTCAAACTTCAGAGACGAGAGAAACTATGAGAGAAGAAAGGGGTTTTACGTTCAGTCGTTCAGGGGTTTGCAAAATGCCAGCTGCGCGTGTTTACGTTTTGTTATATACCTAGGGTTTAGTAACATATCTTCAGGCGGGTTCGGGTAGTGCGGGAGGGTTTGGAGTGTCACTGCACCCGCCCATGTGTAACCATGTGAAACCATTTGCAGTGCCGTGTGTACCTGCAACCCGACCGAACCTGACCAAGTGGAGTTTTGCAGCTGCAGTTTCAACGGGTTCGGGCGGGTCTTATTGTTCTGATCAGCCCTAAAATGTAGTAATAGAATGAGCCAGTGTGACTAAAGCAAACCGATTCTAACTACAACCTATTGAGCTGCACGAGCTTCTAACTAACCGAGCCTAACTGCATAACAGGGCAATGTAACCAATCAAATAGTTCGTGTGCACATTTTGCACGTGTTACTCCCTCCTCAAACATAAAGGTGATTCACACTAAAGAAAAACTGAGTTTAATACAGAGATCCATGAAGAGTGTCGAGGGGAGGGGATTGGTGAGAGCATCTGCGATCTGAGCTGAGGCAGGGACATGTTGAACGGTGAGTTTATTGGCTACCTCTTTTCACGAACGATGTGTATTCCGAGCTTCAAATGTTAGGATTATGAGCTAATAGAACCACACTAAAGTTGTCATAAGGAAGAGGGAACTGCCCCTGCCGAGTGGATCCATGGCCTCCCCAAGAGACAACTGTAGGATGGGGCAATGTCCATTATCTGGAAGGTCACCACGAAGTGCTCCGGACCTACTTGCACAGGTAATTCCATTTCTCCGATGACTTCCCTTTTTGATCCGTCAAAGGCCCTGACTAATATGGAGCTTGGTCTCATGTATGAACAGTCCACATCTAATTTCTCCATGGTTGATCTGGGTAATACATTCAAAGATGAACCATTGTCAATAAGTACCCGAGCAAGAGAGTAATCTCCACACTTCACCGATATGTGTAGGGCCTTGTTGTGCCCCCTTCCTTCAGTTGGAATCTCATCATCAGTAAAGGTGAGATAATTACTTGCAACAAGGTTTCCGACGATCCCATCAAATTGGCCGACCGAGATGTCATGAGCGACATGGGCCTCATTCAATACTTTTGTCAATGCTGCACGATGGGCATCGGAACTGAGCAATAATGACAACAGAGATATCTTTGCGGGAGTTTGGTTCAGTTGATCAACCACCTTATACTCGCTTTGTCTCATAAGCTTCAGAAATTCACTGGCTTCTTGCTCGGATAACGTCTTCTTTCCTGCATTCTTATCGACAGGTTCCTGCTCTATGCTTTTGCCCTTACGGGCTCTTTCCTCCCCTTCTTTTGTTCGGTCCTCACTAGGCCCTCCAGGGGTATAGAAACGTCCACTTCGAGTCATCCCACCGGTCCCTGAGATGTTAATGACATCTGGGTTGGTCTGAACCTTCATATCGTAACTCCACAGGACTGCATTGGTGCTTTTAAAGGGAAAAGGGGCTGGTACTTGAATAGTGATTGGTTTAGGCACAGCGGTGGTTAGCTTTGTGTCCTTTTTGTAATGGATTTCCAGGGGTTTTCGGATACTCTTGCTTTGGTCAATGCTTGACTGGAGAGTCGACACGCTTTCCTCTTTCTTTTGAAGACCTATTTGTATTATGTGTCGGTCTAATAAGTCTTGCAGGATTGGCTTGAATGCTTCACAGGCTCCGACACAAAGGGGATCAGCACACGAGCCCTTTCTGGTACATCCCTTCATAATGATTCCGAAGTGACACAAATTAGCATGGATGAGGTCCAGGGGTGTGACAATGTCCTCCACCTTTCTGATCAATAATTTCCCCTCAACATTCTCAATGGCATTGACGGATGGTTTCCCGTGCCCGGGCAGAGGGTTAGTGGCAACATTTGGACCATCTTCTGCGAAGCTTAACCATTTAGAATCAATTAAGTCTTGTACTGCATATTTCAATGCCTTGCAATTTTCTGTTGAATGGCCAACTGCCCCAGCGTGGAATCCACAGCTAGCCTCTGGGTCATAGCTCCTAGGGAAAGGAGGTTGAAGGGGTCTCATTGGACGGGGAGTGATCAAGTTGTGACTGATGAGGTGATTGAATAGGTCTGTGTATGACATGGGTATTAGGTCGAAATTGGCGGGCTTTCTTTCTTGGTAGTTTTGTGGTCTATAGCCTGGGTTGACTTGGTGAGGTGGGGTTTGTGGTGTTTGAGTAGGTATTTGTAAAGTCTGTCGGGGGTTGTTGTAGGGAGGCTTTCCTGATCCAGAGATGGCATTAGCTTCGCCCTCCTTCTTTTTAGGGAAACCTGAGAAGGGCCTTTTCTGATTGCTGGTTCCAGCGGAGCTATATGCAATCTTCCCGTTTCTCCATCCATTCTCTAATCTTTCTCCGATGACGATCATATCTGAAAAGTTCGAAGACACGCTCCCAATCAACCTGTCGTAGAAAGGTGATTGAAGAGTATCCATGAACATTGATACCATCTCTTTTTCTAACAAAGGTGGTACCACCTATGCAGCCAAACCTCTCCAGCGTTGGGCATATTCTTTGAAGGACTCATTGTCTCTCTTTGTCATGCTCTGCAGCTGTGTTCTATCGGGAGCCATGTCAATGTTATATTTGTATTGCCTCAAAAATGCATCGGCTAGGTCTTTCCAGCATCTGATATGTGCACGTTCTAATTGCATGTACCAGCTCGAAGCTGCCCCAGACAGACTATCTTGGAAGTAGTGGATGAGCAATTTGTCGTCGTGAGCAAACGCCGCCATCCTCCTGCAGTACATGGTTAAGTGGCTTACAGGGCAAGTCGACCCTCTGTATTTGTCGAAGTCTGGCACCTTAAATTTTGGAGGGATGACCACGTTAGGGACGAGGCACAAGTCATAAGCATCTCTCGCACCAACATTGGATCCCTCGACTGCTCTCAACCTTTCCTCAAGCATTTGTAGTTTGTCTTGGGCTTGAGGGTTCTCCATAGAGTGATTGTGAGGGAGCCCACTCATACCATAGTAAGGATGGATCATCGGAACTATGGCTGGGTTCACATTTGGGGTATGTGAATGAGTGGGATTCCTGAGGTTGGAACCCTGAGCCTGAGCGTCAGCTATCGGCGGTGGAGGGAAGCCAAGTGGGAGTCTTTGTGGTACAACGACGGGGGTCGGGTTTTGAACTTGTGGTGCCCCTGGATTACCATCGTGACCCGTTGGTGTAAGCTGTTGTTGGCTCGCGACTCCTGAGGGACCGTCTTCTGGACTAGCATTGACTGTCGGAGGTGTGTAACCTTGTGGAAGTCCGTAAGGAGGCCATATGTAACCCTGGTCATTAGTCCCAGTGGGGGGCACTGTATGCGGGATCCCGAGTCCATTGGGAGGAAGAGGGTTGGTAACTTGATTTTCCGTGTTCCCAGCGGAGACATCTTCACTTGTGTCTTTGTCCCTCAAAGCTTGTAAGACCTTTAAGATTTCAGCCATCTGTTCTTTCATCCCATCTATTTCTGCCCTAAGCTCTTGATTGCCTAGGTCTTGGGGTGGATTGCCTTGATCCGGGATATCTTGAGGCGGATTGTCCTGATTTTCTTCCATGTTTCTGGCCTGAGAACGAGTCCAATAGCGATGTTGACGCACCAGCTTGTCTTTTACTCTCTGTTGGTGGGACACATGGTATGAGTATATGTATGAGTATATGAATGGATGAAAATGCGAATGATGCATGTGTGCATGAGTCTTATTGTTTTAGGTCGGGAATTGCAAGCGCATCCTGATTTGTCATAAGTACACAGATTAAAGTTCCACAATATTTTCAGATAAAGGAGCAGCATGTGAGACAAACAAACTTCATTGATGGAGGAAAGTACAACATTTTGGAAATAAAACTTCGAAAAGAAAAGTACAATGTTCTTTAAATTTCACTCAAATACATATGGCTTTCATTTTTCCACTCCTCCCTCTTTTTCTACTAGTAGTGCTACCAGCCTTCTCCCGGAGTTCGGCAATCAGAACTTCGCAAAACTCCATGAATTCGGAAACTTGGACCGGGGTGTTAAACGGGTGCTTTGCCGCGTTAGCCTCCTTTAGACGTTTGGGGATTCCTACGATAGCTCGATCGGCCAGCCATGCCAACTTTGAGAATCTGTCTTTCCAGTATAAGCTTTCATTCTTCAACTCTATGAAGGCTTCATGGTTTTCTATCCTGCTGACCAACTCCACAAAGCGGTTCTCCCAATAGATGCTTTCTGTCTTCAGCTGGTGGTAAACCTCCTCTTGATATCTGATATGGTCGTTCAGCTCATCAGATTTTTCATGCTCCCTTCTCAGGGCTTGTTGGTATTCTCGGAGTATCTCTTCAATGGTATCTTTATCCTGCTTGATACTTTTCACTTGCTCTTCAAACTCGGCTGCCATCATCCGGGACTCTCTCTTTGATACCATTAGCAGGCTCTGTGCGGTCTTTTCAGCCATCATTGATTCTTCCCATAACTTTTTCCACTTGTATGTATCATCGATGGCTTGGTTCATTTTCAGGTTGCAACGTTTTATTTCCTCTTTCGCTCCTCTTAGGTACTTTTGAACCTCTAGTTTGTTCTTTTGTTCGATCTTGAGCTGCTTGTGGCTGTCTTCAATGGCCACTGACTTACTTGCGTTCTCTTCCTCCAATTTCTGGTTTTTTAGGAGCACTTTCTCTAACTCTGCCTGCAAGCCCTTCTTTTCTTCCTCGGCTTTTGACAATGCCATTTTAAGCTTATCTAAATCTTCAACAGTGGGAAGGGTAGGTTCAGGCATTTCTTCCTCAACCCATAGTGCACTTTGGTAAGGCAATTGGGTGTCTTGGATCCTCGTTTGGAGCCATTGACGAAAGGTGGTTTCCTTATCGCCACTCTTCTTAGTAAGCTCTTGTCCCTTGCGGACGACCATATTCCATGCTTGAGAAATCTTCCGGAGCATGTCAACCTCTTTTGGGCTTCTTTCATGGAGGTAAAAAGGGATTAACATGTCTTCGGTGGGCGGATTTCGCATGGGGTACCCCAGCTGTCTTAGAGTTAGAGAAGGATTGTAATTTATGCATCCTTTTGTCCCCATGAGCGGGACGTTTTGAAAGCTCCCACATTGAAAAACTACTGTGGGCCTCTCTTTCCACCATGATGGGTGCCAACGAACCTTGTATTCATGAAGGCCCCTTAGCACTTGCAACCATTCACTAGTGTTCATTGTCTTCACATCACACCCTCTGGCGTCTTCAATTGGGCCTTCTACTCTGACTTTGTTAACGAAAGCATGGGTGAGAAGCCAAACATACAAGGCGTGCAGGCAACAAGATATCCTCTTTCCCCTTAGCTCACTGTAATGAGTGAAAGTACAGTAAGTGTCTGCAAGCATGGCTGGAATCGGATTGAGTGGGTTTTCTCCATCCTTGAAGGATAAGAAGACACCAATAGCTGTTGTGTCCACATATCTTTCAAGGCGTGGAAATAGGACAATGCCAAAGATGGTCAAGGCTAACACCTGCTTAAAAAGACCCCAATTTCTAGCGTCGGCGAAGGATTTCATTTGGCTTTCCAGATACTCTTGTGGGAATCCTGCAATGCCATTTCGATTTTTCTTCCGGAGCTTCAAGTTCTCTTTGCTGGTTTGTAACATTGAGGCGAGTTTCTCATCTGTGTAGTGTTGTCCCTGATACTGGTAGGGTCCATTGTCTTGTTGAGGAAAGCCGAAGATCTGTGTATATTCTTCCAGGGTAGGTGCCATCTGAAAATTTTTGAAGGTGAAGCATCTTAATGAAGAGTCGTAGAACTGGCTCAAAGCGGCAATGGCATCCGTTTGCATGTCCAATTGTAGTAACATAATAATCTTCCCATACACTCTATCAAAAGACCTGCGCTCGATGGGCGGCAATCGACCAGCACATTCCCTTAGACTTGTCAGATTAGGCTGTTTTACTATAGGGTAGTTCAGAGTTTGGATTGCTTCACAGGTTGATCCCATATCGCCTTGCTTATGACAAAACTTTCGAGCCCCTTACAATTCCCGGCAAACCTAAATGAGATGAATAGCATGCATGTGAGGATTTTTGTATTTTTTTGTGAAATAACGATGATGTATGACGAATTAAAGAAAGACGTTACATGCGTTAATAAAAGCAAATTTTGGTGATTCAAATTTTGAGAAACATTAACCATATCACATAAAATACACGTGAAAGGAAAAAGGAATAAATGGTTTTCATTATTTGATTTTTTTTTAGGAAAAAAAAAAGGTTTTGCAATGATGCAGCGGGTAGGTGAATTGCCCCTGTGTCCTAAACAGGTTAGGTCTTATATATAGGTCACGGTCTAGGGCTACTTGTGTGATCAATCTCTCAGGTGGCTCTAATCACTTCCTCACAAAGGTCTCCAGAGCTGAAATCTCCTTCGTGATATGACCCACAACGATAGCGAGCTACCTGGTGTGGGATACCACGAAAGAGCGTACTCTGGCTGAGGCTTTCATGAGAGTCAGACAGATAAAATCCAGAATGACTGACACTAATCGCCTCCACTCGTCTTAGGTTTTTTTCAGACCCGGGTATAGGGCCCCGCTCAAGAGTGTGTGCAATAAACAAGTGTAATTGATGTGTGTGATATAAGCAACCTAAACTACCCGTGCTGCAAAAGAAATACAGATAATAGTGCAAAGGTTTTCTACCCTAAGGTTCAATAGAGCAAATAAATAGATAAATAAAATAGACATGCGAATAGAAGGGCTAAGGGTAAATAAAGTACTAAACTAACAAATATCTACACATTTAACTAAATTAGGCTTGACCCTCTTAAATAGTCCCCAGTGGAGTCGCCAGCTGTAGCGACCGAAAAATCCGGAGGAGGGATTCTTCGTTGGTGTTGAACAATGGAGTCGCCATCAATATTTATTTTTAGGGAAACATTGAAAAAAAACCTTTGTTTTTGGGTTCGGGGGTCGATTAAGTGCGGGGAAGGTACTAGCACCCCGCAACATCCTAAAAAGGTTACCTTTTAATTTAATGTGTAGAAAAATTATTAGTTTAAAGAAAACATTTTAATTTACCCTTTTTATTATTTGCAAAAAAAAACGGAAAGGAAGACTTAATAAAAATTTTAGTTTTTTGCGCTGGACAGGAGTGGGCCCCTGCTCCTACGTATCTCCGGGTGCGATGGAGAAATCAAAGCTACGTAGTTCTCAGTTGGAAAATATTTGTGTATTGGTATTTTTTTATTTTTTGAAAAGTTTGCGAAAACTAGAGGCCGTTCATGGTGACCAAACAGATAAATCCAGAGTGGTCACCACTAATGGCTTATTCGGAAAAGAAAGTGTTTGCAGCGTTCAAACGAGCGGGGCTCAGAGTGACCGCTATAAATACCCGGTTTGTGATCGAGCGCTTTGTTCGTTTAAAAAATGCTTACTGGGAAGCTTGATCTAAAAATGGAGTCGGGATTGAGAAAATTTCTTGAAGTTTAGGCGGATGTTTGCGATGATCAAACAAGTGGCCTCAGAGTGATCACTGCTACTAATCCGCTGTGAAAAAAAAAGAAGGTTAGTCCTAACGGTCAAACAAGCTAAGCTCAGAGTGACCATTAGTAACCACATATTTCTTTTTATGTTAGCAAAATTGTTTGAAAGAAAGAAAAGCAGTTTGGAAACATCGCGGTGTAAATAGAAGCGAAAAGTGCGACAAGAGGGGGTGCAAGTAGCGTTTTGACGCTAAAAGAAAATGGTTGCCGGGGGAGCAAATAGCGTTTTGACGCTAAAAAACGATTGATTGGTTTATTTTTACTTTTTGCTATTTGACTAAATTACTCTTCATCTTTTTTGGGAAAAATGATTATTATTATTACCTCTTTTTTCTTCTAAAAAAAGGATAGTGATATTAGTAACCAATTATTTTATAAAAAATATATTTTTTTTAATATTTTGAAAAGGATTTTGTTTTAATCCGAAAATCAGTAACTAATTATTTAATATATAAAAAGGGAACACATTTTTTTTTAATATTTTTTAAAAAGGGGTTTATTTTAATCCGAAAATTAATAACTAAATAAAAAAACGAGCACATTTTTTTAATATTTTTTTTAGGTTTATTTTAATCCGAAAATTAGTAACTAAATAAAAAGGAACACATTTTTTTTTACACTTTTTTTTTAGGGTTTATTTTAATCCGAAAATTAGTAACTAAATAAAAAAGGAACACATTTTTTTTACACTTTTTTTAGGTTTATTTTAATCCGAAAATCAGCAACATTTTTAATAAAAACAGCAATAAAATTCCTTTTTTACAGCAACATTTTAACATAAAAAAAACACTTTAACATAAAAAAAAAAACAGCAACAAAAACATGAACAAAATCGTAACTTCTTAATAAAAATAGTAACAACAACATTTCAAAAAAAGCTACATTTTTAAATAAGATAACCACCACAATTTAATGATAAAAACAGCAAAAAAAGTAAACAAAATCGTAACCACTTAATAAAATAGTAACAATATATACAAGGAATAAACAAAATTTACAGCAACTACGAAGATAAAAAGCAACAATATGAATTCGAAAACAATATATCACAGTACCTTAAGATCCAGAAGTATTGAACATAGAGTTTTTTTTTTTGATCTCTCCAACCACATAATACGACCTCAGAGTCCTTAAACTTTATACATAGAGCTTTTTTCGGATCTCACCAAAAAAATGAAAATTACAGAGAAAGAGAAGACAAAAAAAAGAAAAGAAACTAGCTAATCACTCTATTTTTTTTGACTAATTCACTAAGACTAAAAACGGATGTTCTTCCTCTTTGAACCCTATTTTTTTCTTCTCCAACCGTCCCCCTGCAAGTCATGGCCTCCCCCTATTTATATAAAGAAAAAAAGGCTCTTTTTTCTTTCTTCTTCGGATTCTTCTGACTTCAACCATGCCTTGTACAGTGCTTTTTTGACAGTGGCTTGACATGGTGAATAAAAGCTTATGAAGGGTATGGGTGTAGCAGAGGAGAGAATGATGGTTTTTTTTTTTGTGTGAGAAAGCAGAGTGAATCCGTGAGTGAGAGAGAATGATGAATGGGGGCGTGAAAGGAGGAGAGCCATGTGAGGGAAATGAGTGTGTGAGTTAGGGTTTGGTGAAGGGAAGTGTGGGTGTGTAGGAGAAGGATGGGGGCCGTAGGTATGGGGAGAGAGAGGAGGGAAGGGTTGAGTGTGAGTGGAAGAAAGAGAGAAAGGAAGGTTGAGTGTGAGAGAGGGAGAGTGAGGTCGAATGGGGAAGGGGGAAGGAGAGAGGGAGGAGGCGTGTGAGAGATGGGAAGAGTGTATGGGGAAGGTAAAATGTGGGGAAGTGGGATAATGGGGAAGAGTGATTGTGAGTTCCAAGGAGGGAGAGAGGGGTGTGGGGTCGAATGGGTTAGGGTTTTTGGGGAATGAATGTGGCTTGATTTTGGGGTTAGGGGGGAGTTGAAGTTTTTAGTTTTTTTATTTTATTTTTTTTTTAAAAGGGGTGGCCGAATTTAGGGTTAGGAGGAGGGAAATTAGGGTTTTGTGATGAGTTGGGTTATGGGTTATGGGTTGTGGGTTAGGTTTTGTTGTTGTTGTTGTTGGGTTGGTTCATGCGAATTGGGCTAGGGTTTGGTGGAGGAATGGGCTTTAAATGGCCCAATCCTGATTGCAACTCTATATATTTTTTACAGACCCCCCTATTTTCTCCTTTGTCTATTTTGTTTTGATACTTCTAATTATTATTTTTTCGAAAATTAAAACTTGTAGCAAACCAAAATAAAATAATACATGACATGAACATAAAAACGAATATTATTTTTATTAAAAAAATAAAATTTCTTATGTTTGGATAGGACAAAATTAGGGTATTACAAGGGTTAAATATGTTTTTAGTCCCTACAAAATCGGCTCCTTCTAAGTTTAGTCCCTACATTAACGAAATAGGCGTTTTGGTCCCTACATTTTTTTTCCGTTTTCATTAATAGTCCCTGTCGTTAAATCCATCTGATTAGGCGTTTTTTATTTAGGGTAAAATATGTTTTTGGTCCCTACAAAATTGGGTCATTCTAAGTTTAGTCCCTACATTAACGAAATAGGTGTTTTAGTCCCTATCTTTTTAACAGCCACGTCACATTTCTGTTGACTGGTCAGATGGATTTAACGACCAGGACTAATAATGAAAACGGGAAAAAAATGTAGGGACCAAAACGCCTATTTCGTTAATGTAGGGACTAAAAACGAAAACCCAAATTTTATAGGGACCAAAAACATATTTAACCCTAGGTAAAATAATAAAAGATATATGGAGGGTATTGGTAAGGAGTCGCGAAGAACTCACTGAGATTATGTAATCTCACCCCTCATTGTTGTTGTTTTTCAGATAAGCAGGTTAAGTTAATGAAGGATACGGCAAGGAAAGGATCCAAATTCATGGAGTACCTTGAAGTTAGACGTGTAGCATATTATTTTTTGCTAAGTCTCATTTGATGAGACTTATGTATTAGGATATAAGTATTGATGTATTTGTAAACTGGATTAAGTTGTATGTTGACTCCGATAGGTCTTTTGA
Source organism: Astragalus membranaceus (assembly GCA_039519185.1). Lineage (NCBI taxonomy): Eukaryota > Viridiplantae > Streptophyta > Magnoliopsida > Fabales > Fabaceae > Astragalus > Astragalus membranaceus. Next base: position 96,954,910 of record CM076854.1, read on the forward strand.
ACTCAGTAATGTTTTTAAGTATTGAACAAGTTTTTATTATATGAAAATCCTATCAATGCGAGTCTTTAAGGTTATTTTGTTAATCCAAATTACGGATGCATACTCTGAAAGATCTAAAAGGTAATATTCTGGATTTACCACCGGTTAAAAATATAGAACGCTCAAAGAAATGTTTTACTCGTATGAGTTATGGGTTATGGGAGAAAAATGATTAGATGGCTCAAAGAAATGTTTTTTCGGGTTAAATGGATCAATGATCTTTAGTGCATCAGCTTTCTACTTTGTTTCGATGACAACAACTTGTCCATTTGATTTTTTTTCTTCCTTCATTTCTCTTTTTCCTCCTTTTTGCTTCTCTTTTTTTTCATTTTTTCTTCTCCTTTGATTTTGTTTTAACTCATTTCAGTCTTCGCCTCTATTTCATATATGACTGATTCTCTCTTTATTATTTTTTTTCACCCTTCACCATCATTTGTTTTTTTCCACCTCTTTTTTTTTCTTCCTCCATTTCCCCTGAGTTGTTTCTCATCAATTTTCTACCTTCGGAAATTATATGATAATCTAAATGCACTAAATTCCACTGTAGTGTGGATCCTTGTCCAGGGTTAAATGAAAGGAAATTATGGGCTCAAAGGGGGACATCAAGGGATACAATACTTATTTTTTTTTGGGATAGAGAAAAAAAATGGCCACTCTTCATTTCGAATCATAGTTCGTCATTTTCAAATTTTAATTTCGAAAAACACTTTCACTCTTTTGACAAATTCTTTGCTCTCTCTTTCTTTTGCTTTTTTTTCCTTTTTTCTTTTTTGTGTTTTTTTTGGGAAATGGACCTTCAAAATCTGATATTTGTTCACCAGTTCATCCTTGACTGATGCAACTAGAAGGGCTTTAGGAAATATTGCTTTAGGCAAGAACTCAGAAGGGGTCGGTGTTTTACGGGAACATGGGGCGAGAAAGGATGGAAATGGTTTTTTTAAAACCATGCAAGTTCATTAGTATAAAGCTTCAGCTAAGTCAACTTGGTTTCAAGTTTACATGATTAAAGAAGTGCTAACAACAATCATCTTTTCTCAAGCTTAGAGAACTCATTTCTGCATTTGGAAGAGTGTGTAGCTTCAAACAAGTGAGTTCCTCACTCTCTTCTTTAGTTAATTAGGGCTGAATTACATGTTTATCACTCACCCTAATTTATGAACTAGTGATGAACTTGATTGAATGGCACAAATTCTGAATTTGTATAGTTGTGTATGCACTAGTGCAAAAAAGTGATTTTAAGTCGGGCAATTTGGACTTTTAAAGTCGGGCGCCAGATTGACTTATATTAAGGCGACTTCGTATGTCAGGTGATTTAAAGTCGAGCGACAGCCCGACTACATAAGTTCATTTTTAAGTCGTACATCCACTACCCGGCTTTAATTAATGGTGTTTGTTCTCGGTGAATAATTTTTAAAGTCGGGCCAGAGGCTGACTTTAAAAGAGTGTTTAAGTCGAGCCTTTAGCCGCCCGACTTTAAATCTTTTTCTTTTTTTTTTAAAAATTTTTTTTTGAGCTTTTGGGTGATTTCTCCTGCTTATACAAATTTTGGTCCACCAATGGAAAATTCATTAAACCCAGCAATACTAATTTTATATAAAAGTGCAAAAGTACTAAATTTTGCTCCAAAATCACTAGCAAACTAATAATTACTTTAGCTATTCAACATCCATTAATGGACCAATAATATCTTTTCAACATTCATATGAAGTGAAATGTTTATGTTTTTTTATCTTTTAGAATGAAAGTATCCAATGGTTGAACCTTGATAACCAAATAAATGAGATAGCAAATGTTTATATTACTTTGAATGGTGTTTAAACATAAATGTGTTGTTGCATTTGTTGATTATTCATTGAAGCTTTTACCTTTAGCTTTGTTTTGAGTTTACATGTTTGAGTGATGAATTATTTATATGATTTTGGAATGTCTAGTATACGTGATGAAAACATGACTGAATATGTTGAATTGGTAACTGAAGTACAGAGAACTATGTAAGGCTGAATTATATTAATTTATGGAATAAGTCTCCTTTAATTATTACTCCTGCAGTCTACCTTGTTAGGAAATGCTATTTTGTGTAGTTATAACTTAAAGATTAGACTGATTGAAAGAGTATTGTCAGCTATGAAACCATTCATTAGCTTTCAAAAAGAGCAGCTTAAGTTGTTGGGAGTGATTGGTTCTTGATGGATGCACCTCATCGTAGCATTTAGTGCATATACTTTGAAGGTCTTGTGTGGTTAACTTACTAGATATATTTTTCATGAACAAAGCCCTCATGGAGTTATCTTAATGATAACCGTTTCTTCTTAAATAATTTACCTCAAGTTTTCAAAATAAAATTTGTTTGATATTTATTCATGACTAATGACTGTGGCTAATGTGGAACTTTGTCGAATCTTCATGATTGCATGACATGGTCAAGAAGCCTAAATGTCTTTTAGCTTCTGTTGCTTTGCACTTGGGAATCTTATCACATGTCTATTTTAGCATTGATGTTTTTTGTGTTTGACATTAGATTTAATAAAACTTTCATTGATGTCAGACTCTGTTTTACTAAATTTCAATGATATTGATGCAATCTTGATATATTTCAATTCTTAATACAATGATATCATGTATTTGATATGACTTTATTTATTCTGAACGTAATAATTGTCTCGTTTAGAACCCGTTGAGAGGAAAGTCTCAATAGGCATATTAGTATTGAGAGAAAAGTCTTAATAGGCATTAACGAGTATCGAGAGGAAAGTTTCAATAGGCGTATTTGGGGTGAGAGGAAAGTCTCAATGCTAATGGTCAATTCGGAAAGGAATTGGGACCCTATTGATCTACAATTGTATCATTTTGGATGCGTCAATAGTATTTATACTTAATAGATATAGTACGAGGTAAGGTGAGATACCGAAGAGGTGCTCATTGAGATTTTCTTAAGTCTCACTGTTTATGTGTTGTGATTTTCAGATGAGTCGATTAAGCAAGTGGAAGCAGTGGTTCAAAACAAAGAGTTATGATGGCTTCATGAAGACTTTCTTATGCTATTTGAAGAATTTAGTCTAGGATGCTAAGTGACATTTTGGGAATATGTGTAACATCCCCAATTTAGCTAATTTAGTTAATAGAAATTAGCAAGAGGTTATGTTTGATTAATTAGCTAATTTGAATAATTTAGCTTAATTAATTATATGTGAGGTCATTGTCATAGGTTAAATAAATAAATTGTGTCTAACCATATTGATCATGAGAATTATTGTTTGAGTATTTTGATTAGAATTAGATTAAGAGGGATTAGGACATGTTGATAACAAAGGGTATTGTGGTCTTTTGCCTTGGTTAAGTGAGCATCCAGCTGAAAGTGAATCCACTTACTCACTCCCACACTCCTAGTTGCTGAAACAGAAGGGAGAAAAGAAAGAAATGGAGCTTGAGAGAGGGAGAGGGCGTAGGAAGAGAGGAGAAAGGGAGGGAGCCAAAATTCTGAATGCACGTCCTTCCTTTTCACACCATTATAATCATCTCTTCACTCTCTAGCTAATGACACCAGAATCATCATCTACTTCTCCACCAATCTCATTTTACCATTTTCCAATCTTCAAGCTCAAACCACCAAAATTGGAAGCTCCAAGCCTTGCATGTTGATTTTGGAGCAACATTAATGTATTTTGTGAACCACATTCGCATCTGAAAAATTTAGAAGTGTTAGGAAAGGTTGGAATTCATTTTGGAGTGGATTTCAGCTGCTGGGTTGATTTCTAGGCCATTGGGTAGCTTGAGTTCGTGATACTTGGTGGTGGAGTTGAAGAAATCAATTCACAGCAAGTTCTGCAGAAAACGGTTTTGAACAGTCCATGGTATTTCCTCCGTAACTCACTGTAGAGAACTCCGATTAAGCTCATTTTTGTTTCTTTAGAAACTAGACATGAAACCCTTCAAAATAGACACAAGAATAACCTTATTTCGTTATGTATTGAGGAAGATATCATGTCCACAAGTTTGGTTTATGAATCAGTTATAGTGTTGACCTATTCTCAGTGTTTTCGCTGTACCTCCCCAGATACCTGTCGTATAAACACGAAACCTGAACCCTCAGAAAATAGACAAAATTATCTACACATTAGGCCCTGGATTGAATGGTTTTGGTTAGAAATCGAATACGTTATGCTCATCCCAAAATTGCTCCCTGATGCTGTCCAAAAATAGTTCGGTTAAAGATTGATCGCGTCTTCTGTTATTCGAGTTGTTCGTCGATCCGGGTGAGTTCTATACTCGCTTAGGGTTTTCAATTTTATTGTGTCAGCCTTACAAGTGACTGAGAATATGGTTTTGTCTTTGTTTCGTTCGATTTTGTTGAAAGCCGTTGTTTTGCGAAAACCGTAATTGTGAAAATGTATTTCGTTATGAATGTTTGAATGACTGGGATTGGATGATTTGATGATATGTATGATGATTGTTGTTTTTGAATTATGTGTTGTTATGTTTTGGTATCGATCGGAATAAGTTTCGGAATCGATCGGAATGGGAATTTCACACGAAAACAGGATTTTTAGAAATGCTGATAAGTCAGCACGACCCGTGCTGATTTTGGCACGACCCGTGTTGATCTTTCTGTCCCAGATTTTAAATGCTAATAAGTCAGCACGACCCCTGCTGATTTTAAAATGTGTCCAAAGCCTTCCTAATTGATTCCAAACCTATTCTAATCCTTTCCCAACTCTATGTGTTGATGTTGAATGTGATTATGTTATGTTTTATTGATGTGATGCGAAAGTTCTATGTGAATGATCAGGAAGTTGAGGTAATGTCATGTTATGTTTAAATATGATTATGTTATGTCATGATAAATGGACTATATGTCCCATGAGGTTGAGGTAAGTTTCATGCTATGATATTGATTGTAATTGAAATGATTATGTTGATTGTGATTGAGGTAATTATGATTGGATTGAATTGTAAATCTTCCAAGTTATGTTAATGAATGTTAGTAACCACGAGTGAGGTAATGTCACGAAATAATAAAATGAACAATATGTTCCTTGAGGCTGAGGTTGAGGTTATGTTAAGTCTAGGTCAAGTAAAAGAGACGGCCCAATGCGGGTGCAATTATATATAAATTATATAATCGAGGTCTAGGGTGACGACCCTATTGAGGTTAGCGTACTAGGGGAGGGGAAGTCATGAGCCCTATGAACCTAGGCCCCATGAGGGATCCCTGATAGAAAATGATCAGTGGAATGGGTTCACCGGGATTTCATTAATGAACGGTGATATGCTAAGTATTATAAAAGAGGTTTCACGTAGTCGCTTATTAGGGCTACGAGTTAAAAATAGGCATAATGAACCGAGAAAATTAGTAAAGGGGTCTCGATAGGACTCACTGAGATAATGTTATCTCACCCTTCATGTTTTGTGGTTTTTACAGAGAACGGGCAAAGGCGATGAGGCACGGCTACGGTGCAACCTAAAGAAAATGTGAAGCTTTAGTTTAGGGTTTATGTTAATTCCCTAGTTGTCATTGTATTTTCGATGTTATGACTTGTATTGATATTAGAAGTTATAAATCGTTTCTGCTATTTCTGTATTGGATATTGAATACTAGGATGATGGGAGGTTTATTTATTGCTATGAGGGATCGCTTGATGAGTTTTTATCAAGTTTTTAGTTTGTGTTCAATATCTAAAGACAGGAAGTTATCTCTGATGTATGCTATGCTGTATATCTTGGTATTTTCTATGTAAGAAAAATCGGGGTGTTACAATATGTATTATGATGTGCCAGATTCACAAGTATTGTAGACTTTGATGTTTATCTTGTAATAGGATGTGTATCATCTTTTAAACCTTGGACATGTGTTTTGACTCTTTAGTGACGTTTGACTATATATAATAGTGAAAGATTTGGGGTTATGGGAAAAACATAACTTTTATGAGTCAAATTGAAAGTTTTAGATTCCGTTAGTAATCCAAATTTAATTGTACACCTCTGATTTTGTAAAAATGAAACACGTACTAAGTTTAAATGACGATTTAAATTTAGGATGTTACACCTAACCCCAAGAATAATTGTAAAATGGAAAAACCCTATTTCAGGAACTAAACAAACCTATTTCTTGAATGTTGAACCTGCTCCAACTACAAGTAGCTCTAGTCTTACTTTCCTAATCTGCTCCAACTGCAATCGATACCTGTAACAAAGAGTGGGAGGAAGACGCATAAGACAATAATCGAAACGCAAGTGAAAGGAGAAGAGCAGAGGGAACGAGCACAAACGCGAGCGGCGGGAAGAGCAGAGGGAAGGAGAAAGAGTGAGGGAACGAACTGCAAGCGCGCAAAAGAAGAAGAAAGAGCGAGGGGAGGGTTTCTTGAAACTAAAAATAATAGTTTTAGAAAGTGTGGGCCGGGCCGACGCAACGCAAACCACGCACAGTGATATTGGAAATGCGTGAGGAGAATTGAATTTAACCATTTTGCGTGGGCTTAGCGTCGAAAAGGTCGACGCTAGTTAGTGTGGGTGTCGTGGCCCACGCTAATGTTTGGCAACTAAAATTCCATTACAAGAAGAGTCAGAGTTATGTACTGAACGACATCTACTATGGAGTAATAATGATGAGGATCTTGGAAGGTATTAGTACCATTAGGATTTTGAAAATTTTCACAAGTGAGGGGAATTTGATGATTTCGCGAATTCATCAAAAAAAGGATTGAAATTAAATTGGTTAGGATCTATTTAAAAGAAAATAACAACCAAAATTGTAACTTGAAAAGAACAACAAAATAAAATTAGCTATATAAAGTTTATGGATAGCAAAGTTTCAAATTTGAACTAGTACTATACTTGTGCATCCACATGAGTCGATCGCGTTACGTGATACGATTACCTCAAATAGAAACGTTAATTTGAAATCTCATTAATCTAAAATCAATTGTAAAATATAGAGGATGACTTGCATACAGACAGGTGCTGTCGTGTTCGTTTTATGAATGAATTTAGATAGTATTTAAATAATCTGAACATTACCCCTTGAAAATAAAGAAAAATTTAAAGTAGATAAAAAAGGAGTTTCAAATAAAAAATTGATAAATATTAAAACTAAAAATGTAAAAGTATCATTTAAAAACAATATGTGCATTTATCCCGTGTGTTTTTATATATCAGTGCAGTGTTTTTTTATATATCAGTGTTGTTATCACATGTTTTTTTATTTATCAGTGCAACTATCTCGTGTTTTTATATATATCATTGCAGTTATCCCTGTATTTTTTTATATATCAGTGCAGCTGTTCAGTGTTTTTTTTATGTATCAGTGCAGTTTTCTCATAGTTTCAACTGAGTATTTGAGTTGATTAGTAGATTGTTGTACGTAGATAGTAAAAGATAGATAGTAGATTATCAATAACAAATATTTATCCTGTGTTTTAAATATTAATCAGTTTAAATAGTCATTAAGCATTCTTGTTTTTTTAGATAGTAGTTTTCAAAAATTATAATTATCAATGGCAAATATTAATCTCATGTTTTTTTATATATCACAACAGTTATCCCCCTGTTTTTTATATATCAGTGCAGTTATTTGGTAATTTCAATTGATTATTTTAATTGATAGTAGATTATAGTAGATAGTAAATTTGTTTGATAGTATATTATCAATAAAAAATAATTGTTTTAAATATTAATTAGTAATTTAAATAGTCATTAAGTCTGCTTATTTTTTAGATAGTAGGTTTGTAGTAGTAGGCTTCAAAAATTTTAATTATAAATGACAATTTTAATCTCGCTTTTTTTTATATATCAGTGTAGTTATCTCGTAGTTTCAATTGATTATTTTAGTTGATTAGTAGATTATAGTAGATAGTAAAAGAGAGATTGTAGATTATCAATAAGAAATATTTATTTTAAATATTAATCAGTAGTTTAAATAGTCATTAAATATTATTGTTTTTTAGATAGTAGGTTTATAGTAGTCTTCAAAAATTTTAATTATCAATGACAATTTTAATCTCATTTTTTTATATATCAGTGTAGTTATCTCGTAGTTTCAATTGATTATTTTAGTTGATTAGTAGATTATAGTAGATAGTAAAAGAGAGATAGTAGATTATCAATCAGAAATATTTATTTTAAATATTAATTAGTAGTTTAAATAGACATTAAATATTATTGTTTTTTAGATAGTAGGTTTATAGTAGTCTTCAGAAAATTTAATTATCAATGACAAATATTAATCTTGTGTTCTTTTATATATTGGTGTAGTTATCCCGTGTGTTTTTATATATCATTGCTAGGGGTGTCAAAAAAACTCGGACTCGCGGGTACCCGCGGGTAAAACCCGTCACGGGTCTGGGGCGGGTAGTTAAACGGGTACCCGCGGGCCAAATAAACAGGTATTTTGGCTACCCGTCAATTAACGGGGCGGGTCCGGGTAACGAGGTACCCGGACCCGCGGGTACCCGTACCCGTTGAAAATTCTGTTGTTTCTTCCTTTTTTTATCATCTATTGTTGTTGTTGTTGTTTAAGTGGATGTTTATTCACATTTTGTTGTATCTTTTATCCTAATATTTTGGATAATGTTTAGTTGTTATTTTTCAAGTTTCTATTATCATAATTTAGTTTTTTTATCTCAATTCATTAACAATTATATATTAATAAATAGTTGATACGATAAATGCATATCAAAATGCGTAATTTTTTTATATAAATGAATCAAAAAAATAGTGTTAAAAAAACTAATTTTCTATGGTATTTCAAATTTTATTTTTAAAAATTTTTTATTTATTAATTTACAAATACCCGCGGGAACCCGCCGCGGGTACCCGTTTAAAAAAATATCCGTTTAAAACCCGTTAAACGAGTACCCGCACGGGTCCGGGACGGGTCCGGGGCCTATTTATAATAAACGAGGCAGGTCCTGGTAGTGAGATACCTGTGCCCGCCCCGCCCCGTTGACATTCCTAATCATTGCAGTTATCTCATAGTTTCAATTGATTATTTGAGTTGATTAGTAGATTATAGTAGATTATTGCAGTTATCCCGTGTTTTTATATTAGATTATTCGAGTTGATTACTAGATTATAGTAGATTATTGCACTTATCCCGTGTTTTTTTAGATAGTAGGTTTATAGTAGTTTTCCAAAATTATAATTATCAACGGTAAATATTAATTATAAATTGTCAAATAAAATAATAAATATCAATGGTAAATTAATCCCGTGTTTTTTTAATTATAAATTGTCCAAAAAAAATTATAAATATCAATGGTAAATATTAATCCCGTGTTTTTTTATATATCACTGCAGTTATCCCGTGTTTTTTTTATTTATCGGTGCAGTTATCTTGTAGTTTCAATTGATTATTTTAGTTGATTAGTAAATGATAGTAGATAATAAAAGTTAGATATTAGATTATCAATAAGAAATATTTGTTTTAAATATTAATTACTAATTTAAATAGTCATTAAGTCTTCTTGTTTTTTAGATAGTGGGTTCATAGTAGTAGTCTTCAAAATTTTTAATTAAAGTAGTGTTTATATAAATTTAGAAATTTAGTTAAAATAATTAAAGTGAAGTGATAAGAGAAAGAGAATAATTATTTATGGGAAAGTAAAGAAAAAAGAAAAAAAGGAAGAAAGAGAGTGTAAAAGAAAAATGAAAAGGAAGAAAGAGAGTGTAAAAAAAAAAGAGAAAAAAAGGAAGAAATAGAGTGTAACAGAAAAGTGAAAAGTAAGAAACAGAGTGTAAGAATAAAGAGGAAAAAAGGAAAAAATAGAGTGTAATAACATTTTTACCCAAAAAAATTTGAGTTGTGTTTTATGTTTTCGGGACGAAGAAACGGTGGACCACTTGTTTTTGGATTGTGGAATTGCTAAAGCTATATGGAGGAGTGTTTTTGCTTGGATTGGAAGCCCGATAGGTGATACGGGTAACATTGTCACTCATTTTGTGGAATTTGGAAATATAGAGAAGGGAAAGAGATAAGAGGAGTCAAACACCTTATATGGATGGCGGTTATTTGGAAACTATGGATGGCTCGAAATAAGGTAATTTTCAATGGGGAGGTGGTTTCTATTCCGGGTATATTAGATGGAATCAAGGACACGGCATGGAGTTGGTTTAAGGCAAGGCGAGGGAGGAATTCCACTGCGACTTGGGCGGATTGGTACAATTGCCCGATGGGCTGTTATTCTGTGTTGTAATCCAATCATGTAATGCTTTTTATTGCGAATTTCATAGTTGGGGGAGAAGCAGTGGGTTAGGTTGCAAGTCCCACTGTTGTACGTTTCTTCGTGCGAGTTACTCTTTTTCCTTCTTGAGTCTTTTTCCCAATGAGTTTTGGCTCAGGGAGGTTTTGAGGAGGCCCTCCCCCTTTCCATTGTAAAAGGTTGGGCACGCCTTGTGCTCCGTTCAATAAAACATTGCTTATCTAAAAAAAAGGGTATTGATAAAATTATATGTGATGTATTTATATAAATATAGTGTAGATAAGGATGCATTAATATAGTCAAAGACATTTTCAACGACTCTAACTTTTACAAACGACTATATTGCAACGACACACATTAAAAACCTAGAGAAGTCTAAAGACTTCCATTTCACTTCACAGTTCACACACATTTCACACAAACCCAACTCTTCTTCCATGTCACAGCCACTTCAACACCCCTTTCGCCTGTCACAGCTACTGTCCTCTCTCACACACAGATCCAAACTCCTCTCATATCCATATCCTTCCCCAGAGTCCAGAGATCAAATACATGCATCGGAGGAAGAAGGTGAAGATCCATCAATCGTTTCTCCTCTTCCAACCATCTAGATTGAGTTTTAAAAACCACACATATAATAACTCAAACAGTCAGGAGATTCAGTTCTGATAACCCTGTGACTGGAAGCCCACACCGATGAGGAGCAACAGTTACGATTTTTGTAATTTTCCTATCTCCATGTTCCTCGCATCTATTTTCTGTTTCAACTTTTCATAATTTTTCTTTTTTATTAATAATCTTTAGTAATGCAACTATATTATCTTGCGTTCCAATTTTTGTAACATTTGTGTTCCATTGTTAGTTTGGATGCACTTCATATAATTTAGGGGTTGAAATTACCAATTGTTATATGAAATTACCATCTAATATCTATTTATAAAAAAATCTCATATGGAACAATTTGTATCTCTTGTTAACATGACACATATCTAATTTAAGGGTAAAAATGTCATTACCCTTTTTTTTCTTCTTCTTACACTTTTTTTTTTCCTTTCTTCTTACACTCTTTTTTTTTTCACTTTCCTCTTACACTCTCTTTCTTCCTAGCTTTTTTCTTTTTATTTTACTTTTATTTTTCCCATAAACAATTCTTCTCTTTCACTTATCATTTCACTTTAGTTTTTTTAACTAAATTTTAAATTTATACAAACACTACACTACTAAAATTACCTATAAAAATGTAAATAAGTCACACTAAAAAAAAATAGCTATCACCTTTTTGGAAAAAATTATCATCGTAAAACTTTAATTTTTCTTTTCGAAATCTGTTTACACTCTTATTGATAATCTACTATCACCTCTTATTGATAATCTACTATCAATCTTTTACTATCTACAATAATCTACTAATCAATTGAAACTACGAGATAACTGCAATGATATATAAAAAAACACGGGTAACTGCACTGATATATAAACAAACACGAGATTAATATTTGTCATTGATAATTAAATCTTTTGAAGACTACTATAAACCTACTATCTAAAAAACAAGAAGATTTGATGACTATTTAAACTACTGGTTAATATTTAAAATAAATATTTCTTATTGATAATCTACTATCTAACTTTTACTATCTACTATAATCTACTAATCAACTAAAATAATCAGTTAAAACTACGAGATAACTGCACTGATATTTAAAAGAACACGGGATAACTGCAGTGATATATAAAAAACACAGGGTTTATATTTGCCATTGATAATTATAATTTTTGAAGACTACTATAAACCTACTATCTAAAAAAACAAGAAGGCTTAATGACTATTTAAACTAATTAATATTTAAAATAGATGTGACAAATATTTGTCACTAATACCTAAAAAAGGACAAATATTTGTCACTAATACCTAAAAAAGGACAAATAGTTGTCACTGATATTTAAAAAACGGGATAAATATTTCTTATTGATAATCTACTATCTATCTTTTACTATTTACTATAATCTACTAATCAACTCAAATAATCAATTGAAACTATGAGACAACTGCACTGATACATAAAAAAACACGGGATAACTGTACTGATACATAAAAAAAATATGGGGATAACTGCTGTAACACCCCGGTATTTTTATCAGCTAAAAACACCCGAGTGCACCAAACCTAAATCATCAGAGATATAAAATTCCTGCATAGATACTGAACACTGCAATATAGTTCTCGCTGAATAACAACAAAACAGTCTTAAATACAAATAAGACCGAACAGGTTCTCTGACCATAATCTTCAGCAAACTATAGTGCACAATATCGTACAAGAAAGCGGAATAAAATCATAATACCAATACAATGAGTTGTAATACATAGACAACATAAAGGAAGTGCAAACTTAAGCATAAAGCTAAGCTATCAGCAACCAGTTCGAGCTCAACCGACTCGTGCCTCTTGGATTTCCGCTGTCCCTGTGTGTCTGTAAAACAACAACAATTAAACAGTGAGATACAATCTCAGTGAGTTCCACCGAGACCCCTACTAACACTCGCGGTTCAATTATACAACCATTTGAACGCGGCACCGACTGCGCGAACGCTAAGCTGCGGTGTATCACATTCTTTAACTTTTAATATAATGCCGACTGCGCGAACGCTAAGCTGCGGCTAACCTGTTATAACTTGGTACGGCACCGACTGCGCGAACGCTAAGCTGCGATGAACTGCACTGTATGACACCGACTGCGCGAACGCTAAGCTGCGGTGTATCGCACAACAAACAATTTAACATAACACCGACTGCGCGAACGCTAAGCTGCGGTGAACCCCATAACCAATAGTGTTTCCTAACGACACGGAGCCTAGGGTAAGGGTTCATGACTACCCCGCCTAGTATGTCAACATGGGTCGTCACCCAAACTCGATATAATATATATATATATATATATATATATATATATATATATATATATATATATATATATATATCTACAATCATATGAACTCAAGGTTCATTTACCTCAGACAAATAATTGAACATTACAAGTTAAGTCCACATTCACTCTCGCATACTAATTCGTCACTTTTCAACACAATTTACGACTCCAAAAACAGTTCATTTTACCTTAAAAATAGAGTATTCAGTTAGGCCTCTGAATAAGCTTTCCAACGCATCTTAGAACACCTCAATCGGGTTCCCGGATCAAAAGATATCGCGAAAATAAAATTAGTGAATAGTTGCTGAAAATCTGCAAAGCGTCGCGACGCGAATTGCTACCGTCGCGACGCGAAAAGCGACAGAAATATTTGCGTGACAAAATTGGGCCCGGTCGCGACGCGAAGGGGACGGGTCGCGACGCGACCATCTGCAGAAAAGTGCAGATTTTCCGTTTTCTTGCGAAATTCGCTGTTCCGCTCAATTCCGATTCTTGTTCCGATTGAAAACAGTTTTGACAACCATAAAAACAGTCCCAATCAAAGTCACACAATCAATCAAATCAATCAAAAACTCATTGTAAACGAATTGTATCAAAACGCAACATATTTTCAAATAACGGTTTTTAACTCAAAAATTCTTGAAATCAAATCACGTAAAATTCATTGTAAAGCGAAAACATTCTAAGCGTGAGTAAAACTCACCCTTGAAGCGAGAGCCGATACCGGGCCGAAATCACCGAGACTTCAAATCTCCAAATAACCACACGAACAATCCCCGCATAGACTTCCACGCTACGACGACGCCCAACTCCGCTTCCGATCTTTCCGCTCCTCGACCATCCGGCTCGCGAGACTCGAGAAATCCTCGCTCGGTACCAATTTGCACCTAGATACCAACAATGGCTCCTAAGGCTCCAAGCTCCTCTCGCAAACCCCAAACTCGACTCCTAAGCTTTGAATTTCCAAAATTCCACTTGACTTCCAACAAACACTATTCATCATCCCTAACCTCCAAATTGCTCCTATTCACATAAACCCCAAATTTTCAACCCTAACCCTTGATTCCTCCAAATGCTCCAAGACTTGAGTGATTGAGCTACCCAAACAACAATATGGCTTCTAGGGACCACCAATCACCTTCCCAATCCTTCCTTTGAGCTACAACCATCAAAACTCCAATTTTGTTCTTGAATTTCGAAAATGGCAAGGTGAGAGAGAGTGAGTTGATGATGATTATGTTGGTACCAAATCGAAGAGGGAGTAACGCTGTCGTTTTAATGAGCCTAAATCCTCTATTTTCCCCCTTCTTCCTCCTTTTCCATTCTTTCTCTCCTTTCTCTCTTTTTCTCTTCTCTGTCTCTCGCTCCCTTCTTTCTTTATTTTCTATCTTTTAATTATTTCTTTCACTCCCAGACACACATACACGCATACACATATATTTATTTAATATATAAGTGTTAACGTGGTCAAATTACCATATTGATCTAAATCTCTTATTTCGATTCCAAAACTTCATTGACCCGTATTATCCGGTTAACGATCCGATGACAACCAATAAATAATTTTAGCACTCAATAAATTTACCAGTCAAGTACTAAATTAATTTAATTGGGTTAACATCCAAATAATTCGGCTAATTATTTTGAGGATGTTACATTGTCCCCAACTTGAAAGAATTTTGTCCTCAAAATTTCGTCAAGTCTTACGATTGACTAACCGAGAACAGACATTCTCAGAAAGGTCCAAATTTGCTGTAACACAATCTTGAATTAACGAAATAAGTGTAAAAAATCTTCCCAAATTGGCACACCAATCTCTAAGTATGTATGATCCGCTACTATCCTAGAATGCTCCCAAGGTTATAGTACAGGCTCTCTTGTTACGAATCAACACGAGAAACTCCTCTTTCGCCTACATAAGCTCGGCACCGCATTTGAAAACACTTCTGAAGCTTCATTCTAATTATCCTCGCTTGCTCCCCAACTTTGATTAATCTAAATAAAATGGTCTAATACAAGACACTTGATAGAATATATGTTGAATATGAGATCCACAAACTGGTACTCCTCGGTAAAGGTAAAAACAAACACAATTTCTTCGAAGGGTATAAACACGTTCTCAACAAATCTTCTAAAATCCATAACAGTTCTCGTACACACCGACAATGTGACGGAAAGTCACTTGTGAAACTTCTTGACTCGCTCTCAAGATTTCGAGATAACACTTTTCGAAAGAAGATGAAATGAGGATTTACTAGAAACGTTTATCTTAAACGTAGAAATAAACCGCGGGGACATCAAATAAATTTGAACGTAATGAAAATCACCTCAGTTGTTCTCAAAACAACTATCAAACAGAACTCAGAGCTCCTTTCCGAATTAGTCAATAGCGTTGAGAGCTTCCCCTCAACCTAAGTAATCCTCCTAGGATTTTCCTCCTCAATCATATCCTATTAGCCTATTGATTCTTTCCCAAAATTAACTTTAGCATGCGGGTTTTCACAAAAACGATTTTTCAAAACTACCATACCGCACGCCAAGCTTCACTTCTGACATTTCAAACTCTTGCAAGCAGATCCCTTGATTAATCCTTTGATGGTTATTCGCAACGTGAAAAAAAAAACAGCCAGCAGTTACCTTACTTCCATATTCGTATTCACGTTTGACCTGTCAAACGACATCTCATAATACAATCTCATTGTTAACCTTTACAAAGAAGAGATTAACAAACTAATACCTTGCCACTAATACATCTGCTTTACATCTCTGTACATCTTGGTGGATCCAGGATGTACAGAAAATAAACTTCGGTGTGCTTCCTCTAGCACTTGCTTTTTAATATCTTCATTATCGGGCACACAGATCCTACCGTTGAAACAAATAACTCCATCACTATCTTCGGTAAAGTCTGGCAACACTTTTTGTGATTGTAGCTTCACATCAATTTCCTGTGCTAAGCGAACGGAATCCCTTACTGAGCTAGAGATCCTCATATGGCTCAATACTAACCGGTTCTTCTTGATCTTGAATTCAGATTTAAGTCTCTAAAAGACTCTTATAATTCCATCTCATGCATCATAAACTCGACCATGTGGATGGATTTCCTACTCAGTGCATCAGTTACAACACTGGCCTCTCTTGAACGCTACATCAACACGAATTTATAATCCTCCAGAAACTAACACACTTCTCTGCCTGCTATTCAGTTCTTTCTGATCAAACAGATAACTTAAACTCTTGTGACCACTAAAGACTTCGAAACGAGACCCATACAGGTAATGTCTTCAAACCTTCAGTTCATACACAATAGCTATTAACTCCAATTCATGAGTTGGATAATTATCCTTATGAGCCTTCAATTGCCTGAATGCATTAGCTACCTCTTGTTGATTCTGCACAAGAACACCTCCCAAACCCTTCCCAGAAACATCGCCGTGAATTTGGAATTTCAAGGACGGATCCGGAAGAATCAGGATTGGTGCAGAAGTCAACCTAAGCTTCAATTCTTGGAAACATTCTTCACAATCAGCATCCCACGTAAACGGTTGACCCTTTCGAGTTAGTCGAGTGAGTGGAATAACTAACAGTGAGAACCCTCGAATAAATCTCCTATAGTAATCGGCTAAACTCAGAAACTTTTGATCTCTGCGACTGATGTTGGTCACTCCCATTCAACACTGCTTCCTTCTTACTGGGATCTACAGAAACTCCCGACTTGGGAAATCACATGTCCCAAAGACTTTACCTCTGACACCCAAAAGATCACACTTCGAAGGTTTCAAGTACAACTTATTTTCTCGGAGTACTTTCAGAACAATGCGGAGATGTTGGACATGCTCCTCAATGGTCTTCGAGCACATCAAGATACCATCAATGAAAACGACTACAAATTGATCTAGGTAATTGAGGAAAACTCGATTCAGGTAATCCATGAATACCGCTGGAGCATTAGTCAAACCGAAGGGCATCACTACAAACACATAATGTCCATACCTAGTACGGAAAGCTGTCTTTGGAATATCTAATGATCTAACTTTTATTTGATGATATCCTGACCTCAGATCAATTTTAGAAAACACTGCAGCACCTCAAATTGCTCAAGCAAATCGTCTATCCTTGGTAATGGATATTTATTCTTGATCGTCACTTTGTTGAGTTGTCGATAATCAATGCACAATCTCTTGCTACCATCCTTCCTTTTGACTAACCACACCAGAGCACTCCTTAGAGAAGCACTCGGTTGAATGAATTTCTTTAACATCGACTCTTCAAGTTGAGACTCCATTTCCTTTAATTCTAAAGAAACATTCAATAAGAAACAATAGATATTGATCCCGTGCCAGGAACCAATTCTACAGTAAACTCTACCTCTCGCTCTGGAGGTTCAGAAGAAACTTCATCGTGAAAACATCCAGAAAGTCATTCACAACCTGAATGTTCGCCAAATCTAAACTAGTTTCAGTGGATGTAGATAACATACTAACATGTGCTTCCGCACCTTGGAATGAAGATTGACCGTCTAAGGTGAACTAGGTAACCGCTTCAGAATTTGTCCTCGACAATGCAACTGATTCTGAAGCGAAGCTGATAGTTGATTAACACAGTCGATTGCAACATGATTTGCAGTCATCCAATTCATACCCAAAATGGTGTCCACACTTCTCCTAGGCAAACAATAAATTCTACAACGAAATCTCTGCCTCCTATGACAAGTAGACAATTCTATACAAAGATTAGGTCTGGACACGACCCTTAGCAGCAGTTAAAATAGTTATCGGCTCGGATAGCGATGATAAGGTTAATCCCAACCGATTCACACGCGATCAGGATATACAGCAATAGGTTGCACCCGAATCATATAATATACTGATCGAGTTATTGAATAGGACTCCCATCCTTCTAAGTATACCGTCAGCATTCGTAACTGTCTAAGCATTCAGAGTGTTGACTTGTCATCGCCTTCGAGCTGCTCGTGACTCCTTGGAACTCTTCCTTGTAGGGCACTTTTTACCATAGTGACCCTCTTCATTATAATAATAGCATCGATTAGATCTTTGCTTACATCCACCACTGTGACGCTTTCCACGGTTAGAACATCTTCTGACTTCTGAAGAATCGAAGAATTGCACCTGTTTTTCCTTTTATGAAATTATCTTTGGACTTTATATTCGGAGTTGATAACTCAACTACCTTCTTTCCTTTCCCATACTCCTTATGAGATCATCCTCGGCGACATTGGCTGGTTGCACTAAGGCAACAAAATTGGTAATAGTATAAGAACTGAGACCATAAGTCATAAAAGCACGAAGGCCCCTCTTATACTTCTGCATCTTCCATTCCTCGTTCGGAATATACCTTACCATTCGGTAAAACTGAGACAACTTCTCAAACTTAGCGGTGTATTCTTCCACCGTCATGCCACCTTTCCTGAGGATGCACCGGTTGGAGATTCCAGTCTTGGTTGAGGATTGCGTCTTGGTCATCCTGCCATAATTCCGCTTATGATGCACTAAGTATTAAGTTGATCAGGCTCAATGTCTCTTAGCATCACAAGTATAATTACAACAAGGACTAACAAGGAATCGACTCAACCCTAAACTAAGTCCAACTACGTTGAACTGCTCTGATACCAACTGTAACACCCCGGCATTTTTATCAGTTGAAAACACCCGAGTGCACCAAACCTAAATCATCAGAGATATAAAATTCCTGCATAGATACTGAACACTGCAATATAGTTCTCGCTGAATAACAACAAAACAGTCTTAAATACAAATAAGACCGAACAGGTTCTCTGACCATAATCTTCAGCAAACTATAGTGCTCAATATCGTACAAGAAAGCGGAATAAAATTATAATACCAATACAATGAGTTGTAATACATAGACAACATAAAGGAAGTGCAAACTTAAGCATAAAGCTAAGCTATCAGCAACCAGTCCGAGCTCAACCGACTTGTGCCTCTTGGATTTCCGCTGTCCCTGTGTCTCTGTAAAACAACAACATTTAAACAGTGAGATACAATCTCAGTGAGTTCTACCGAGACCCCTACTAACACTCGCGGTTCAATTATACAACCATTTGAACGCGACACCGACAGCGCGAACGCTAAGCTGCGGTGTATCACATTCTTTAACTTTTAATATAATGCCGACTGCGCGAACGCTAAGCTGCGGCTAACCTGTTATAACTTGGTACGGCACCGACTGCGCGAACGCTAAGCTGCGATGAACTGCACTGTACGACACTGACTGCGCGAACGCTAAGCTGCGGTGTATCGCACAACAAACAATTTAACATAACACCGACTGCGCGAACGCTAAGCTGCGGCGAACCCCAGAACCAATAGTGTTTCCTAACGGCACGGAGCCTAGGGTAAGGGTTCATGACTACCCCTCCAAGTATGTCAACGTGGGTTGTCACCCAAACTCGATATAATATATATATATATATATATATATATATATATATATATATATATATATATATCTACAATCATATGAAGTCAAGGTTCATTTACCTCAGATAAATAATTGAACATTACAAGTTAAGTCCACATTCACTCTCGCATACTAATTCGTCACTTTTCAACACAATTTACGACTCCAAAAACAGTTCATTTTACCTTAAAAATAGAGTATTCAGTTAGGCCTCTCAATAAGCTTTCCAACGCATCTTAGAACACCGAGATCGGGTTCCCGGATCAAAAGATATCGCGAAAATAAAATCAGTGAATAGTTGCTGAAAATCTGCAAAGCGTCGCAACGCGAACTGCTACCGTCGCGACGCGAAAAGCGACAGAAATATTTGCGTGACAAAATTGGGCCCGGTCGCGACGTGAAGGGGACGGGTCGCGATGCGACCATCTGCAGAAAAGTGCAGATTTTCCGTTTTCTTGCGAAATTCGCTATTCCGCTCAATTCCGATTCTTGTTCCGATTGAAAACAGTTTTGACAACCATAAAAACAGTCCCAATCAAAGTCACACAATCAATCAAATCAATCAAAAACTCATTGTAAACGAATTGTATCAAAACGCAACATATTTTCAAATAACGGTTTTTAACTCGAAAATTCTTGAAATCAAATCACGTAAAATTCATTGTAAAGCGAAAACATCCTAAGCGTGAGTAAAACTCACCCTTGAAGCGAGAGCCGATACCGGGCCGAAATCACCGAGACTTCAAATCTCCAAATAACCACACGAACAATTCCCGCATAGACTTCCACGCTCCGACGACGCCCAACTCCGCTTCCGATCTTTCCGCTCCTCGACCATCCGGCTCGCGAGACTCGAGAAATCCTCGCTCGGTACCAATTTGCACTTAGACACCAACAATGGCTCCTAAGGCTCCAAGCTCCTCTCGCAAACCCCAAACTCGACTCCTAAGCGTTGAATTTCCAAAATTCTACTTGACTTCCAACAAACACTATTCATCATCCCTAACCTCCAAATTGCTCCTATTCACATAAACCCCAAATTTTCAACCCTAACCCTTGATTTCTCCAAATGCACCAAGACTTGAGTGATTGAGCTACCCAAACAACAATATGGCTTCTAGGGACCACCAATCACCTTCCCAATCCTTCCTTTGAGCTACAACCATCAAAACTCCAATTTTGTTCTTGAATTTCGAAAATGGCAAGGTGAGAGAGAGTGAGTTGATGATGATGATGTTGGTACCAAATCGAAGAGGGAGTAACGCTGAACATTTTTCGTGTTGGAAGGAAGTCGTTTTAATGAGCCTAAATCCTCCATTTTCCCCCTTCTTCCTCCTTTTCCATTCTTTCTCTCCTTTCTCTCTTTTTCTCTTCTCTGTCTCTCGCTCCCTTCTTTCTTTATTTTCTTTCTTTTAATTATTTCCTTCACTCCCACACACACACATACACGCATACACATATATTTATTTAATATATAAGTGTTAACGTGGTCAAATTACCATATTGATCTAAATCTCTTATTTCGATTCCAAAACTTTCTTGATCCGTATAAATTTACCAGTCAAGTACTAAATTAATTTAATTGGGTTAACATCCAAATAATTCGGCTAATTATTTTGAGGATGTTACATTACTAGCTCAATTGGTAGTGGGAATGCATTGAGCATGTACCTAAGCCTCAGGGTACATGGTTCGATTCTCACGGAAGGCAAAAACTCTACATGGGGGGTAGAGAAGATCATGAGTGCATCGCTGGGTAGCCTACTAAGTAAGAAAAGGGCCCAGGATGTTACAAAAAACGGCGCCTTTTTTTGTAACATCCTGGGCCCTTTTCTTACTTAGTAGGCTACCCAGCGATGCACTCATGATCTTCTCTACCCCCCATGTAGAGTTTTTGCCTTCCGTGGGAATCAAACCATGTACCCTGGGACTTAGGTACATGCTCAATGCATTCCCACTACCAATTGATCTACTAGACATAACTACCGAAAAACAGACATGCGACAGTGATATCTAATATCTATTTTCTATCTAATCTAATCTAATCTAATATCTATTTATCTAATCTAATATCTATTTATACAAACAAACTTCCTATGAAATTACCAATTTAGATATCTTATTAACAAGACACATATCTAATTAAAGGGTAAAAATGTCATTACACTCTCTTTCTTTCTTTTTCTTCTTACACTCTCTTTCTTCCTTTTTCCTTTCTACTTTACTTTTACTTTTCCCATAAACAATTCTTCTCTTTCACTTATCACTTCACTTTAGTTTTTTTAACTAAATTTCTAAATTTATAAAAACACTACTCTACTAAAATTACCTATAAAAATGTAAATGAGTCACACTAGAAAACAAAAAAAAATTATCACCATTTTGGAAAATGTTATCACCTTAAAATTTTAATTTTTCTCTCTGAAATTTGTTTACACTCTTATTGATAATCTACTATCAACTCTTATTGATAATCTACTATCTATCTTTTACTACCTACTATATTCTAATAATCAACTAAAATAATCAGTTGAAACTACGAGATAAATGCAATGATATATAAAAAAATACGGGATAACTACATTGATATATAAAAAAACACAGGATTAATTTTTGTCTTTGATAATTAATTTTTTTGAATACTACTATAAACCTACTATCAAAAATACAGAAAGATTTAATGACTATTTAAACTACTGATTAATATTTAAAATAATTATTTCTAATTGATAATCTACTATCTCTCTTTTACTATCTACTATAATCTACTAATCAACTAAAATAATCGATTGAAACTACGAGATAACTGCACTGATATATAAAAAAAACACGGGATAACTGCACTGATATATAAAAAAACACGAGATTAATATTTGTCGCTGATAATTAAAATTTTTGAAGACTACTACTACAAACCTACTATCTAAAAAACAAGAAGACTTAATTACCATTTAAACTACTAATTAATATTTAAAACAAATATTTCTTATTGATAATTTACTATCTAACTTTTACTATCTACAATAATCTACTAATAAAATAAAATAATTAATTGAAACTACGAGATAACTGTACTGATATATAAAAAACACGGGATAATTGCACTAATATATAAAAAACACACGATTAATATTTGACAATGATAATTAAATTTTTTGAAGACTACTATAAACCTACTATCTAAAAAACAATAAGACTTAAATGACTATTTAAACTACTAATTAATATTTAAAATAAATATTTCTTATTGATAATCTACTATCTAACTTTTACTATCTACTATAATCAACTAATCAACTAAAATAATCAATTGAAACTAACAGATAACTGCATTGATATATAAAAAAACAAGGGATAACTGCAGGGATACATAAAAAACACGGGATTAATATTTCCCATTGATAATTATAATTTTTGAAGACTACAACCTATTATCTAAAAAAACAAGAAGGCTTAATGACTATTTAAACTGATTAATATTTAAAACACACGTGACAAATATTTGTCACTAATACCTAAAAAATGACAAATAATTGTCACTGATATATAAAAAACACGGGATAAATATTTCTTATTGATAATCTACTATCTATGTTTTAGTATCTATTATAATCTAGGCTTAAACATCATTTACCCCCCTGCAAATATCACGTTTATCCATTTACCCCCCTGCAAAAAAAAACTTTTAAAACAAACCCTGCAAAATGTAACTCTATCCAGTTACCCCCTTATTAGTCAATGCACTAACAAAATTTTCTTCGCAACGGAAGAAAATTTTGGAGCATTACCTTTCGGTCCTATTGGAGATACATCTAGTACTTTGGGCTAGCCTCGGGAACCACCACTGTTCTCAGTGACTCGTATAGTGATAGGATTTTTTTAAAATAATCTTTCCATGACCTATCGGAGTCGACTATAGCGTCTCAATGACTCACATAATGATAGGATTTTATAAAATAAGTTTTTCATGACCTATTGGAGTCACTCTACCGACTAACCCAAATTTACTAGTGTGAGTGAATCTTCATAACTCATGAATTTAGCTTTAAACTTAATAACCATAGAATTCTAAATTATAAAACTAGTGCAAGGACCTTTGGGGAATCTTTTGATCAGATGAAGTCCTACAAGACGGGCTATCCTTCTTGATAGAACTTGTCTGAGAATCTATCACTCATCCTTTCGGACCAATAGCCCTCTTAGGGCCTCAACTACCCATACTCTAAGATACGAGAATCTCTAAACGATAGAGATCTCACTGGTGAGGCATATCGGCTTCACTAAAAGTAGAGTTCACTAAAAGCCTATAAACGTAATCTTATCATGATGGTTTGTTGGCTAATCTAGGTATAATCATTTACATTTGGATTACGCACGGTATTGGGATAGTTGTAGTGTAACATCCCTATTTTTGGTTAATTTCGTTTTATGAAATTAACTAGCGATCTAGATTCGATGAAATGAAAAGTCGAGTCTTGGACATGTTAAAAGCGTCAAGGGCAACATTTAATTGCTAATTGTATGAGTTATGTGATTGATTGTATTTGAGTGGTTAAAAATGGGTTTAAGTGAGAATTAGTGAACCAAGGGTAGTATGGTCATTTCCCTAATTTTGAGCCTCAGCTCATTAAAACACCACAAAACACCCACACATGCATTATTTATTTAATGGTGTGACTTGTTACTTGATTTATTGTTTAGAATTGAGTTTAGTGAGAATTAGGATAAAAGGGCAATATAGTCATTCCCACTTCATTAAAGCCCTCAGCTGAAAAACATTAAAAACACAACACTCTCTCATTTCATCACTTGCTGAAACAGAGAAGAAAAACCTGAAACAGAAGATAGAGAGAAAGAGACTCGAGAGTGAGTGAGGAAGAAGAAGATGGGACCACTCTCAAAGTTCTCATTGCATGTGGGTAATTCTTTCTCCATTCCACTCCATTTTCCATTCTCTTTCCAATGACACCATTTTCAGTAACTGAATCTTCTTCTTTCTTCTCCTACTAATTTCGAAATTGAAGCTCAAGCTTGGCCATTAATGGAGTTTTGAGCTCATAGGAACTTTGCATGTTCAATGTGGAACTAAGCTAGAGTGAAACTGAAAATGTATTGTGGATGGGAACTCATTGGGAGGAACTCCAGTAGCTAGAGGTGCTGGAATCCGATTTGGAGTGTTTGAAGTTAGTCTTGGAATGATTTCGTCACAATAGGACCAAGAGGAGACGATTCGGGGACCGTTCGTGTGATTTCGATTGTTTGTGAAATTCGTCGGTTCTCGGTTTTACTTGATTTTCATCACGATTGGTGAGTTTTACTCACGTTTAGGTTTTTATATTTCGATTGTGATTGTTTGGATGTGCTGGTGATTTGTGGTATTTTCATTTCGAAAGTTTTTGAATCGAAAACAGTAAAATATCGTAAATCAGTGTGAAACCCGTAAGGCTATAGTCTGGGTAAATTGTCCATAACTTTCTGTACAAATAATGTTTTAAGTTGGTTTTTGTTTTATTGGGAAGTAGACTTAATTTCCTAATAAATAGGCACTTGTTTAACTAAATTTCATTAAGAAATGAGGGAGAAAATTTGATAACAAGTTGACCAAAAAGTTTTGTCTAATTTCGGTACCTCAGCGTCGTATTTTGAAAAAATGTACCAAGTGGATGCTTATTTTGAAAAATCAGATGTAGAAACTAGACGGAGAGAGCTTTCCAATGAGTATTTGTTTGTTGAAATCCGATATCGTTTGCTATTTTAAATAATTCGCCGAAATAGGTGCACTACTGTAGGGAACTCTGCACTCATGCTGTGTGTTGAATTATTTGTTTGTGTCACTACAAGTCTCCGAACGAATTACTTGATGCTTATGCTTGTGATTGGTATTGTTGGATTGTTTGGACTGGATTATTGTGTTATAATTGCTGTTTTTGGAGTTGGATTAAGATTGGGTTACGGATTGGACTCGAACGGAATTACGAAATCGAGAAAAAAGGAACAAATTGGTGTGCTGAAGGAAGCGCACGGGTCGTGCCCCAGAGCGCACGGACCGTGCGTGAGGGTCTGTACCAGGATTTTTAAATCTCGTTTCGTCGCTCCTTTCGATTCCAAACCACTTCTAATCTTCTTCCCAACCATCCCTCTTGTAAAATGGACCAATAATGCCATGTGTTTTAAACATGTTTTAAAAGGTTTTCATGGATTGTTTTTGAGGTTATAAATGTTTCGAAAAACCGAAATATAGTACATGTGTGAGGACATGTATCACTTGGAAATAAAACGAACTATATGTTCAATTTAACATTGTATGACTGAAATGGGATGATTATATATTCCATCTAAGAATGTTTGAGGTTAACGATGTACAAATTACATCGAGTATAGGTGGCGACCTAATGAGGTTAAGTGTACGATTCACCGGGATTATCAAGTTGGCAGTCGGTGATATAATTAAGATTAAGCGTGTAATTCACCGAGATTAGCAAGTTGGCAGTCAGTGTGATGCTAAGTTAAGTACGCGAATCATCGGGATTAGCAAGTTGGCAGTCGATGTTGTACTTAAGATTAAGGGGTATGGTTCACCGGGATTAGCAAATTGGCAGTCGGTGCTATATTAGAATTTAAGTCTGTGATTCACCGGGATTAGCAAGTTGGCAGTCGGTGTTATACTTAAATTTAAGTACGTGATTCATCGGGATTAGCAGTTGGCAGTCGATGTTGTACTTAAGATTAAGGGGTGCGGTTCACCGGGATTAGCAAGTTGGCAGTCGGTGTCGTGCTAAGTTAGTGAAGCGTAGTTTATAAATTAAACTACCAGAAATTAGAAAGGCACGTGGTTTATAAACTAAACTATGATATGAATAAGGATTCATAATTGAACCGAGAGTGTAGTTAGGGGTCTCAGTAGAACTCACTGAGATTGTATCTCATTGTTTATATATTGATGTTTTACAGAGAAACAGGGAAAGAGGAAGGCAAGGAAGCACGAATAGGTGACGTGTTTGAAGAGATGAATGAATACCTAGTTTTATTGTCTTTGACTTTTATTCCCTTGTTGTCTTTGAACTTTGATAACATGACTTGAATATATTTTAAGTTATGTAATCGTTTCCGCTTTTTCTTGTTATGGTATTGAGCACTAAGTTTAGATGATGTTGAAAGACAGGGAATTGTTATGAGTTTCATTTAAGTTATGGAATTTGAAGCTGTTTGAGATTATTCATCGAGAAAAATTTAGTTGTGTCCAATATCTAAACAAGAATTATATCTCTGATGTATGCTAAGTTGTGCATTTTAGTATTTCTACAAGTTAGAAATATTAGGGTGTTACATGTAGCATCAAAGAAATGAGTAAATGGAAGAATTCTTTTAAGGAATCAAACGGGCGCACGAGTAGTGCTTCCTGTGTTGATTCGGAAAACGAATTCTAACTATTTTGAACATTCCTTAGGTCCTTCGTCTTTCCAAATTCCATACACAATACATACAAAATAAGTACAACTGTGGTGATCAACCAAACCCTAAAACTTGTCCTTCATATAGACCATCAACAACACTTGACACTAGATAAACCAAACTCTCCCCTTTTTCAACCTTCAACTATGTGCCTAACCATTTAGGACTTTCACTAAACCTTAAGATTTTGTTAAGGGAAGATATCACTGCTAATGGCCATTTCCGAGAAATAGCCTTCCTTAAGATGCCAAAAGGAATCGTCCTAATCTGGGTCTTACTTTCTTAGTCTTACTCGCTGGGGATTCACTACATACTTCGTATGCCAATCTATAGTTTACTTTCTACTAGCACTTGGAGCCTAAGAGTTTAGGTAGACTAGGAGTACTTCCTGGGATCAGGATAAACCTAGTCCAAAATCCATTGGTATGTGTGGAAAATTCCGTTAGTTTTCCAACGCATCTCGGAACACCAAATCGGAGTTCCGAATTCAAAGTTATGAATAAAACAAGTTGGAAGACTAGCAAAATTTCTTCATAGTAAGAACTGACATGCTCTCAATCGGAGAGTCGTGACATGGTTACTTCCATTAACATGAACTACTAGCCCCTTCTTGATAGGAACCCAACTTAGAGTTTTTGACAAGATAGATAGTCTAACAAACACTGGGTAGTACTGCTTGTCAAAATGGCAAGCGCAATGATAGTTTAATTGTTCGGCTCCTTGGCATTGGAAAAAGGTGTTTCTTAGGAAAGAAAACATATTCTAGAATCCTGACTATCACGAAGGATCTCACTGAGGCTGTGACATACGTTAGAGTCAATCTATGCTATACAGTAGAGTTGACTACTAGACGTCATCTCAGAAACTGAGAGACTGGTCAGGCAGCAATCAGTGTTCTACGGTGCTCACTAGTCCTGAACAAATCTAGGACACTAACATTTCTTTTACCGGAAGGTTTCAAATATTCTAACTCTTTGGGTGACCCTTTTTACAACTCCCGGAATGACACAAAGGTCAAACCAACTCCAATGACTGGACGGTCACCCACAATTTATCGAACTAACTTGGATCCCCTTGACTTCCACTGCATACTTTGATGAAACAAGAAGTCTAGGAATCCTAGGGTTTATGGTTTCGGACATTTTCGGGGCCGAGGCAACCAATTGTCATTATTCTCATTACGTTGCACGAAATATTGAGTGGATCCAGGCTCAATGTCTCACACAAGATACTAAAAGGTTCTGGCAGTCAATTGTCTAAGTCCCTAGCTGACTCAATCTATCTAATCTTTTGACCGTTAGGTCTCTAAGCCTGACTAAGTCGAACTGCTCTGATACCATAATGTAACACCCTAATATCTCTAACTTATAGAAATACTAAGATATACAACTGTCAATACACAACAAGTCATGATATCCGGATACAAAAAGTAGGGAAATAAAATGAAGACAAAAGCTAAGTCTTCAAGCTCTCCATAAGGCCTCGTCTAACCATGCTTTCTCGCTTTGTTCTTTCCCTGCATCTCTGTAAAACATCAACATATAAAGGGTGAGATTACAAATCTCAGTGAGTTCTACCGAAACCCCTTACTCACACTCGCGGTTCATTATTATCTTTCTTTCAATCGTAGCCCAAAATGATACTACATGCATAAAGCTTTTCCTGACATAGTACATCACCGGCAATAACCACGCCATTACCGGTGAACCTCTCCACTAACTTATGCTAGCTTCAAACAGTCATGAGGTCAGGTTCTGGGGCTCATGACTTCCCCTCTCCTAGTATACTAATTCTATAGGGTAGTCACCCTATCCTTGATATATTTTAATATCATCTCGGACATTAACTCTGTTACTCGTCATGAGGTCACATTCTTTCCTTTTATTACTTGAACTTAGACACTTAGGTTTATTACTTGACACTTGGTCATATTCTCTCTCGATACAAAACTATTCGGTTTGTACCCTATCATAACATGAATTCTTTTCTTATTTTGTACCATGAAACATAAACGATTCGATGCATAAAACATTCAATTATCATTAGGAAAGGTTAAGAAGGGAGTTAGGGAAGGATTGAACCATTTTCCTTGTAAAACATTTAAAAAGTCAGTTTTGGACACGGGCCGTGTCCACAGTTTAAAAAATTTGCCCAGAGACAGATTTGGACACGGGTACCCATGTCACTTTGACACGGAACGTGTCCACAGTTTAAAAAATTTGCCCAGAGACAGATTTGGACACGGGTACCCATGTCACTTTGACACGGGCCGTGTCCTGATGACAGTGGCCATTTTCTCAGTTTTTAAAACTCAGTTTTGTGTCCTTTTTCGATGCAAATGGTTCCAATACCGAATGCCTAACATTCCTAACTTAACAACAGTCCATAACCACATCAAACCATGTCCAATCAACAACAATCAACAATCAATCATATCCATCACACAATCAAAAGCGAATTTGACCTCGAATACGTTTTTAACGGTTTTTACGCGAAAACATTTCTCGACACATACAACAAACCTAAACATTAATACTTTCAACCAAACAAACCTCACTTGGCAACCAAATCACATCAAAACATGTCCAATCAACAACAATCAACAAATAGCGAAACCTCAACTAAATCGAAGAACTCACCTAGCTCGTCGACTCCAACGCACGAACACGCAGGGAATTATAACTTGAAACCTCAATTCGACCTAAGGCACCAACAGTTCTTCATTTTCCTCAAAATCCCAATTTGAAACCCTAAATCACCAACTAGCTTCCAATCACCAAATCAAGCTTCCATACTCGCTCAATGTACCTTGGGTTTGCTCCTAATCAACTAGGAACCATCCAAATCATCATATACTCAAGAATCACATCTCACCATCCCTCTCAAACCCTTAAATTCGAAACCAAAAAGGAAAGGAAATAGGAAGAGGAACTTACCTAGCTTATGGAAAACGAAAATGGAAAGGAAGATGAGGATGATGACTTGAAAACTAGGGTATGGGTGTTGAAGTTTCCATTCTTCCTCTCCTCTTCTCCTTCTTCTTTTCTCTTCTTTTCTTTTCTTCTCTCTTCTTTTCTTTTCTTCTCTCTTTTCCTCTTCTCTCACTCGACCTCTCTTCTCTTCTTTCTCACTTTCTTTCTTTTATTTTTCGTTTATAACATAAGTGAGGGTGTGGGGTGAAATTACCTCTATGCCCTCACTTAACTCTAATATCCCATAAATACCCTTTTCTATCTACTATTCACTTAAAAACTCTACATCAATCGATAATTAATCTAGCACTCAATTAACAAAATTATTAATCAAACACTTAAATTAAATTAATTGGGTTAAACATCAAAATAATTAACTTAATTATTTTGGGGATGTTACAGGTATCCTACTAGTTCAGTGAAATTTTTGACCTGAACCACTTCAAATCTATTTTTTTATTGTTAAGAAATGTTTAACATACATTTCTTTTGCAAGGCTTAACTTTAGCAAGAGATAACTCCACGTGGACTTACTCTAACACTAGGTTTTCTTATGCAACCGTTGCATAGTTTAAGAAATACCTTAAGCAATGTGCGTTAGAGTTGCTCTAAAAATTCATTAAAATATAAATACTACATATGGTTAATAAAAACTACATAATTTGTGATGGAGTTGCAATTCCTTTAAAAGGGATTAGAGCCAAATGAGTTTAGCGATGACATTGATCATGCTTATGTACTCTTCCCAAGCACTAGATCTGGCAACAAGAGATTGCTTCTTTGAACTTCAGAAAATGAGATTGGGATCGAAATACAGGCATACCCAAGATGTATAGTGCCAAAGTCACAAAAAAAACCTTATGGAGAAGGGAGTACCGATAGAACCGAGTTGTAAGAGCGGTCTGAAGTGAGTTGTGCTACTTATGTAAAGAAGAAGGCATTGGACAACGCCCCACTGCGTCTCTTGAGGGAAGAAAAATATTGACAAAATTTTTTCACCCTGAAGGAAATCTTAAGACAAGTAAGGGTTATGTACGTAATGACATCTACTATGGATCGGAGTGATACTAATGAGGATCTTGCAAGGTATCAATGTCTTGGCGATTGAGCTTGCCACTTGAATATGCCATATGACCATTAGATACTTGAATTGTTGAGTTGACATCATCTAGATGGTTTAAGAACTTAGGATTTTGAAAATTTTTAAAGTAGGGGGGATTTGATGATCTTGCGATTCATGCAAAAAGGATTGAAATTAAACTTATTAGGATCCATTTAAAAGAAAGAACAACCAAAATTATAACTTGAGAACACCAATAATGAATATATTATTGCATCGACTAGAATCCAAACATCTCCAGCGACAAGAATGAAACTTTTCTTAGTGTATCCACATTTCACTTCACACAGACCCACCTCTTCTCCCATTTCAACACCCCTTTCTCCTCCACAACCATTGTCCTCTCACACACAGACCTAATTTCCTCTCTTATCCAGAACCTTCGGCAACCCCACATCCAACAACTCAAACTGTTTTTCTCCATTCAGTTATGTTAAGAAATCTTCGCGAGGCATTTCTTCTACAAGGAAAGCTCGCTTAACTTAAGCAAGAAACGTACGACTCCATGTAGACTTACTCTGCACAACACTGGTTTTTTTATGCAACTGTTGCATAGCTTAAGAAACTGTACTTTAAGTAATGTGCGATGGAGTTTTCTAACAATTCATTAAATTATAAAAGCTACATATGGTTTATTTAAAATAGAACATTCTTGTTCGCTCTCTAACTACTTCTTGTGTGCTTTTCCCAAGTCTTAAATTTAAACATCTAGGTGGGCCTGGTTCTCCCAAATAATTTTGAGAAAAGACCTTCAATTTAGTCCCCAAAGTATAAATTTATCTCCTATTTAATCCTTACACTATAAAAATCTACTAAATAGTCCATCAATTATGTCATCACACAAAACAATGTTTGATTAAAACGAAAGTCACTTTACTAAACAAAAACAATTCATAATTATAAAAAAAAGAAAGAAACAAGCCAAGGACTAAGTTCCACATCCAAGTTAGAAGCATGTAAAGACCTATGGATGATCTTCAGGCTGCACATCACCAACCATACGTATGCGAATCTCCATGTTTAGCCATCTAGTAGATTGAGAAAAGCCAAATGGAATATAAAAAAATACTGATGAATTATGTTGATCTTGAATGTTCATGACTTTAGATTTGAATCCCAGAATATCACCACCCTCTTGAGACGAAACCATCATTTTGAAATAAAACTCCGGGTTTGGTTGTCTCAGTCCAATGTAATCAAGATTGATAATCATGTTCCCAATATGGTCTAACACATTGGTGATAAGAAAAAGTCTGTCATCATTTAGCGCTTGAAGAACGATGCCATTATCGTCTAAGTCTAAGGAGACATGGAAAACTTCATTGTAGCTAAATGTTGTTCTTTGAAGTTGATGATTTTCCTTGAAGTGTTTGCCTAATACCACTATATTGGCTACAAAATTGCAATCTGACAGTGGACATGGAAATGGTTGAAAGGTGCATGACTTTTGATGTGCACGTTTCTCATTGCACAGCAACATCTCTTTACAACCGAATGATGCATTTTTGCATGCTATTTTTGAGGATTGTAAAACTTTCTCCATAACACTACCGCGACATTGAGTAAATTTCACATTGCAAAAGGTACATGTATCACTGTTGCTGTGGCACTCTGCACATACAATGTGCTCATTGACGCACTATAAATTGAAGACATAATGACAAATAAAAGAGTGTTAGGTTACAAAAAAAAAACAAGTAAAATAGTTAGAAGTTCAAACCTGAGCGGAAAAAAGTATTTGCATGCGAACATGTATTGTTAAAAAGTGGACAATTCAACTTGTCAAAAGAAAGTGGACAATTCAAGTAGTTTTATTCTATAAATTCACAGCCATATATAACTTTAACAACATGAATTATTCGATTCTTGGAGAGGAGAAGAAAAAACCAAGTTCGAAGCCTGTAAAAAGAGAGGGAATAGCTTACCAGTACTTAGTAACATGTCTATTCACGCTAAAAACCGAAACGAGTTCGGAAGGGGAAGATGCATTAAAAGGTGTCTTTCTATAGTTTTGGGACAAGGTACTACTGTTATATGGGTGCTTCTAGGGTGAGGGAGAAAATCAAATCTCTCACCGGTGAACCACTAAAATTGACGGTAGGATATTGTGTAAAATATTATGAGTGGTTAAGATTGAATCAACTAGTATTAAAATCTCAACCGTTGATAAATTTTTATACTACATCAAATATATTTAATGGTTCACCGGTGAGAGATTTGATTTACTCCCTCACCCTAGAAGCCCTCTGTTATTTTCCCCTCGTTATTTTTACGCAATCTGAGTTGGACTTTTTTTGTTCGCATCCCCAATATTCAAATCATGGCCTCACTTTAAGAGTTTCCGAGGAACCATAACAAAGCCTTTGGTAACATTCCTAGCACAAAACCTAACCACCAACACCAATTCTTTAAAGGATCCGATCACTAGCCATATGTTGACACCAATTTTTTGATTAAGTGTAAACATTGGATTTGGAACCTTTTATGTCCATGAGTGACATTCTATAGTCATGTTAAGAAGAGAAAGATGTAATTTTTCAATAATTAGTGTACTCTTTCTCAACCATTTGTGAAAATCTTGGTGATAAAGATTGCACCTTTTGACCTCAGATAAGAAAATATTGTATTATCCTTTAATTTATTCAATATAAGAGGAGAGGACCCAAATCCTACAAACCCTAAGTATCTTAAAATACAAGCTCCTAATCTATACAATTTATTTTAAAAGATATCTTCCTGCCCTAAATCATAGATCTCAATCCAATTCAGACACAAAAGTAAAAAAATTAATGATCAGCAAATTACCACAAACATTCATACTGCAAAATACAAATTCCAAAATAATAAGCATGAAGGAAGAGAAAAACCTGAAAGACGGGAAGACTCAAAGATTTAGAACAAACGTTACAACGCATCTCATCAATGGCCTTCGAATCACTCGGTGCATGTGTTGAGGATATTATAGACCTATCAAGAGGATGGTCGGGAATACAATCACCCGTGTCATTTTCATCTGCATGGTCAACTCTATTTTTCTCTACTACTACTGCCTCTTCATGTTCTCTTTGCTCCGGCAACATTTCAGTAACCCTTAGTTGTCTTCGAAAACTGTATCTATGATTTGTGGCACCAGAACTTCCTCCAATTTCACATCTACCAATCAAGTGTCTTGCCGTACCTCAAGCGAATTGCAAGACGATCACTTTCTGTATTGTCTCAAAAGTATTGATTCTGTTTTTATATACAATAAAAAAAGGAACTATATTTACCCTAATATAATAATAATAATAAAAATAATAATAATAATAATATATAAAAAAGGAACTATATCATTTTCTTTTATTTTTGTACTAAATAAATATTTTTCATTATATAAATACCTATTTTATAATAAAATCTTTATTCATAACATAATTTTCAGTTCCCTTTTCTAGAAATTGTAACTTCTTTTAACAAAATTAAAATCAAACTCAACTGATTTAGTTACTTATTATTGGGAAAATACAATTAAGAATATAGTGAGTCATTGCGAGGAGCATGCATAAGAGAGGTAGACACTATTGCAAAATAACAATTAGAAATTTGTTGCTTATCTAAAAAAAACAATTAGAAATTTGTTGATGATACTAGAAAATTGTTGATTGATTTATATTTACAAAATAAGATAGACAATAGTTATTGAGTAGAGATCAACTTACTCCACGTAATATCTCTTTGTAGATTACATTAAATTTTTCCGATCCAACTGTTAAATTACTAGTTCTAATTGAGGAGATCATATATGCAAATTTTCATAAATTTTTAAAATTCTTTGATTTTTGATCAAATAAGTTCAATTCAACATATATTATACTTTTCAAAATACAAGTAAAATATGTACTATAAGATTCAATAGCTACATATATTCAATTTCTATAACTTTTGATATGATGTAACTTCCTATATAGCCTCAGCATCTTCGCCCAGTCACGCTGCATCCTCACTATATCCTCTTGCAGTCGACTAATCCTCTCATCTCGAGTTTCCACCCGCTCCCTCAGCTCCATCACCTCAACTGCGCTCTGCGAAGGGGGGCTCGACTAGTAGAAGCTCAGCTTGTGTCGACGTGATCGACCCCACTAGGAATAAAGGGAGAAAAGGGCTTCGCACCATATATGCCACCCTTATATTTTCCTACTGTCTTCTTTCAATTCTGCATAGCCAGTGCAACCACCTCAGAGGTAGATGTTGTAGGTGACAAAGGGTATCAGCTCCCCTGGGTCTCCTAAGTCGTCGTGTGATGAAACTCATCCTGTTTTGCATAATTAAACAATATACCAATTAGTGAAATTTTGAACAAAACAATACATTATATAGTACAAATTATGTTGGATATTTACCTGAGTCCGCCTCGAGCGCTCATCAACGTAATCGCGGGTCCCCTTCCTGACATGCGTGTGCTTGTGTAGTTCATGTATAGGGAGTGTGTGCCCAAGCTTCTTGGCCAAGTCTAGAGAATTTGAGGCCACGCGAAGGAAGAGAGTGAGATTACTCTCTACTCTAATCCACCTTCTGTACCCTTGCGCTTCAAGACCCATCATCTTTTTACAATCAATTTGTTGTTTGTGTTTTGTTGCTGCTGCCACGTCTATAAACACATCAGTTCTCCATCGTCTTTTTTCAGTCTCGTTTTGTTGCTGCTGGCAAGTTTATTAATTTGAGTTGCCAAGATAATGGAACTGGGTTTTATGATTTTGAAGTGGCAGAGAAGTAATGAAGAAGAACACCGAACAGTTATGAAGAACCATGGGGTTTTGTTGCTACTGCCAAGTCTATAAATTGGGGTGCTTGACAACCATGATTGTGATTAAAAAAAGAGGAACCTAAAATGGGGAAGAGGAAGAGGCAGAAAAGTGATGAAGAAAAAAACGAACTCTTGGATTGAAGCAAAACGATTTGGTCCTTTAGGGATTTGGGGATGAGATGAGAAGAAGATGGAGATAAACCCAGATTCTAGAAAACTCGGATTTTTTTAATTATTTTTAATCAAAATTATGAATCAGCAAATAAATAATGCCACATAAGCAAAAATAAAATAAAAAATATGATTAAATCGTTACTTTAAATTAAGTTAAGCAAAATTAGGATGTTTTTAACGGAGTTAGATGGAGATTAACGGAAAAGGGTTTATGTGCGTAAAATTTAAAATATAAAGGACTGATTTAGGACAAAAAAAGATAAATGACTAAATCGTTACTTTAAATTAAGTTAAGGGACCTCGGAAACATTTTAGCCTTTAATCATCTAGGTGGGCTTGATTCTCCCAAATAATTTTAAGAAAAGACCTTCAATTTAGTCCCCAAAGTATAAATTTCTCTCCTATTTAATCCTTACACTATAAAAATTCACTAAATAGTCCATCAATTATGTCATCACACAAAACAATGTTTGATTAAAACGAAAGTCACTTTACTAAACAAAAACAATTCATAATTATAAAAAAAAGAAAGAAACAAGCCAAGGACTAAGTTCCACATCCAAGTTAGAAGCATGTAAAGACCTATGGATGATCTTCAGGCTGCACATCACCAACCATACGTATGCGAATCTCCATGTTTAGCCATCTAGTAGATTGAGAAAAGCCAAATGGAATATAAAAAAATACTGATGAATTATTTTGATCTTGAATGTTCATGACTTTAGATTTGAATCCCAGAATATCACCACCCTCTGGAGACGAAACCATCATTTTGAAATAAAACTCCGGGTTTGGTTGTCTCAGTCCAATATAATCAAGATTGATAATCATGTTCCCAATATGGTCTAACACATTGGTGATAAGAAAAAGTCTGTCATCATCTAGCGCTTGAAGAACGATGCCATTATCGTCTAAGTCTAAGGAGACATGGAAAACTTCATTGTAACTAAATGTAGTTCTTTGAAGTTGATGATTTTCCTTGAAGTGTTTGCCTAATACCACTATATTGGCTACAAAATTGCAATCTGACAGTGGACATGGAAATGGTTGAAAGGTGCATGACTTTTGATGCGCACGTTTCTCATTGCACAGCAACATCTCTTTACAACCGAATGATGCATTTTTGCATGCTATTTTTGAGGTTTGTAAAACTTTCTCCATAACACTACCGCGACATTGAGTAAATTTCACATTGCAAAAGGTACACGTATCACTGTTGCTGTGGCACTCTGCAGATACAATGTGCTCATTGATGCACTATAAATTGAAGACATAATGAGAAATAAAAGAGTGTTAGGTTACAAAAAGAAAACAAGTAAAATAGTTAGAAGTTCAAACCTTTAACAAGAAATTAGCAAGATAAGAAATTATGGACTTACACAACAAACATAAAACAATGATGCAATAATTTAATTAGTTTGGAAAATGATAGCAAGTTTGCTTGCGAACATGTTTGTTAAAAACACTACTAGAATTTTCGTCATTTCCTGCGGAATTTCCTGCGGAAATTGACAAAATATTCGCAGGAAGCAGGTTTCCTGCGGAATTTTCAGCGGATTATGGTTCCCAGTTATTTCGTTCGTGGATAATTTTTTCCTGCGGATTTCTGAATCGGCAGGAAAATACCGCAGGAAATTCCTCAGGAAATTCTGCAGGAAGTCCGCAGAAAATTCCGCAGGAAATTCTGTAGGAAGTCCGCAGAAAATTCCGCAGGAAATCTCCGCAGGAAATTGAAATTTTCCGCAGGAAAGGAAGATCCACAAGAATTCCACTTGAAAGCTAAAAACAGACAATTTATAAGATCCAGGCCCACAATTTATAAGCTTCACAAGCTACTAAAATAAATAAACAGCAACAAAGCTTAAATGAACACCATCTATATATATATATATATATATATATATATATATATATCCAATTACTCAATATGAAACTGTCTTGTACAAAACAGGATATATCAACAGGCCATATAGTGTGATGGTTACATGCCAAAGACCCTAAAGCTTAAAATTACAAGTTCACTTAATTGCTACTGCTGCTAATTTTTTTATGATTCATCATCCATGTTGAGTGCTATACTAGAAGTCTCTCTCCTTCCCTCTACAAATCATACTATATCTGGTCACTAACTTCATCACTCTCTTCAACAACCTCATCACTGTCTTCAACCTCATCACTATCTTCAACCTCATCACTGTCTTCAACCTCATCACTATCTTCAACAACCTCATCACTGTCTTCAACCTCATCACTGTCTTCAACTTCATCACTATCTTCAACAACCTGAGGTTGACTGTCTTCAACCTCATCACTGTCTTCAACTTCATCACTATACAGGTACTACATCTTTGTCCTTGCTGCATAGAAATTTCAGTAAAGATTTCTTCAAAAATTATGAAATTATGTAGTAATAGAAATGAGCATAGTTGGGGAATTTCAGAAATTGTGTCCTTGCTAGATTAACAGTTTGATAAGGGAGTATATCATGCATAAGACATCTGTTATATACAAATAAGTTTTTCTAAGCTAAGCTATTATATTTTTCATCATCTCTACCCAAAATTCTAAGTAATATACAAATACTGACAACTCAACCTATGTTAAACACAATGAAATTATACAGACACATACAATCCAAATTATTATATGAAATTATACAGACACATACAATTCAAAAATCACAAGCCAAACTATTTTGATGTTAGGTTCTTTATATTGCTATTGGACTGGAAGTGCCACTGCAGCCTTCTAGACAAACAATATCTATCCTTAAATCAAAACTACTATGATTCATAAAAAAAAAAACTTTAAAAAAGTTCATGCCTATGCAATGCTATATGTGAACTTAAGAGAAATAATAATTCTGAATACTCCAATCACCTCCTGGGAAGTTAATTTGTCGAGATACATGATAATGGATCTCAATGAATTCAAATGTGCTGCAATCATCACATTCTTTCCAGATAAAAGTTGGGGCTCAATCTGCAGCATTTATATCAATGGATCAGTTCCAAATCTAAGTCGTATGATGATGCATATATCATGATACATAATACTTCCTCTCCACCACAAATAGGCTTGAAGCTATATATGGACCATCTAGCTACATACTCCAGGTATATGTAAAGCTTATCACCTACCTATTTAAGGAATGATTCAGTAGGTTCTATACAAGTAAAGTTCAAAATCAACCAAGAGTTTCACAAACTAACACAAATATATGCTATACCAACTACTTCAGTTTGATTTAAATCTTTTCTTAGCCTTAAATTTACACTCCAATGCCATGAATCATAATGCTAGGTACTCAGGATGCAGATTTAGGATCAAAACAATAAGTAGTAGCTTGAGAAATAAAAGCTAAATTCATAGCCATAAGCAAATCAATTTCATCTATACAAGCAGAAGCATAGAAACCTTGAGTTTTACCAACAAGTTTAGAACTCAATTGAGATAGGAAATGAATTCTACCAAGGAAATTTTAAATGCACGAATCAGATAAGAAACCTGTGAATTCTGGTATAGAACTCAGTCACTCACACCAATAAACATAGGAGAAAGTAACTATCTCAGAAAGTACCTGAAAATCAACTATCTCAGAATTCAAGTGCCTTTCAAAATTCAATCCCAGCTACCTAACCTTATATACTTTTACTTGAGGTGGATATATACCTTCAATATTGAATCACTACAACATTTTTGATCTTTGGCAACAGTTAAAAATTGTGGCCAAAACTATAGAAAATGATGCCTTGTATGCAGATCTGTCAATAAGTATCCAAATTAAATACTCGCTAAACCCAAATATATTGCTTTGTATGCAGACTAACCTGGAGATAGAATCAATTTTTTAATCTTTAAGAGATTCTGTCTCAGGTTTTTTTGACTTCTGACTTACTAACTATGATACTATTTGTATACTGTTTTTGTTCATATCATACTCTCATGAAATTCCATTACCGTGTTACAGAATAATATAAAAATTGACATCCCGTAAATTCCAAATGCTATTTAAGCATGGTTAGGACTTAGTTTATGATCAGAGAAAGAAAATGTAAAAGAGTGAGAATTAAGAAGAGATGGTGGCCTACGACCAAGGTCAAAACAGGTTTGTACACTCTAGCAAGCAAGGATCAAATTGACCCCAACATCTTTCAAACAGACCCTGTAAAATTATGCATACATTTGATCAAAGAGAAAACCAGGATAAATAAAAAAAAATAATCAAGCACAACTCTGTTAGTCCATTTTCTTCCTTTGCTGATCTCCCTAAACCACGTTGCGCCTGTTTTCACAAAACCATTTATAAGTCTTATCAAATCACCCCCCAAAGGCAACTATTGAAGTTTAGAACATGATAGAACCAAGACAATGTCAACATATTTGCACCAATACATTTCAAGAGATCAAAATTTTGAATATTGTATCCTTAGCTCTAGAAGAAATTACTAAGCTAATTGCACTGCCCATGAACCAAGAGATCAAATAGCACCAACTTATCCTATAATCTTAACAAACAATTGATTCAAAGGCTGTATTGATCAGTATAAACTTGACTCACCAGTTTCAGATTAGTGTCATGCATAAAATGAAAATATCACAAGCAGCGAAGCCCTTTGTAGATATTAACAAATAACAAATTCCTATAGCTAAAACATGAAGTTTACCTTGCAGAAACGTTCATCACTTCCAAAAATATGAGATGGCCAGATTCGTCAGTAAAGCAAACAGTGTTTAACAATGTTACTTCCCTTTCCTTGCAACTGAAAATATAAGAAAATAAATAGTAGTTAGTGTTGGACTCAACCTAACAATATATTTGTAAAGAATTTGGATGCTAAGTAGGATACATCATGATTCTTAACTCAATAGCAACACTCAATATGTTAACATCCTTCTACAAAACTCATCTAAACTTGAGCTTTCATGAGGATACAGACATCCAGATAGGAACAATTCTTATCTAACAAAGGAGAATTGGAGTTCAACAAATAAAGTATGCATATCAAAGAAGACTAAACTATCACATTTCAAATAGAGTTATAAATTCACAAAGCCACTTTATTAGATCACAGTATTTAAATTCATAAAGCAAGCAGTAAAAATGAATTATTTCAATAATTAGAGTGATGACACAATTTAAAAATATTTTTAGGGTCAGGGAAGAAGATGAACATGCCAAAATGACTTCTCTTGGCTCTTTCATCAAACACTACAGAAGCTTCAGATTGGGTATTACAAGAACGTTCAGAATTAATCATGCACTCACAAATTCTAAGCAATTGACACAAACAGACATGACTATAATCATGTGTAACCACCGGGCTAGCCAAAACTCATAATCTCAAATTCGTTTAACCATCTTTTTATGCGATGAACGACTTCTCTCACACAAGATTGATTTACCAATATGGAAAACAGTTCAAGAACCTATTAATTTCACTTGCCTGAAAAGCTGCCTTGTCCCAAGGAAAAATGGAGGAAATTGATTACAAGGAAGCCCTGACTGGTATGGGAAGAGAAAATTTGCTCAAAAACTGTAAATCAAAAACATGAGCGAATAAAAATAGAACGCTATATTGTAAATAAAAAAACTGCTTTACTTCAACAAACTGTAAATGAAAAACATGAAAACGGAAGCGAAACTAACCAGTCGCAGCACTAAAAGCAAACGCAAAATCAGAAGCAAAATCGAACGCAGAACTGGAAACAGATGCGAATGCGAAAGCCGAACCAGAAAGAGAGCGAAGAGCGAGAGCCAATCCACTTCTTCTGTGTCTAACCCTAAAATCCAACACTGAAGTAAGAAACTTAAAATTGAAAGCTGGAAAGGAGAAGGGAAACATAAATTGAAAGCTAGAAACGCACCTTCAGGAAAGTGGCGGAATCTCAAGCGAGCGGTAGAAAGGGACGACGAGCGTCGGGAAGGAGATGTGCGTGAGGAGCAGTGATAGCAAGCAATCGAGGGTTAGGAACAGCAACGATGGAGTTTCAGAACGATTGTGTTGAAGCATCGTGAACAATTGTTGGAACGATGGAGTTTCAAAACGATTGTGTTGAAGCGTCGTGAGCAGCGAAGAATCGAGCAATCGTGAGGAACGTGAGGATCGATGGAATTTCTGAGCATGGTGATTGATTTTGATTTATGGTGATCGTGGTGATTAACAATTCCGTAAAAACAGCTATTATTACAATTTTGAACTACTTAATAACAGTAAAAAAGTGTTGGTTGAGTGGTTAAGAGGCTTTCATATCATCTAAGGTCACGAGTTTGATTCCCACCAAGTGTTTTTCATTTTATCAAAAAAAAGAAACTTCCTGCGAACTCTGGCTCTTAGAAAATTCCGCAGATAAATCAAAAATTACCTGCGAACTTACCTGTCAACTCTGCTGCGCAGCAAATATTCTGCATATTTAGAAAATTGGCACAGGAAAGTTCTCAGATATTTCCTGCGGAAATTTTCCGCAGCAAATTCCGCAGGAAATGCCGAGATTTCTA
Source organism: Astragalus membranaceus (assembly GCA_039519185.1). NCBI lineage: Eukaryota > Viridiplantae > Streptophyta > Magnoliopsida > Fabales > Fabaceae > Astragalus > Astragalus membranaceus. Next base: position 96,997,512 of record CM076854.1, read on the forward strand.
GTAGTGAAAGTGGACAATTCAAATAGTTTTATTCTATAATTTCACTGCCATGTATAACTTTAACACCATGAACTATTCGATTCTTCGATTCTACGAGAGGAGAAGAAAAAACCAAATTCGAAGTCTGTAAAAAGAGGGGGAATAGCTTAACAGTACTTAGTAACATGTCTTGTCATTTCACACTAAAAACCATGATGAGTTCGTAAGGGAAAGATGCATTAAAAGGTGTCTTTCATTGTAACACCTCGCTTCATCTATTTCTATAGTTCTGGGAATGTTACCAAGGTACTCTTATATATTATTTTCCTCCATGTTATTTTTACGCAATCCGAATTCACTACAACAAAACTGTAGAAAGAGGGCGCACCCTTTAGGGGCGCTTTTTAAAAAGCGCTCCTGATGCCCAAATACGCAGGGCCTTTAGGGGCACTTTTTAAAAAGCGCCCCTAAAGGCCCTGCGAATTTTGAGCATCAGGGGCGCTTTTTAAAAATCGCCCCTAAAGGCCCTGCGTGTTTTGAGCATCAGGGGCGCTTTTTAAAAAGCGCCCCTGAAGGCCAGAACATGCAGGGCCTTTAGGGGCGCTTTTTAAAAAGCGCCCCTGATGCTCAGGCTTTAGAGGCGCTTTTTAAAAGCGTTCCTGACGCCCAATTTCTCTCTTTTACCCTAACTCCCTCTCATTATTTGCGAAAATTCACACAGCCGCGCCTCCCTCACACTTCACACACATAGTAGCCTCCATTTGCGAACCTTTGCAGCTTCCCTCCCTCCTCCGTGAACGTACGGCCTTCCCTCCTCCCTCCTCCGTGAACCGAAGCAGCTTCTCCCTCCTTCCTTCCTTCGTGAGCGACGGCGCCTTCCCTCCTCCCTCCTCCATGAACGGCCTTCCCTCCTCCGTGAAAACGAAGCAAGGCCTTCTCTCTCTTTTGTGAAAACAAAGCAGTGCCTCCTCCCTCCTCCGTGAAAACGTAGCAGCGCCTCCTCCCTCCTCCGTGAACGTGAAAACTCAGAAGGTAAACGAAGCACAATCCCTCCTTCGTTTTTTTTTTACATGCCATAGTTTCATTCCTTTCATGAGTCATATGATTTTGAAGATTAGATTCTGATGTGAGCGCTGGAATGATTTGTATTTGGATGTTTTTTGTATTAAAATGTTGATTGATGAAAAACAAAAATTAGTTGTATGTTGTATTAAACTTGGAATAGATTTTGAAGAAGTGCCCCTGATTAGATTTTGAAGATTATCTATTGTGTTTATATGTTGTATTAAACTTGGAATAGATTGGATTATTAAAGGAATGTGAGAAGTATTTTAAATTAGTTGTAAATCAAAAATTCTGCAGAAAATCGTATAACATAGGTTCAGTATTTATGTATGATTGTGGGGCTGACTTCCTTCGTGAGCGACGGTGCTGCTTCTCCCTCCTCCGTGAACGGCGCTGCTTCTCCCTCCTCCGTGAACGACGCCTTCACTCCGAGACTTGTGAGTTTTCCTCACAGTAATCTTTAGATTTTCGAATTTTTTTATTCACGTTGGTTATAGTTTCGTGTTGATTTTTATGAGGTTACATGTACTGGTTTTCTGTGCAAAGGCGTAGTTGATGAGTGCGAAAAAGGGCTTCCTAAACTTACAGTAAGATACTTACTAATTAACTAACTTTGTTACATACTTTTAACTGTTTGTTATCTAACTTACACAATTAATAATGCAGGTCATATGGAATTCTAAAAACCAACCGATTGGTGACAATGGTAGAGAGTTGCAAAGCTTCATTGGTGCTAGAGCAATGCAGGATATACCAATTACAATCAAAAGTTGGAATAATAAAAAAGATGGCTCTTTCGAGAAATCTAAAGAGGAGCTATGACATTTGATACAGGTATGGGTCTTATTTTGACTATAAAGTTATTTTGTAATTAAATATGTAAGCATATTTATAATCATTTTGTTGAATGTAAGCAGAAATACTTTGATGTGGATGACTCTCGAAAAGACTATTGTCTTATGAAAGCTGGAAAGTCGCACAGAAGATTCAGATCAACTCTAACAAAGTGGGTGAAAGATAAAGAGGGGAACATCAGAAACCGTCCTCCACCACGGTCCGAATGACATCCTTGGTTAGCTGGTTTTTGGTTCCTCACATTGTATGTCGATCATGCCATGTTTGTTGTCTATGTTGGCATTTAGAATTTGGTTAATGATTTATGTAATTTTTGTATGTATATTAGATGGGTATATATAAGTTTGTTAGTTGGAATTTAATTTGCAATTGGTTAGTGTGGATACCTGTGTTGCAGGTTATCTAATATTGCAGGATTAGTTTTGATGATGAAAAAGACAAAGCCAAGTTGATGACCAAAGGAATGAGAGTGTCAAAGCAAAGCTGATAAAAAGTATCATATATTCAAAAGTCAATCCAAGTCAAACAAGCTCAAGAATTGAAGATTCAAGTTTAAGGGTAGTCCTTAAATATAAAGGTAGTCCTTAGGGTTTGGGTGTGTCTTAGGATAAATGTAAGCTCTTACGAAGGTCAGCTCATCTCGCAAAGTCTCGCGTCCCAAAGCTTTTTCAAAATACATGCATGAACAAGTAAACCTAAGAAGTATTTTTGAAAAACTCTAAAATCGATTTCACTCTCTTTAAACTATGCCTAAAATCGATTTTCAAACACAATGGCTAAGCTCCTAAATCGATTTCATAAGCATACAAGTGATTCATATTGTTTCCTCATTTGAAGAAATCGATTTCCACTTATCTCTAAATTGAAAGAATCGATTCACACCTTCTCCATACATGAAAGAATCGATTCACATCTTTTCCATACATAAAAGAATCGATTCTCAGGCAAAGAATCGATTTGCATCTCTCTTCAAACAAAGTAAAGAATCGATTTGCACATTACTTGGTTTAAAACACATAATCGATTCCTTGCTTTCTTATTCAAATGAAGAATCGATTTCAATCTCTTTCAAAGAAACTCACAATCGATTCCTAGCCTTCCTGGTTCTCAAGAATCGATTATCCCTATTTTTCAAACAAGTCAAAATCGATTCCTCACTTAAATGAATCGATTCTAGATCCAATGCTTTCAACAAAGAATCGATTCCTACAATATTTTCAACGTAAAATTGATTTCCTCATAGCCTATAAATAGGCACTGCTTCACGTTCATTTTCATACAACCCATTTCACGAATCAGAAAACTTTTGAGAAAAACTCTTCACGCTTTTACTTTTGCTCGTCACGCACCGTTGGTCCGTCTGAGCTGAGCTGTTGCTAAGAGTTAGTTGGGGTTGCATTCTTCAAGTTGTAATATCTGCCTACATTAGAGGTATTTCTGTCTTTACAATTGTTTATTATTTAATTGTTGTGATTTGTTCTAGGGAGTGGGGTATCTCTCTAGGGTAGCTGTTTGTACTAGGAAGTGGGGTATCTTTCTGGGGCAGTTGATTGTAACAGGGGTGGGGTATCTCTTGTTATTGTTATATTAGATTTGAGGGCTCTCCATAGGTGGGGTATCCTAGGAGGAGAGTGCCTGACTCTGTAAAGGTTTTCCAAGGCACCTGTAAGCCTTGTTGTTTTGGTTAGTGGAAAATCTCACAAGGGTGTGAGGACTGGACGTAGGTCACTAGGAGGTGACCGAACCAGGATAAATCTCTGCGTGCTTTACTTCTTTCTTGCTTTACTGTTATACCGCTTTACTGCTTTATATTCTAATTCCTTCGCTTCCACTTAACCTGCGCGAAATTGATCTAAGTCATTGAAAAAGGGGAAAAACGTTTTCGAAAGATCTGAAAAGTTTTAAATCTCAATTCACCCCCCCTCTTGAGACTGAAGCCACCTGGTAACAAGTGGTATCAGAGCTAGACTCTTGTATAAAGGGCCTAGCAGCTTCAAGAGAAATGGCTTCAGGTTGGTCTACGCAAGAGGGTGCATCTCTTTTCCGTCCTCCGGGATTCAACGGAGAAGACTATGCATATTGGAAAGAAAGAATGAGAATTTTTATTGAAGGGGTAGACTTAGATGTTTGGGATGTTGTGGAAAAAGGACCTTTCGTCCCCACACACATAGTAGATGGTATTCTTACAATAAAAGGTAGAAATGAATGGTCTGATGATGAGAAAAGAAAAGTGCAACTTAATTTACGTGCTAAAAATATTATTACTTCTGCTTTGAGTGCTGATGAATTTTTTCGAGTTTCAAACTGTAAAACTGCCCAAGAAATGTGGGATAATCTTCAAGTTACTCATGAGGGTACAAGTGAAGTGAAAAGGGCAAGAACAAATACTCTTACCAGAGAGTACGAATTGTTTAGAATGAATACAGGTGAAACAATATCAGAGATGCAGAAAAGGTTCACCCACATAGTGAACAAATTGGGTTCATTAGGAAAATCATTTCCTCCCGAAGACTTGATCAACAAAGTACTGAGATGCCTAAACTGAGAATGGCAACCAAAGGTGACTGCAATAACTGAGTCAAGAAACTTGACTACCATGACTCTCGCCACCCTGTTTGGGAAACTACTAGAGCACGAGTTAGAGCTCACTCGCCTAGCAGAGCATGAAGGAAAAGACAAGAAGAACAAAAACTTAGCTCTCAAAGCTTCCAGTTCAAGTCATCCGACGATAGTGATGATTCGGAAGATGAAGATGAAGACGAGGAGAAAATGGAACTAATGGTTAGTAAATTCAAAAAGTTCATGAGAAGGGAAAGATCTCTCAAAAAGAATTCTCCAACCAAAAGAGGCTCAAGCAAAGAAAACTTCTCAAGTCCTCCAACTTGCTACGAATGTGGTAAATCCGGACACCTGACGATGAAGTGCCCGAACTTAGAAAGAAAATTGTCAAAGTTCAAGAAAAAGGGGTCCAAAGGAAACAATGGAAGAAAAGCCTACATAGCTTGGGAAGATAATGACATGAACTCATCAGATAATTCAGAAAATGAAAAAGCTCAAGTTGCTCTTATGGCTGACCACGACAGTGAAAACGAAACTGAGGTATATTCTAACTCTGAATCTTTACAAGATGCATATGATGAGTTACATGAAGCATTTGTTGAATTGCATGATAATTCACTTAAACTAGCTAAAGCATTAAGTAAATCAAAGAGAACCATTGCTAACCTTCAAAATGAAGTTAATGCTTTAACTAAGGAAAAATTAGAGCTTAGAGAAGAAAATGATGATCTTGTCTATTTCAAGGAAAATTATGTATGTGATAAGTGTATAGAACATGAAAAGAAAATCAATGAGCTTGAATATACATTAGGCAAAATGTCCAAATTACAACATGTACATCCTAGGATTCCGAGAAATAATTTTGTGAAAAGCAATATGCATCATAGACCTAAGTTTTCCACTAGACCTTATATTAGATGTTATTATTGTGGTAAACCTGGACATACAGCTTCTGTTTGCAGGGCAAGAGGTAAACAAAATATGAAAAAGGTGTGGGTTCCCAAAGGAACCATACCAAACACTAACCCACAAGGACCCAAAGAGATTTGGGTACCGAGAATCTTGTTTTAGATCTTCTCAGGTATGCTTCAAGGTATGGGGGCAGATTGATACCTTGACAGCAAAGACTCGAAGCGCATGACCGGAGACGCAATAAAGTTCTTAACACTCACCCCCGGAAAAAGCCGTCATGTGACTTGTGATAAATAGAGGAAGAATCACCGGTAAAGGTCAGATTGGTTAAAATTTTATTCACCTCTATTTTGAAAATGTGCTTAAGAATAGTTTATCAAGTCAAATATGTGACTACTAAAATAGAGCAATTCCTGAATCTCATTTATAAGGCATGAAAGTATTCTGGTCATCCCTCTAGGACTAAGCATATAGAATTAATATATCACCTTCTTAGAGGTTATGGTTAAAAAGGCGATAGTGTGATTGAGTTAGTTGAGTCGTCACAAACAACTAGTTGACATTTTCAAAAATCCATTGCAAAAGAAAACCTGGTTCTTCATTTACTCAAATGAGTTTTTCAATAAAATGTTTTTCAAGTGATTTTATAAAATATGAATTTAAGAGAATTTGTGGCTTATGAATTTCTGCGTGCTCAAAAAGCGTTTTATAAAGCAGCTGAAATGCTACCTTTTTCCGAAATCCATTTTCTCCTATCACAATCAATTGCTGGCTCTGGCATTAAAATTCAAAATACATACTCACAATCATTGTTTAACTAAAATAATTTTTCTCCCATATTCTGGCCGCCATCACCAAACTTTCAAACTAAGCAGCATGAAATACATAAAGCCTAAAACAACTGTTTCACATATTTTTGAGACTCATGATTATCTTTTACCTGTCTTGATGAAATACTCTTTTCATGGTTTCAAATATGATTTTCTGTTGGTTTTGATGATCCCTTATAAAACTGCAATGGTTCTTTTACCTTGTCAAATAGCTGTGACATTCGGTTCGCAAACTCTATCTTACGTTGACCCTCTTTGATCATGACAAAAAGGGGGAGAGAAATATAGGGTTGCATATGAACATATAGAACTTGCATATTATGCATCTAGTCAATAAGTCAGGGGGAGCATCATGATAGGGGGAGCATCATATATATATTATCTGTTTGAACTAACCTCCCACCTTGAGATGAGTTAATGTTTTGTCATCATCAAAAAGGGGGAGAATGTGGGTACCTGTGTTATCTGTTTGAACTAACCTCCCACCTTGAGATGAGTTAATGTTTTGTCATCATCAAAAAGGGGGAGAATGTGGATACCTGTGTTGCAGGTTATCTAATATTGCAGGATTAGTTTTGATGATGAAAAAGACAAAGCCAAGTTGATGACCAAAGGAATGAGAGTGTCAAAGCAAAGCTGATAAAAAGTATCATCTATTCAAAAGTCAATCCAAGTCAAAAAAGCTCAAGAATTGAAGATTCAAGTTTAAGGGTAGTCCTTAAATATAAAGGTAGTCCTTAGGGTTTGGGTGTGTCTTAGGATAAATGTAAGCTCTTACGAAGGACAGCTCATCTCGCAAAGTCTCGCGTCCCAAAGCTTTTTCAAAATACATGCATGAACAAGTAAACCTAAGAAGTATTTTTGAAAAACCTTAAAATCGATTTCACTCTCTTTAAACTAAGCCTAAAATCGATTTTCAAACACAATGGCTAAGCTCCTAAATCGATTTCATAAGCATACAAGTGATTCATATTGTTTCCTTATTTGAAGAAATCGATTTCCACTTATCTCTAAAATGAAAGAATTGATTCACACCTTCTCCATACATGAAAGAATCGATTCACATCTTTTCCATGCATAAAAGAATCGATTCTCAGGCAAAGAATCGATTTGCATTTCTCTTCAAACAAAGTAAAGAATCGATTTGCACATTTCTTGGTTTAAAACACATAATCGATTCCTTGCTTTCTTATTCAAATGAAGAATCGATTTCAATCTCTTTCAAAGAAACTCACAATCGATTCCTAGCCTTCCTGGTTCTCAAGAATCGATTATCCCTATTTTTCAAACAAGTCAAAATCGATTCCTCACTTAAATGAATCGATTCCTAGATCCAATGCTTTCAACAAAGAATCGATTCCTACAATATTTTCAACGTAAAATTGATTTCCTCATAGCCTATAAATAGGCACTGCTTCACGTTCATTTTCATACAACCCATTTCACGAATCAGAAAACTTTTGAGAAAAACTCTTCACGCTTTTACTTTTGCTCGTCACGCACTGTTGGTCCGTCTGAGCTGATCTGTTGCTAAGAGTTAGTTGGGGTTGCATTCTTCAAGTTGTAATATCTGCCTACATTAGAGGTATTTCTGTCTTTACAATTGTTTATTATTTAATTGTTGTGATTTGTTCTAGGGAGTGGGGTATCTCTCTAGGGTAGCTGTTTGTACTAGGAAGTGGGGTATCTTTCTGGGGCAGCTGATTGTAACAGGGGTGGGGTATCTCTTGTTATTGTTATATTAGATTTGAGGGCTCTCCATAGGTGGGGTATCCTAGGAAGAGAGTGCCTGAGTCTGTAAAGGTTTTCCAAGGCACCTGTAAGCCTTGTTGTTTTGGTTAGTGGAAAATCTCACAAGGGTGTGAGGACTGGACGTAGGTCACTAGGAGGTGACCGAACCAGGATAAACCTCTGCGTGCTTTACTGCTTTCTTGCTTTACTATTATACCGCTTTACTGCTTTATATTCTAATTCCTTCGCTTCCACTTAACCTGCGCGAAATTGATCTAAGTCATTGAAAAAGGGGAAAAACGTTTTCGAAAGATCTGAAAAGTTTTAAATCTCAATTCACCCCCCCTCTTGAGACTGAAGCCACTTGGTAACAGTTAGTTGATTTGAAATTTGGTTGTTGAGTTTATATTGGTTGTTGTTGGTTCGTTTCTGTTTCTGTTTTATGCAAGTGATGATATTGGTTGATGCAAAATATTGGATATACCAAAAACAAAAACAAAAAATTTTTTCAAAAAAAACATAGAATCAGGGGCGCTTGCAGTAAAAAGCGCCCCTGTTGGTCATAATGCACTTGACAATCAGGGGCACTTGCAGTTAGAAGCGCCCCTGTTGGCCTGACCAACAGGGGCGCTTTTTATTGCAAGCGCCCCTGATTGTCAAACGCGCTAAGGCCAACAGGGGCGCTTTTTACTGCAAGCGCCCCTGAATGTCAAACGCGCTAAGACCAATAGGGGCGCTTTTTACTGCGAGTGCCCCTGTTGCCTAATAATTAGAGGCGCTTGTTGGGCGCTCCTGTAGAAGTTTTGGCAACAGGAGCGCCAGATTTAGGGGCGCCTGAAAGCGCCCCTAATGGATTAAAAAAAGCGCCCCTGAAGGCTTTTTTTGTTGTAGTGATTAGACTTTTTTTGTCTGCGTCTCCAAGATTGAAATCATGACCTCACTTTAAGAGTTCCCGAGGAACCATAACAAAGACTTGGTAACATTCCTACAAGGAAAACCTAATCACCAACACCAATTCTTGAAGGATTCGATCACTAGCCATATGTTGACACCAATTTATTTGGTTAAGTGTAAACATTGGATTTGGAACCTTTTATGTCCATGAGGGACACTATATAGTCCTGTTAAGAAGAGAAAGATGTAATTTTTCAATGGCTTAAATATATATTTCGTCCCTGCAAATATACAATATATCCATTTTAGTCTTGGAAAAAATAAAATGTTATGTTTCGTCCTTACAAATATATACTTTATCCAGTTCAGTCCCTATACAAATAAAATTTTGATTTCCCTCCTTGCAAATATTCGTTTTATCTACTTTGATCCCCAAAATATGTAAAATATTTTATTTTAGTCCCTGCAATATGTTGCGCCCGAAAAAGTCCCCGAGGGAGAACCTTCCTCGTTCACAACTTTTCCTAAGACAATGAAGCCGCCACCAATATTTATTAAGGAAAATATTAGGAAAACCTTTTTTTGGAAAGCGATTGGTCTTGCGAAACTAGAGAATAGGGTTCGGGGGTCGGTTACGCGCAGGGAAGGTGTTAGCACCCCACACGTCCTCTCTACTGAGAGGGAACCTTTAATTAAATGTGTGGTTTCAGTGTGTTGACTTGAAAATACTTAATTTTGCCTCTCTACTTCTTATTGAAAAATTCTTAATGAAAATCTTTATTTATTATGAAAAAGAAAAGGGGGAAGAATGGGTTTTTAGAAAAAAAAACGCTCGACGGGACAATGCCCGCTCCTACGTATCTCCCGGTGCGATGGAGAACTCAAAGCTACGTAGTTCTTCTTTATCGTGAAAAAAGGTTTTTGTCTTTTATCTTTTTAGTGAGTTTTCGAAATAGGACGAGCATTTAGTGAATGATTAAACTAACCAAGGTTATGGGTAATCACTGCTAAGTACTCTTGAAAATGAGAGTCACTACCACCAGTCAGACGAACAAAGGTTCTGACTGACTATTAGTAGCAACCCGTTTTTTATTTGCCTTTTTGAAAGTGGTTTTCGAAAGAGATTGATTGGCACGAATGATCAAACTAACAAAGGTTATGAGTGATCATCGCTTGTTGTTCTTTGGGGAAAAAGACATCGCCACCAATGGCTAGACGAACAAAGGTTCTGATTAACCACTAGCGACGATGGGTTGAAAATGATTTTAGAAAGGAAAAGGTTTTTGTTCTTTATCATGTTGAATTGTGAAAGTTGAGCTTTCATGATGATCAATTGAGCAAAGGCCCCAAGTGATCGCCACTAGTACCCCATTGTTGATAATCATACAAGCAAAGGCTTCGCAAGACTACTAACAAAGTTTGATTTTGAAGAGTTTTCGCAATTGGGTTGATTCTTATTTAGGGAAAAGAAAATCTGTTATTTGGGAAAAAAGGTTTTGTGAAAAAATAAGTTTATCTGGGGGAAAGAAACAAAATTTAAAAAAGGAGAAACAGGGGGTGCAGTAGTAAAATGGGGTGTAAGTTACAGGAGGGCTGTATTATTAAAACTGAGGTGCAATAGTAAAAGAAGGGTGTAAAATAAAAAAAAGGGGAGGGGTGTCGCGAAAAGGGGCGTGTAATTAGCGAGCCCGGTCCATTTCCTGTAAACTGGGCTGCGCTTTTGGCAATGTGGGCTTACGAGGGGGTGTTCACGCAGTAAACGGGGGGGGGGGGTGTAAGTAGAAATCTGAAAAATAAAAAGAAAGGAAAAGACAAAAACGCCCTTGCCCTCCTACTATAAAAACTTAAATCCAAATGTCAAACCCTAAACTTTGCTCTCTCTCTCTCCTTACTCCGCCGTGCACCCCCCTCTCTCTCCTTACCTTTCCTCTTCTCGCCGCCACACACTCAGCTCCCCTAAACGTTTTCCTCTCACCCAGTCACAACCTTTCTCTCTTCTCCTCCGTTTTCTCCTCACTGTCACCCCTAACTCTCTCACTTTTTTCGGGTCTACGGCGGCGTTTGGCTCGATCTGGGTCCGCCTCGCGACGGGGACGATCTCGCGGCGGTGATGATGGCGTTCGGTTTCTGATGGCGGAGGGTGGTGATTTGCGGTGGTGTGGATGGTGGTTCGGTGTTGTTGACGGCAGAGAGTGGCGATTTGCGGTGGTGTGGATGGTGGTTCGGTGTTGTTGATGGCGGAGGGGCGGATGTGATGGAGGCTACAGCGGTTTCTGATTCGTGGAGGGAGAGGGGGAGCCGTACGGTGTTTTATGGTTTTGGTTATGGTGTTTGGGGGTTCATGGTCATTGGTTGGACGGTGGTTGTGCGAGGAGGGTGGATGGCTGTGAGGAGGGTTTTAATGGTTGTTTGGTGACAAACGGTGGAGCATGGGGTTTTCCGGCGAGGCTACGACGGTGGGTAGCTGGGTTCGGCTGGGAGAGGAGTCGGTTCTGTTGGTGGTGGTGTAACACCCACAATAATTTAATTAATTATTAGATTAAATTATTTAAGTGTTGCAATATTATTATTATTATTATTATTGGTAATATTATTAGTATAAATTATTAATATGTTATTCTTATTTAAAATTGAAGGGAGTGGTGTTGGTAATTCCGGGACGGTGAGATTGGCCCATGAAGCCCAAGCCCGTTAGCTTAGGCTCCTAAGGCGCTAGGGTCTTAGGGATCGCATCACTTGTGGAGAAAAAAAAGAAAAAAAAAACTTACGAAGGGAGGGAGAGGAAAGAAAGAGTGCGACGGCGCTGAGAAGAAGAGGAAAAGGAAGAGCTTTCGTGTTGCGGTGTTTTCGTGCGTGACCATCTTCTTCGTGCTAGGGGCTTACGCATTCGAGGTAAGGGTGGGTTTTAACATTTATAATGGGTTATGATGGCGGCTTATGGGTAGTTAGGGGCTCTCCTTTTGTACTTAATAACCTATTTGATTAGCAATCATAGTGATTAGATGTTAGGAATGAATTGTTCATTGAATTGTTGTGTTGTTGATTTAATTGTGGTGATGTCGTTCGAATGGAGATATCATTCTCATGTTAATTGTTATATTGAATTTAATTGTTATATTGTGATGTTGCATAATTATCTTGGAGATGAAATTAAGTGATTGAAACGTGCACTAGGTGTGATTGGTGAGATGTTGATTGGTGTGTATATAGGTGTGAATCGAAATTGGTGTTGTGGTTCTTCAAGAAATCAAAGTTGTTATTTTTCCCACGATAAGGTTGCTGTTTTCGTAGAGCTAATGCTGCTGTCTTTACTCGAATAATGTCGCTGTTTTTGTGCTGTTTTTGCTGCTGTTTTAGTATAAAAATGCTGATGTTTTTATGCTGTTTTTGCTGCTGTTTTAGCGTATAAAATGCTGCTGTTTTTATGTTGTATTCGCCGCTGTTTTCAGCGCATAAAATGCTGCTGTTTTTATGTTGTCTGCTGCTGTTTTTAGCGCATAAACGCTACTGTTTTTAGGTTGTTCTACTGCTGTTTTTAGCGCATAAAGTGTGCTGTTTTTCTTCAATTTAAGGTGCTGTTTTTCTACAATTTAAGGTGCTGTTTTTCTTCAATTTAATGTGCTGTTTTTCTACAATTTAAGGTGCTGTTTTTCTTCAATTTAAGGTGCTGTTTTCTACAATTTAAGGTGTTGTTTTCTCAAATTAAAGTGTGCTGTTTTCTCAAATTTAAGTGTGCTGTTTTCTCAAATTTAAGTGTGCTGTTTTCTCAAATTAAAGTGTGCTGTTTTCTCAAGTTTAAGTGTGTTGTTCTCTTAAATTTTAGTGTGCTGTTTTTCTCAAATTTAAAGGTGTTGCTTCTTAAGTGTGAAATGTGGCAGCTACGATGCTGGGAACAGGTGAGAATTACGAGGTAGCTGTGATGCTACAACCCGTGGTATTTTTATGAAATGAATTATAACGAGACATGATGGTATAGTGTTTATTAATTAAATGCTTGGAGTTTGTGTAACCGGTGCATGAGTCATGAGTCGCATTGTCATATGCATTTTCTTGGTGGTATAGGCTTCGGCCTCTTTGAGACTATTTTTGGGTGGTATAGGCTTCGGCCTATTGTCCGTTGTGGCTTATTTTACGAGATCGGTACCGCATGCATATGCCCAGAGGGGTTGCATTGTTGCATGGTCCATATATACATATGTAACGTGTTTTGGTGTCCTATTCTGATGGAATTTGTGCCGTGTGTGAATGTTGATGTACATGTGTATATGTATGCATATAACTATATATTGTGGAAGTTGTTGTATGTTGCTATATAAATAAATAAGTTGCTGTATGTTATTATATGCATAATTTATATATATATATATATATATATATATATATATATATATATATATATAAATGCTGTTAAGATTGTTACGTGAATAAAGACACATATATATATATATATATATAAATATATAAATATACTGTTGGAGCTATGATGTGTTGATTTGCTGTGTTACCGTAATTTACCCGCTACTTATATACTGTTATCATTTACTCATTATTTCTGTTAAGCTCACCCCTTCTGCTTGGAATGTTGCTCTTATGTGGCAACGCTGCAGGTGACCGTTAGCACTCGTGGAGGATTGCTAGGTGCAGTTTCCTTCTCGTTGGGTCTGTGCCAGCTCTAATGCGTAGCACCGGGGGGTTTTAGTTACCGCTTTCGAACTATTACTGTTCTTTTTGGAATTTTTGGCTTAATGTTTATTTATTTTTGGAGATGTTAAATGAGTCTATGATTCCGCTGCTTAGAGATTAATTATTTATATGTTTGAGGATTTATTTTAAATCAATTGGAGTTTTTATGTGGTGAAAAATGTAGCGCCCTCGCGGTGACTCTGATAATTGCGTGTTTAATTATATTTAGTAAAAGAGGGTGTTACATTAGTGGTATCAGAGCAGTTCGGTCTGTCCGGCCAAGTTGTCCTGTCATAGTGTCTTATGACAATTAAGAATTGTTAGATTAGTTCTAAATTTTTGTTTGTGCTGTAGTGATAATTTGAAATGGCTGGGAGAAACGATGCTGCTCTTGCTTCTGCTCTGCAAGCTATGGCTCAGACTGTTGGGAACCAGCAAAATGTTGGTGAAAATGCTGGAACTCGCAGTTTAGCCACGTTTCAGAGGGAGAATCCGCCCACTTTCAAGGGTCGGTATGATCCTGATGGAGCTCTGGCATGGGTGAAAGAAATTGAAAGGATTTTCCGTGTCATGGACTGCAATGATGCTCAGAAGGTCAGGTATGGCACGCACACACTGGCAGAAGAAGCTGATGATTGGTGGATGGAGGTTAGGCAGAGGCTAGAACATGCTAATGAAGAAATAACTTGGGCTGTATTCCGTAGAGAATTTTTGAGGAAGTACTTTCCGGAAGATGTCAGGGGAAAGAAGGAGATAGAATTCCTTGAGCTGAAGCAAGGAAACATGTCGGTAATAGAGTATGCTGCCAAGTTCACTGAATTGGCTAAGTTTTATCCCCATTATACTAATGCTGATTCTGAATTCTCAAAATGCATTAAGTTTGAGAATGGGTTGCGAGCGGATATTAAGAAAGCGACAGGGTACCAGAAAATCTGGGTGTTCTCTGAGTTGGTGGACAGTTGCAGAATCTTCGAGGAAGACAGTAATGCCCATTCTAGAGTTATAAGAGAAAAGCAGAAGAGTTTCCCGAGTCGCGGGAAGCCGTATGAGGTTCCAACGGGTAAGGGTAATCAGAGAGCTGCGGGGGGCAAGAGACCAAGTGGGGGAGATGCTGCTGCTAGTGTGGTATGTTATAAGTGTGGGAAGGCTGGTCATAAGCGCCCAGACTGTCCGGGTGATGTAAAAAGGTGCTACAAATGTGGGAAAGAGGGCCATATGGCAACTAACTGTGATCGTAAGGATGCACTCTGTTTCAACTGCGGTGAGGGAGGACACATCAGTGCTCAGTGTCCGAAACCAAAGAAAGAAAGGTCTACTGAAAAGGTGTTTGCTCTGGCGGGGTCAGATGTGGTAAATGAGATTAGAGGTACGTGCTATATCAATAATTCTCCTCTCATTGCTATTATTGATACTGGTGCCACCCATTGTTTTATTTCTGCCGCATGTGTTGATAGATTGGGTCTTTCTGTATCTTTTATGTTGGGGGAGATGGTTATTGGTACTCCGGCGAAGGGTTCAGTAACTACCTCTCTTGTTTGTGCTAAATGCCCTTTGTCGATTTTTGGCAAAGATTTTATTGTTGATTTAATTTGCTTGCCGTTGGATGGGATGGATATTATTCTGGGTATGAACTGGTTAGTTGATAACTGTGTCCATATCAACTGTAGTGAGAGGTCTGTGAGTTTCTCTTCTCCTGAGGAGGATGAATCTAGTTTGCTGCCTGCTGGTCAGTTACGGAGGGTGATGAAGGAAGGGGTTCAGTTGTTTTCACTGTTAGCATCAATGTCTACTGAGAGTCAGGCAAAAATTGGTGAGTTGGCAGTGGTGCGAAATTTTCCTGAAGTTTTTCCTGACGAAATCCCCGATGTACCACCAGAGAGAGAGGTGGAGTTCCCCATTGATCTTGTACCTGGTACTAGACCTGTGTCTATGGCACCGTATAGAATGTCTGCATCTGAGTTGTCTGAACTAAAGAAACAGCTTGAGGATCTACTCGAGAAGAAATTTGTGAGGCCGAGTGTGTCGCCGTGGGGAGCTCCAGTATTGTTGGTAAAAAAGAAAGATGGTAGTATGAGACTGTGCGTGGACTATCGGCAGTTGAATAAAGTGACGATCAAAAACAAGTATCCGCTCCCGAGGATTGACGATTTGATGGACCAGTTGGTGGGTGCCCAGGTGTTCAGTAAAATAGATTTGAGATCGGGTTATCACCAGATAAAGGTGAAAGATGAAGATATTCAGAAGACAGCTTTCAGGACCCGTTATGGGCATTATGAGTATTCTGTGATGCCTTTCGGTGTGACCAATGCACCGGGAGTATTTATGGAGTACATGAACCGTATTTTCCATGAGTATCTGGATCGGTTCGTGGTGGTGTTTATAGACGATATCTTGGTCTATTCTAAGTCAGAGGAGGAACATGCAGAACATCTGAGGTTGGTTTTGGAAATTCTGAGGGACCGAAAGTTATATGCTAAATTGTCTAAATGTGAGTTCTGGTTGCAACAGGTTAGTTTTCTGGGTCATATTATTTCTGGTGATGGAATCGCGGTGGATCCATCGAAAGTTGAGGCCGTGTTACAGTGGGAGTCTCTGAAGTCAGTTACTGAAATTCGGAGCTTTCTCGGTTTGGCAGGTTACTACAGGAGGTTTATAGAGGGTTTCTCTAAGTTAGCCTTGTCGTTGACTCAGTTGACTTGCAAGGGTAAAGCATTCGTGTGGGATGAACGGTGCGAGGGAAGCTTCAATGAACTGAAGAAGAGGTTGGCAACGTCTCCTGTTCTGACGTTACCTAATCCCGTAGAGCCGTTTGTAGTGTATTGTGATGCTTCCAAGAGTGGGTTGGGAGGTGTGCTTATGCAGAATGGTAAGGTAGTTGCCTATGTGTCCAGACAGTTGAGGACTCATGAGAAGAACTACCCTACTCATGATTTGGAACTTGCAGCAGTGGTGTTCGCGTTGAAAATTTGGAGACATTATCTATATGGATCGAGGTTTGAGGTGTTCAGTGATCATAAGGGTTTGCAGTATCTGTTCGATCAGAAAGAGTTGAATATGAGACAGCGTAGGTGGTTGGAGTTGTTGAAGGATTATGACTTCAGTTTGAACTATCACCCAGGAAAGGCTAATGTCGTTGCTGATGCCTTGAGTCGGAAGACTTTGCATATGTCGGCGCTGATGGTTAGAGAACTTGAGCTAATTGAGCAATTCAGAGATATGAGTCTGGTTTGTGAGGTGACTCCTCAAAGTGTCGGGTTGGGGATGTTGAAAGTTGATAATGAGTTCATGACTAGTATCCGAGAAGCCCAGCAGTTAGATGTTAAGCTAGTCGACCTAATGGTTGGGATTGGTCAATCCGAGAGTAAGGACTTTGAGTTAGATGCGCAGAATGTGTTAAGATACCGTGGAAGAGTTTGCGTTCCTGAGGACGAAGAGATGAAAAGGGCAATTTTAGAAGAAGGTCATAGAAGCAAGTTGAGTATTCATCCGGGGGCTACAAAAATGTATCAAGATTTGAAACGGTTGTTTTGGTGGCCTGGTATGAAACGTGACGTCGCTCAGTTTGTATACTCATGTTTGACTTGTCAGAAGTCGAAGGTTGAGCATCAGAAGCCTGCAGGGTTGATGCAGCCATTGGAGATCCCAGAGTGGAAATGGGATAGCATATCTATGGATTTTGTTACTGGGTTGCCTAATACGGTGAAGGGACATGATTCAATTTGGGTGATTGTAGATAGATTGACGAAGTCTGCTCACTTCATCCCTATCAATATCACGTATCCGGTGTCGAGGTTGGCTGAGATCTATATCCAGGTGATTGTGAAGCTGCATGGTGTTCCGATGTGTATTGTGTCTGATAGAGACCCTAGATTCACTTCTGATTTCTGGAAGAGCTTGCAAGAGGCATTGGGGTCCAAATTGAGGTTGAGTTCAGCTTATCATCCTCAGACTGATGGACAGACAGAGAGGACCATCCATTCGTTGGAAGATTTATTGAGGGCTTGTGTTCTAGAGCAGGGAGGTGCGTGGGATACTCATCTTCCGTTGATTGAGTTTACTTACAACAACAGTTACCATTCTAGTATAGGGATGGCTCCTTTCGAGGCGTTGTATGGTCGGAGGTGTAGGACTCCGTTGTGTTGGCATGAGTCTGGAGAGAGTATTGTTCTTGGGCCCGAAGTTGTTCGAGAAACTACGGAGAAGGTGAAAATGATTCGTGAAAAGATGAAAGCGTCGCAGAGCAGACAGAAAAGTTATCATGATAAGAGGAGGAAAGATTTAGAATTCCAAGCCGGTGACCATGTGTTTTTGAGGGTCACGCCTATGACTGGTGTTGGGCGTGCGCTGAAATCGAAGAAGTTGACTCCTCGTTTCATCGGGTCGTATCAGATCACTGAGAGAGTGGGAAGTGTTGCTTATAGAGTGGCTTTGCCGCCTAATATTTCGAACTTGCATGACGTGTTTCACGTGTCGCAACTCCGAAAGTATATTCCAGACCCGTCTCATGTGATTAGTATGGATGATGTGGAGGTACGGGATAATCTCACTGTGGAGACTATGCCTGTGCGCATTGAAGATAGAGAAGTGAAGGTTCTGAGAGGGAAGGAGATTGCTCTGGTAAAAGTGGTTTGGTTAGGAGCTGCTGGTGAGAGCCTGACCTGGGAGCTGGAGAGCAAGATGCGGGATGAGTCTTATCCAGAGTTGTTTGAGTCAGGTAAGAATTTCGAGGACGAAAATTTCCTAAGTGGGGGAGAGTTGTAACACCCAAAATAATTTAATTAATTATTAGATTAAATTATTTAAGTGTTGCAATATTATTATTATTATTATTGGTAATATTATTAGTATAAATTATTAATATGTTATTCTTATTTAAAATTGAAGGGAGTGGTGTTGGTAATTCCGGGACGGTGAGATTGGCCCATGAAGCCCAAGCCCGTTAGCTTAGGCTCCTAAGGCGCTAGGGTCTTAGGGATCGCATCACTTGTGGAGAAAAAAAAGAAAAAAAAACTTGCGAAGGGAGGGAGAGGAAAGAAAGAGTGCGACGGCGCTGACAATAAGAGGAAAAGGAAGAGCTTTCGTGTTGCGGTGTTTTCGTGCGTGACCATCTTCTTCGTGCTAGGGGCTTACGCATTCGAGGTAAGGGTGGGTTTTAACATTTATAATGGGTTATGATGGCGGCTTATGGGTAGTTAGGGGCTCTCCTTTTGTACTTAATAACCTATTTGATTAGCAATCATAGTGATTAGATGTTAGGAATGAATTGTTCATTGAATTGTTGTGTTGTTGATTTAATTGTGGTGATGTCGTTCGAATGGAGATATCATTCTCATGTTAATTGTTATATTGAATTTAATTGTTATATTGTGATGTTGCATAATTATCTTGGAGATGAAATTAAGTGATTGAAACGTGCACTAGGTGTGATTGGTGAGATGTTGATTGGTGTGTATATAGGTGTGAATCGAAATTGGTGTTGTGGTTCTTCAAGAAATCAAAGTTGTTATTTTTCCCACGATAAGGTTGCTGTTTTCGTAGAGCTAATGCTGCTGTCTTTACTCGAATAATGTCGCTGTTTTTGTGCTGTTTTTGCTGCTGTTTTAGTATAAAAATGCTGATGTTTTTATGCTGTTTTTGCTGCTGTTTTAGCGTATAAAATGCTGCTGTTTTTATGTTGTATTCGCCGCTGTTTTCAGCGCATAAAATGCTGCTGTTTTTATGTTGTCTGCTGCTGTTTTTAGCGCATAAACGCTACTGTTTTTAGGTTGTTCTACTGCTGTTTTTAGCGCATAAAGTGTGCTGTTTTTCTTCAATTTAAGGTGCTGTTTTTCTACAATTTAAGGTGCTGTTTTTCTTCAATTTAATGTGCTGTTTTTCTACAATTTAAGGTGCTGTTTTTCTTCAATTTAAGGTGCTGTTTTCTACAATTTAAGGTGTTGTTTTCTCAAATTAAAGTGTGCTGTTTTCTCAAATTTAAGTGTGCTGTTTTCTCAAATTTAAGTGTGCTGTTTTCTCAAATTAAAGTGTGCTGTTTTCTCAAGTTTAAGTGTGTTGTTCTCTTAAATTTTAGTGTGCTGTTTTTCTCAAATTTAAAGGTGTTGCTTCTTAAGTGTGAAATGTGGCAGCTACGATGCTGGGAACAGGTGAGAATTACGAGGTAGCTGTGATGCTACAACCCGTGGTATTTTTATGAAATGAATTATAACGAGACATGATGGTATAGTGTTTATTAATTAAATGCTTGGAGTTTGTGTAACCGGTGCATGAGTCATGAGTCGCATTGTCATATGCATTTTCTTGGTGGTATAGGCTTCGGCCTCTTTGAGACTATTTTTGGGTGGTATAGGCTTCGGCCTCTTGTCCGTTGTGGCTTATTTTACGAGATCGGTACCGCATGCATATGCCCAGAGGGGTTGCATTGTTGCATGGTCCATATATACATATGTAACGTGTTTTGGTGTCCTATTCTGATGGAATTTGTGCCGTGTGTGAATGTTGATGTACATGTGTATATGTATGCATATAACTATATATTGTGGAAGTTGTTGTATGTTGCTATATAAATAAATAAGTTGCTGTATGTTATTATATGCATAATTTATATATATATATATATATAAATGCTGTTAAGATTGTTACGTGAATAAAGACACACATATATATATATATATATATATATATATATATATAAATATATAAATATACTGTTGGAGCTATGATGTGTTGATTTGCTGTGTTACCGTAATTTACCCGCTGCTTATATACTGCTATCATTTACTCATTATTTCTGTTAAGCTCACCCCTTCTGCTTGGAATGTTGCTCTTATGTGGCAACGCTGCAGGTGACCGTTAGCACTCGTGGAGGATTGCTAGGTGCAGTTTCCTTCTCGTTGGGTCTGTGTCAGCTCTGATGCGTAGCACCGGGGGGGTTAGTTACCGCTTTCGAACTATTACTGTTCTTTTTGGAGTTTTTGGCTTAATGTTTATTTATTTTTGGAGATGTTAAATGAGTCTATGATTCCGCTGCTTAGAGATTAATTATTTATATGTTTGAGGATTTATTTTAAATCAATTGGAGTTTTTATGTGGTGAAAAATGTAGCGCCCTCGCGGTGACTCTGATAATTGCGTGTTTAATTATATTTAGTAAAAGGGGGTGTTACAGGTGGCGGATGGAGAGGTGTGTTCGGCGGCCGACGGCGGCCGACGGCGGCTCACGGCGAGACCACGGCGAGACCACGGCGGTGGCCACCGTAAACGGTGGCCGGAGGTACAAAACTTCCCTTTTCCCTCACTGTACCCTTCTCTACTGTCTGTTTGTTCTTATCTACTGATTCCAGTATCATCATCTTTATTGTTGGTTTTTCATTATTTGCTTATTTTTATAAAACCTAATTTTCTAATTAACAACCATCTCAAACTAGCAATGATTTACTACTAATTGATAACAAACGCCTTAAAACAGTTGCTATTTTTTAGGATATGATGCTAAAAACAACATAACTCATGATAGATAAAACATTTTTTTTTAAAAAAAATGAAGTATCTAAAAATCTACATGCTCTTGTATTTTCGGATTCTATAATGGAGAAAAAGAAGATTACCTACTCCTATTGCTTGCTGTTGATCTTACTTAGTGCTGCCTCTTTATTGCTGCTTCTGCCTTGCCCACTTGCTTCGAAAATTTTTGCTTTGTTTTCAGGTTTGGGGTTTCAGTGCATGCTCTTTGTGTATCTTTTTAGTCACGGTGTGTCTCTCTAGGTGTGTATATTTTGTGTGTATATTCAATGACCGATTGCCTCTCCCCCCTTCTGTCCCTTCACTGTTTGGTATTTATATCCAATATGTGTGGTGTAGGTGTGGGAAGAAGCAGGGGATCAAAGCTCATAGGAGACCAAGCTGTTGGCAGCAGGGGTGGAGCAGTGGAGCAGCAAAGGAGCAGCATGGATGGGCTGGCCTGTTCTTGCCTAAAGTGTGAAAGACCAAGGAACAAGGAGAAAGGAATTTGGGCTTCATCCTCAAAATACCTCCTGCCACAACAACAACCACAACAGCAAAGGCAGTAGCGCCTGCTGTTCTTTTTTTTATTTTTGCTTTAATAATTTTTTGTTTTTATTTTTGTCTCCATGTATAAAAAGAGTTGACTCTTTTTTTTGTACTATTCTGGCTTTCTCTTTTTTAATTTTTTGTTTATATATAAAAAAGGGGACAACTAAAAAGAAACTGATTTTATTTTATTACTATTATTTTTTTACTAATAATACTTAAAAGAAGCGGTAAAAACAACACGAACCGATGCTACCGCTCGCGCACGATTCGCAACCAACACGCGCTCGCGTTATTTATTATTTCATTATTTATTTTTGGATTCTTTTTTTTGAAAGCAACGAGCGCCAAACAAAACCGTTGCACGAGAGTGCCAAATACACCCGCATTTAGAACAATATGCGAAGCGATAAAATTTTTGGGATTTTCCAATTAGTCGGACAAAATTGGGGTATGACACAATATGAGCAACAAAAAGGACTATGTAAAAATGAACGCAAGTTTGCATGCGAACATGTATTGTTAAAAAGTGGACAATTCAAGTAATTTTATTCTATAAATTCACTGCCATATATAACTTTAACACCATGAATTATTCGATTCTTGGAGAGGAGAAGAAAAAACCAAGTACGAAGCCTGTAAAAAGAGAGGGAATAGCTTACCAGTACCATGTCTATTCAACTAAAAACCGAAACGAGTTCGGAAGGGGAAGATGCGCATTCAAAGGTGTCTTTTATTGTAGCACCTTGCTTCATCTATTTCTATATAGTTTTGGGAATGTTACCAAGGTACTGTTATATGGGTGCTTCTAGGGTGAGAGAGGAAATCAAATCCATCACTGGTGAACCACTAAAACTGACGGTAGGATATTGTGTAAAATGTTATGAGTGGTTAAAATTGAATCAACCAGTATTAATCTTAACCGTTGATAAATTTTTATACTACAACAAACGGTCATAATTAATGGTTCACCGGTGAGGGATTTGATTTGCTCCCTCACCCTAGAAGCACCCTGTTATTTCACCCCTCGTTATTTTCACGCAAACCGAATTGGACTTTTTTTGTTCGCGTCCCCAATGTTCAAATCATGACCTCACTTTAAGAGTTCCCGAGGAACCATAACAAAGCCTTTGGTAACATTCCTAGAACAAAAATCTAACCACCAACACCAATTCCTAAAGGATCCGATCACTAGCCCTATGTTGACACCAATTTTTTGATTAAGTGTAAACATTGGATTTGAAACCTTTTATGTCCATGAGTGACACTATAAAGTCATGTTAAGAAGAGAAAGATGTGATTTTTCAAATAATTAGTGTACTCTTTCTCAACCATTGTGAGAATCTTGGTGAAAATATTGTATTGCACCTACAAACCCTAAGTATCTTAAAAATCAAGCTCTTAATCTACAAAGATACCTTTGTGCCCTAAATCGTAGATCTCAATCCAATTCAGACACAAAAGTAAAAAAAATTAATGATCTGCAAATTACCACAAACATTCATACTACAAAACACAAATTTCAAAATAATAAGCATGAAGGAAGAGGAAAACCTGAAAGACGGGAAGACTCAGAGATTTAGAACAAACATTACAGCGCATCTCATCGATGGCCCTCGAATCACTTGGTGCATGTGTTGAGGATATTATAGATCTATCAAGTGGATGGTCGGGTATACAATCACCCGTGTCATTTTCCTCTACATGGTCAACTCTATTTTTCTCTACTACTACTGCCTCTTCATGTTCTCTTTCTTCCGGCAACATTTCAGTAACCCTTAGTTGTCTTCGAAGACTGTATCTATGATTTGTGGCACCAGAACTTTCTCCAATTTCGCATCTACCAATCGAGTGTCTTGCTGTATCTCATACGAATTGTTGTATTGTATCAAAAGTATTGATTTTGTTCTTATATACAATAAAAAAGGAACTACATTTTCCCTAATATAATAATAATAATAATAATAATAATAATAATAATAAAATATATAAAAAAGGAACTATATCATTTTATTTTATTTTTGTACTAAATAAATATTTTTCATTAATTAAAATACCTATTGTATAATAAAATCTTTATTCATAACATAATTTTTAGCTCCCTTTTCTAGAAATTGTAACTTCTTTTAACAAAATATAAATCAAACTCAGCTCATTTAGTTACTTATTATTAGGCGACCCTTATATTTTCCTACTGTCTTCTTTCAATTTTGCATAGCTAGTGCAGCCACGTCAGAGGTAGATGCTGTAGGTGACAAAGGGTCCCAGCCATGGTTTTAAAAACCGGACCGGACCGGCCGGTTCAACCGGTTGAACCGGGAACCGGACCTCTGGCGGCTTGGTTCAACCCCATTTGAACCGCAGGCCAAAGAACCGCCCAGAACCGGGGAAGAACCGGATAGAACCGCTTTGAACCGCTTTGAACCGGGAAAGAACCGGGAACCGAACCGGGTTGAACCGCCCGAAATGCAATTTTTTATTTTTAAATTTACTTTTTTCTCCAAAATTTGATATTTTTTATTTTTTATTTAATAAATTACTTATCCGGTTCAACCATGGTTGAACCGGTTGAACCGATTGAACCATGAACCGGAGGTCTCGCCGGTTCGATCTCCGGTCCGGTTTTAAAAACATTGGTCCCAGCTCCCCTGGGTATCCTAAGTCGTCGTCTGATGAAACTCATCCAATTTTGCATAATTAAACAATATACCAATTAGTGTAAATTTGAACAAAACAATACAATATATAGTACAAATTATGTTGGATATCTACCTGAATTCGCCTCGAGCGCTCATCAACGTAATTGCGGGTTCCCTTCCTGACATGCGTGTGCTCGTGTAGTTCATGTATAGGGAGTGCATGCCCGAGCTTCTTGGCCTGTAAGAATGAAAAACACATGTTCAATAGTTTCTATTTAATCGCCCTAACTAAAATAACACATAGATTTGTAAAATACTTTACCAGCCTAGCAGCATGCTAAGCTTGACTGACCGAGCCACAACAGTAAAGCGAGCCACCCTTCTCTGATGCCCTGTTCTTCTTGGCCTGATCTGACAGGTTTGCAAAATCGGTCGTATTCTAGTGTTTCTAGAGGGCCTCCGAGACACCATCACCTATCCAAAAGGGCCTCTAATTTTTAATATGCCTCTAATTTTTAATGTGTGCCTCCTTAAGCATGTCAGACAAACGATGACCCGTTTTTGCATTAATATCCTCCTAACGCCTTCTCTTCATCAGCCTTCCACGCCACTCTCTCCTGTATTAGGCAAATATAAATTATGTATGAGTGATTATATTAAACATCAAACAATAAATTAATTTTAACAATATATGTAATGACATTATTGATACTTACCATAAAGGCGGTGGTCTATATGTCTCCACTTCCCCTTTCTTGATGGCTTTCCTATTTTTCTGAATACATGATTTGGCAGTAAGAATCTACGATATGAGTCAAACTAAGAACTCTTTCTCCTGTATTTCAGTATAAACGAATTTGTGTGTTCCATGTACTGGGGACATACCAATTTACCGTGAGTTCCCTAACCAGACAACATACTATAAGCAGGGAAGTCATTAATTGTCCACATCAATGTTGCTCTTATCATAGAACTATGCATATGTACTGCATCATATGTCAAAACACATTCTTACAATCTCTTGAGATTGTTAATCAGAGGTTTCAAATAGACTTAAATGTTAGCTTTTGGATTGGATGGGCAGTGTATCAGACAAGCAAAAAAATATACAGTTTAGTCACGCACATTTCAATCAGAAAATTTGACTATGGCGAGCCTTCAAACAATGACTTGTTTCTCCCTATTAACAAATTATAAAATTGTTGTGCTTCTTCAATCAGAAGTTCATCAGCATTATCATACTGAGGCTCATGAAATGGCACATTCATCCTGAGAGCATCACAAATCATGTTTTCTAATGACTCAAATTCTTCATTAGATGAAACACCAACACTACAACTGCTTGAATCCCCTATGTCAAAACTTGGAAGTTTCTCCTCATGATCAACCCAAATCCAGTAGTTAGGCCTAAACCCCGAATTATACAAGTGGTACTTGACTTTATCTTCGGTCCTAATAGGTACATCATCGCGAACAATGTATGGACATCTAATCACCCCTTCAAATCCAAACAAATAATGTTGCTTCCCTACCATAATAAACTCTTCAACTCCAATTAGAAAATATTTTTTCAAACCTGCTCTTCAAAGATATAAGCTATCCTACGCTCAACTACTATTCAATCGATTAAAATTCATCTACGCGCATTTAAAAAAAAGCGTTAGATTCACAAAATATTCTCAATAACCAATCAAGTTAGTGGCATCGATTTTTATCACTTTATTTGCGGTTCACCTTTAATGGTGAGATTTGTATCACTTTATTGTTTCCTCAAAGTTGTTTCCCACTTGAGAGGATCCATTTCCCTGCATGTGACCACACCGTGTCAACTTACGTTTGCTAGGTCAACAAGTAAATAAAAGGCTAAATAACACTTTTAGTCATTTATCTTTGCTATAGGTTTCATTTTGGTCTTTTATCTTTACATATGGACTATTTTACGGATGGACAAAAATTGCACATTTGAAAGGTCAACAAGATGAAAATTGCCCAAGAACTATAATAAGGAAACTAAAGATGCCACTAAGCTAGTCATCAATAGAATGACATTAGTATAGGAAAAAGAAAATAATAATGTCATTCTAAATTCATAACTAAGCAAAAGTTAAATATCCTAAAACAAATATACTTGAAACCACTAAATAGTAAAACAAGAGATGTCGCCGCTAACAAATTATCATCCAATATTAAACTTTTGTCGTTTATCCTTAACTTGGGTTAACAAAATTACTGAGAAATGGTACGAAGTTACTGACCAATGGTTAGAGTAGATGTTGACACCAAAGATGCCTTCAATATGATGAGACGGTGCACCATCATAATAAAACAAAGGTTAAATATGATTTTGGTCCATCTGGATTTTTAAGTGTTAGTCTCTCACTGAATTTTCACCAACCTTTCGTCTATATAAAATTTGAATTATTTTGCTTTTAGTCGCTCACGGCTTTTAACAGTGTTTCAATACTTTCAATAGCACTAATAAAATGTTAAAAAAACGCTATTAAAAGTCACGAGGGATAAAAGCAAAAAATTCAAAATTTATAGGGACCAAAAGTTGGTGAATTTTTTTGGAAAGACTAAAAAAAACCGAAATTTTAAAGGAAACATAAACATATTTAACCCTAAAACAAAATAAGCATTCAAAGCAAGACGACGATCAAAATAAGCATGAATGCCAATGGTAATAGACTTTTCGTTCCCATCGTTAAGGGTCCGTTTGGTTGAAGCGAATGAGAAATTGGGAAGAGAGAAGAGAGAATGACTTTGTATTGTTTGGTTGAAGCGAGAGAGATAGGGAAGAGAGAAAGAGAGAAGAGAGAATGACTTACAGTTGCACTAAGAGTGTGTTTGTTTGAGGTGAAAGAGGAAAAAGAGAGTAATGAAAGAGTAGAGAGAAGAGAGCTAACCAAACAATAGAAAGAGAGAAGAGAGAGAAGATCATTTCTTCCTTCTTTCTCTTCAACCAAACGGATCCTACGGGTTGTTCCCAAATGATCTAGTAAGTCCAAAATATAAGTCGTCCGTGTAAATACAACATATCATCGATCGGTAACCATGCATATAGGTTTTTGGGGAGCGGGTTGTCTCCCGTTTAAATTAATTGGACCAAGTCATGTTGTTTAATATCACCCATTGATTTGTTTTAATGAAATCCAATGGTCGGGATTAAAAATTAAGAGACCCAACACCACCCCCAAAAAAACTCTATTTTCTCTTCCTCTTTTCTTTCCCAAAATTTCCTTTCCTTTTTCGTAATTCTTTCATCTTCTTCACTTGTTGTCATATATAACAAAACACAGGTTTGATGCTGCCTTCATCTTCTCCATCGACACATTCATGTGAGTGCTCATTACAGGCCACCCAAATGTATTGAGCAATTGATCACAGAATCATGAAATTATTCCTTTCATGATAGTCAATTAGAAATTCAACATAAGTGGTCTTCATTGATGTAATTAAAAACCTTTGTAAACTATTTTTATAATACATCACTTAGAAATCGTTGTAAGTAATAACTAATTCAGTTAGCTATAGAGAAGATATGAAATTTCAATTGTGACTTTAAGGATTTTAGGGATTTTGACCCAAACAGGGAAACGGAGAAATTGAGATAAGAAGCTGTGAAAACTGAGTAAGAGAGGGAAGATAGACAAGAAAGAGATAAGAAATAACAAAATGGGCCAGGAAACCCTCTCCTGCCGCTGGTATGGCCAACCACTGCCGGTGCGTGGTTTCGTTGCGCGTTTCACATTCATGCCGTTGTTAAGAAAGTATCTTTCACTATGTTCAGATTTGGGTGAGAAATAATCATGGGTGGAGGTCCTTGAGGAAATCGCAGGATTGGAGAAATGAAAATGGACAAACGAGAGAGAGAAAGGCCGTGAGAGAGAGAGAGAGAGAGAGAGAGACGTAGTTTTTTTTGTTGGAGGGTGTTTGTTGTGTCTCAGTTATTCGAGGAACTGAGAACCTCCTCAAGCAATGAAAAAGAGAGGAATTGGAATACTTAATTTCATTGATAGCCACTCAAATGAGCCAAGTACAGATTATATAAAAGAGGAACAACAAAATGCAACAACCAAATCTATCATAGATCTGTCAGCTATGATCCTATAACGACCATTAAGCTGACTCATTGATTCTAGAAACAAATGGAATCATTTGTAGATAATGTGATCATCAAACTTAGCAGGCGTCCTCTTCCTCCTCCGAGGCCTGCTAGTGCTCACTGGATCAGCTAATGGAACCGGCCCAATGGGCTCATTAACAGTGTTATTTTCACCTCCCATATCAGTAGACACAACAATACTTTCCCCTTCAAATTCAACCTTGTCCTCAAGGTTGTAGGCTTGTTGCAACTCTTTCCAATTTTCCCAAGATGTATCTTCAGGCAAGAGGCCATTCCACTGAACCAGAACTTGTTGTTGGGGCTGTCCATTAATCATGACAGTTCTGGAATTCAAAACAGTGAGAGGTGAGATCACTGGATGGTTACCTACAGCATCTGCAGGCAGCAGCTCGGATGGTGGAGGTACAGGCCCAAAATAAGGTTTCAACAGTGAACAATGAAACACATTGTGGATTTTGGAATTTGAAGGGAGCTCCAATTTGTAAGCCACGGGTCCTATACGCTCAGTGATACGAAAAGGACCATAATATCTCTTACGCAGCTTGTTATACTTAACACCGGACAATGAAGTCTGTCTATATGGCTGAAGTTTGACGTGAACCCAAGAGTCCACCTCGTAATTAACCTCCCTGCGCTTCTCATCAGTCAACTGCTTCATGCGAGCTTGCGCCTTGGCTAAGTTGCTGCGTAGCAGACTCAGGATTTCCTCTCTGGATTGCAGTAATTCATCACTAGCTGCCACTTCAGAAGTTCCAGCCACATAATCAGGAATTGAGGGAGGCAATTTGCCATAAATGATCTGATATGGAGTGAGCCCAGCTGCTGTATGATAAGAGGTATTGTAATGATACTCTGCCCAAGGGAGATAGCGATGCCATAATGTGGGTTTGTGATGAACAAAGGCTCGCAAATACTGCTCAATAGTCCGGTTAGTGACCTCCGTTTGTCCATCCGTTTGAGGATGATAAGAGGAGCTCATACGAAGCAACGTGCCACTGAATTTGAACAATTCGGACCAAAATTTGCTGATAAAAATGGGATCACGATCAGACACAATGCTCTTTGGCAACCCATGGAGCTTGCAAACCATGTTGACAAAGAGTTCAGCTACTTTGTATGCAGTAAAATGAGATGGCAACGCTCCCAAATGCACACCCTTGGAGAATCGATCCACCACAACAAGCAACACAAAGAACCCGTTAGAACTAGGCAGCCCAGTGACAAAATCTAACGAAATATCCTCCCAAACACTAGAGGGGGTGGGGAGGGGTTGGAGCAAACCACTTGGTTTCCCTGCCACATATTTAGCCTGCTGACATATTAAGCACTCACTAATGAATCTAGTGATATCCTTCCTCATAGAACTCCAACAAAAATTAGCAGACAACCTTTTGAGAGTCTTCACTACACCTGCATGCCCCCTAATTGAGGTCTCATGATACTCCTTCATAAGTAAGGTAATGAACCTAGAATCAGAAGGAATCCAAATGCGTCCCTTTTTTAACAAAAGACCCTTAACCAATTTAAGCTCAGGATGAGACAAAGGATCCTGATCAACCTTCTGACATAGAGCCTGATATTCAACATCAAGAGCTAATTCCCTTTTTAAATCATCAATGAAAAGGAATTGAGGTGTAGACAATACATTCAATTCTGCCACTTGGGGTTCATGACAACGAGATAAAGCATCGGCCACGATATTACTCTTGCCGGGTTTGTATTGTATTTCATAATGATAACCAAGCAGCTTAGACAAATAAAACTGTTGCTCCGGAGTTTGAATTACCCGAGTTAGAAGCTCCTTGAGGCTGCGGTGGTCAGTTTGGATCACAAAGAAATGCCCCAGCAAATATTGACGCCACCGTTTCACAGCACTAGTGATAGCATGCAATTCACGAATATAAGTGGAAGCATTAGACAAACGAGGACAGAACAACTTACTAAAATAAGCAATGGGGTGATTTCCTTGAAGCAACACAGCCCCCATGGCATGGCCTGAAGCATCCGTTTGCACAATAAAAGGCAAAGAGAAATCGGGCAGGGACAATACCGGAGCAGTAGCCAAGGCAGTTTTTAATTTATCAAAAGCTTGTTGGGCAGCCATAGACCATTCAAAGGCATTTTTCTTCAGCAGGGAGGTGAGGGGTTGAGCCAGACTAGCATAGTCGCGCACAAAGCGACGATAAAACCCCGAGAGACCCAGAAATCTACGCAAACTCTTCACGGATTTGGGAGTAGGCCAATCAATCACACCCTGGATTTTAAGGGGGTCTGGTGCTACAGTGCCAGCCGTGACTATATGTCCAAGATAAGCCACATTGGATTGACAGAATGAACATTTGGAAGGCTTCAAATGAAACTTGTGAGTTGCCAATATAGAAAATACCTGAGATAGATGCTCATAGTGTGCTTCCATATCTGAACTGAACACTAAGATGTCGTCAAAGAACACGATGACAATTTTTCGCAATAAGGCACGAAAAATGTCATTCATGGTGGCCTGGAAGGTAGATGGAGCATTGCACAACCCAAACGGCATCACACGGTATTCAAAATGACCATCGTGTGTACGAAAAGCAGTCTTCGCGATGTCCTCCGAAGCTACACGAATCTGATGGAAACCGGAAGTGAGGTCCAACTTAGAAAAAACACGAGCACTGCCCAACTCATCCAATAGCTCATCAATGGTGGGAAGGGGGAAACGATCACGGACGGTGAGAGCATTAAGGGCCCGATAATCAACACACATACGCCAGGACCCGTCCTTTCTTCTTGAGCAAGAGGACCGGAGAGGAGAATGGACTTGTGCTAGGCTGTATCCAACCTGTTTGGAGCAACTTGGCAATCTGGGTTTCAATCTCAAGCTTCTGGGAATGGGGGTAACGGTAGGGTCGAACGGTGACGGGAGAGGAGTTGGGTAAGAGAGGTATGGTATGGTCTGTGAGGCGAGTAGGAGGTAAAGATGAAGGTTCTGTGAAGAGGAAACTATATTGGTTAAGTAGGGCTTGGAATTGGGGAGGGGGAAGAGAGTTTATTATGGCTAGAGGTGAGTTATTTGGCTCTGTTTGGCTAGTAGGGTGAGTGGGGTTTGGGCTTGGGTGGTCCCATGGGTTGGGAGTGGGGTTACAAGGAATTGGGTTAGGTGTGTCAATGATTTGGATTGAAAACAATTGGGCTGAGGGTTCGTGTTTAGCTAGTTTTTGGAGGTGGTGTAGACTGACTGAAGGGGTGGGAGTAGTGCCTTGAAGCTCCACACAAGTATTATTGTGGAAGAAGGTCAGCTTAAGTGAAGCATAGTCCATTAAAACTGGGCCCAATTGTTTGAGCCATTGGGCCCCAAGAACAACATCAGCTCCTCTCAAGGCAAGAACAAAGAGATCCATCGTGAATGTAGTTTCCTGCATCACAATGGGAACATCACGGCAAATCAATGAACATTGGAGCTCTTGTCCACTCCCCACCATAACACGAAATGGAACAATAGGATCACTGGCCAATCCCAAACTCTTGGCAATAGAATCCTTAATGAAGTTCTGAGTGCTGCCACCATCCACAAGCACACGAACCTGACGAGACCCGATGAAACCGTCGACCCGAATAGTGTCACCAGCTTGGTCGCCGGAGAGAGCATGAAGGCTCAACTGGGCTGCTTGGTTATCGGAAGTGTCTCCACCAGGATCAAGGATGGTATCAGCGAGCTCCATATCACCTGTAACATGAGAAAAATCATCATCATCATCATCAGTCAACAGTAAGAAAACACGAGCTCCACACTTGTGAGCTTTGGACCATTTTTTATCACAATTGAAGCAAAGTCCCTTTTCCCGGCGTTCATCCAATTCTGGGCCAGAAAGGTGGCGGAAACGTGGCTTCGAAGGTGGAGTGGGAAGCAATCCGGTGGATGGCTTAGCCGGAGAGGGAACACCCGTAGCTGGTTTGGGAGTGGAACGCGAATCCGAGCTAGGATTCCACGACGTTGCAGGTCGAGGACGACTAGCACGAGCAAGATCCAACAACTTGTCCTCCTGCAAACGAGCAAGACCGACAGCTTGTGTGATCGTCGTTGGTTGTTGCGTCAAGACCTCGCGGCAAACCTCCAATTTAAGGCCGGAGATTAAGCAACTCAACAGATCTGCGTGAGAAAGTCCTTCCAATCGATTCGCTAGCGCCTCAAACTCAGTGAGGTAAGCAGCTACAGTGGAAGTTTGCGTTAATTTAAACAAATTTCCCCTTGGATCGTCAAATGCAGTCGGCGCAAAGCGGGTCTCCAACGCCACCAGAAACTGATCCCACGATCGTATCTGCCTGTTACGATACATCCATTGATACCACGTGAGCGCCGGTCCGTCGAGGTAGAATGAAGCGATGGTGATGCGTTCTTCAGGAGGGGTTTGATGGTAGGAGAAGAATTGAGAGATCTTAAAGATCCATCCATGGGCGTCGGTACCATCAAAGCGTGGAACATCTAGCTTCAAGCGAGGCCGGTTGCTGGATTCGGCGGTGGACAGTGTAGAAGCGACGGCGATGCGAGGTTCCTCCCGACTTTTGCGAAAGGTTTCAAACTGTGAAGTGAGGAACTCGATTTGTCTGGTTAGCTCGTCAATACGATCAGGCGGCGGTGGAGGAGTACGAGTCATGATAATGGAGGTGGAGGTCACACAATGAAAGCACTAATGTTGTGTCTCAGTTATTCGAGGAACTGAGAACCTCCTCAAGCAATGAAAAAGAGAGGAATTGGAATACTTAATTTCATTGATAGCCACTCAAATGAGCCAAGTACAGATTATATAAAAGAGGAACAACAAAATGCAACAACCAAATCTATCATAGATCTGCCAGCTATGATCCTATAACGACCATTAAGCTGACTCATTGATTCTAGAAACAAATGGAATCATTTGTAGATAATGTGATCATCAAACTTAGCAGGCGTCCTCTTCCTCCTCTGGGTCCTGCTAGTGCTCACTGGATCAGCTAATGGAACCGGCCCAATGGGCTCATTAACAGTGTTATTTTCACCTCCCATATCAGTAGACACAACAGTGTTGGGTCTCAATTTAATTTCGGGCCATTGGATTTCATTAAAACAAATCAATGGGTGATATTAAACAACATGACTTGGTTCAGTTAATTTAAACGGGAGAGAATCCGCTTGCAGGTTCTTGAACCTTTGACGTAACCTTCATGACTTTTTCTAGATGATTTGGGATTAACAACCTACATGCTTACACACCTAGGCCCATCTAATACAGCAATACTCTTGTATAATCCATCGATGCAATAATGAGCATTACACATTCTGAGTGTTGAGAACAATTACCCTGTGGAGGTCATGGTGCAGGATGAGAGGTTAGGGGTGGTGATGGTGGATGAGAGTTTAGGGATTAAGTTTGAGAAATTGGGGGCTTTTGAGGTTGAAGGAGAGAGGTTAGGGATTAAGAAGTGTGATTGATTTTTGGTGGTGGTGGCTCGTCGGAGGTGGTGGTGGCTCGCTGGAGAAGATGAAGATAGAGATGGTGTTTGGAGGAGGAAGATGAAGATGGAAGTTTTGTAATTATATCGGTTAAAAATGATGCGATGGCAGTTTTTTAATTATATTTACATCAGTTGCCTCTCGAACCGATATAGAAAACGCTAATTTACATCTTTCATATCGGGTCCATGCTATACCTGTTATAGGAAGCAATGCGCAAAAACCACTGCAATTCTTTCGCGACTTCCCTCTCACTCCAGAAACAAAAGCAACGCGCAAAAACCCTCACGCTGCAATAACCCTTTCGCGTACCATCATCAAATTTCGCTGCAATCCTATCGTCAAACTGAAACCCTCTCGCTACAACTCGATGCGTCTTGGAGAACCACCATCGCCACAACTAAAAACCCTCTTGCTGCGTCCATAGCACCACAGCGACACCACCGCTGCAACCACAAACCCACGCCGTTGTCGTCGATAAGAGCATTCACGCCGCCGCTATGAATAGCGTGTTTACGTCGTGGATTTGTGTTTACGCCTACACTAGGTAGACACTTCTTTAAGCAGGTTCCCTTTTCTGATTTTCGCAACTTTTGAGTTACACAATTCTTATGTTCCTTGGGGAATTTGCGACTAAGTTTGCTATCCATTTTGAAAACATTACCATTGTAGATTTATGTTGAAATCCCATGGTTGTAGTGTTATGTATGGTTATTAGCTTTCTATTTATTCGATTTCAATGAAAATTTCGCCTCTACACTTATACACGCATGTTTCTTAACTGTGTAGAGACTTTCTGATCTGTAAACATGTAAATTGTTTAATGGACTTTAAATGAGTATAATTATATTATGCAAACTAGTTGTGCAGTGGTACTACTTGCTAGTGTGTATAATTATATTAACTTATGAATTTTAAATTGTGATCATGATGCAGGGTTGCGATGGATCAGTGTTTCTAGATAGTAGTGGAACCATAATTAGTGAAAAGAGGTCAAATCCTAACCATAGTTCAGCTAGAGGATTTGAAGTTATTGATGAGATTAAATCTGCACTAGAGAAAGCATGTCCTCAGATAATGTCTTGTGCTGATATTTTGGCTCTTGCAACTAGAGATTCAACTATTCTTGTAAATATTTCCTCTTCTTTATCACTTTATTACACTTCTTTTATTTTTATGACTACCATAACTTAATTATCAGGTCTGATTTTCTTTCTTTGCAGACTGGTGGACCAAGCTGGGATGTAACTTTGGGAAGAAGAGATTCTCTAGGTGCAAGCATCAGTGGCTCAAATAGCAACATTCCTGCCCCCAACAACACATTCCAGACCGTTCTAACTAAATTCAAGCTCAAGGGGCTTAACATTAATTGTTGATCTAGTTGCTCTTTCTGGTACACTTCTAATACTTTACTAATTAATTATTATATTTACAAACCTAAATACTCTGTAGACAGTAGTCAACAGCAACCGCTATAGCGTCACGTGAAGGATCATTGGAATTTTATGTCAAGAAAGAACTATTTCATTGAGAAAATAGGAAAGAATAGCGGCAGAGAGAACTCTCCTCCAAGGGCTTCCCCTTCACAAGAGAGTCATTGCTCTATTTACTCATTGTTTACAAATCTGAGCCCCCCTCCCCTATCCCAATAACCTCTTATTTATACATGATAGTACACCCGGATTTTGTACAATCCATCAACTAGTAACTGCCCTAACTAACTAACTCCTAACCCTATATTCATACTCATTCCTCCTTATCCTATATCCTAACAATATTCCGTCAACATTAAAACATCAGTGGTCTTGGAATTAAAAACATAGACAGTATGATTTATTTAGAAATTTGATCTTTAATTTCTTGTTTCTTTATTTTGCAGCATTGCCAGGGATCCTTTATGGAAGAACTTTCAAAGCTACTCACTGGTATTACATCTATTTTAACGAAGAGTGTCGACTTTATGTTGTGCCAATTCATTCTTATACTCATTTGCTTTTCTGGATACAGGCAAAGAAAATATTTCCAACTGGCATCAGTGCTATTATAAATTTATAATTTATAAGGTATCTCAATATGTGGCCTCTAACCTATTAATTATTTGTGTCTTTAAAACTGCGCCTAAGCGTTCTTTTAGCGCATTGGTTGCAAGACTATCCTGCTTTTGATCTGACTCCTTTATGTATGGGTGAAACTTTTGTTTGCAGTTCTGCAATGCTCTGCCTTTATTTATATGTGCTTATCTCCGGAGGGAACATCTGCCAGCATTGCATGATGAGATAATGAAGGTTACATTAGCCAGTAGAACGTGGGAGATATAATTTTGTATTTTTCTGTGAAATGAAATAAGGTTGTAAACTAATTTAGCCAAGTCACTTTTGAAAGCAAGAGGTACTGGTGTGATTATTGCATTAGATTCCCCGGCATATAGAGGATTATACACTTATACCATCAGACAAGTTTTGGTGCATATTTGGTGCTTGCTTAGTTTATGTTAGAAGTAATTTTTTTGGATAGTTTTGGTAATATGCTATGACTATGTATGTCAGACACCATTATGGAATACAATTGAGGTTGTCGCCGATTAGATTTGATAATATGTATTTGAGATTGTGCTAAACATTTTGTAATATGTACTTGAGATTGTGGTGTTTCATCTTTTAATTATTTGAATATTTGAGATTGTCTTGTCCCATGTATGCTGATCAAAAACCACTTTTTAAAAAAAAAATCCAGTTTTAACATCGGTTCTCAAATAACTTGATGTTACAAAATAAATATTTAATATCGGTTTCTCTAGAAAAACGATGCCAAAAGTACTTTTAATATCGGTTCCCATAAAAACCCGATGTCAAAAATACACTTATACTTGATAAAAAAATGACTTTTGATGACGGTTCTATGCGGAATTAATATTAAAAACACTTTTCGCATCGGTTCTGCACCCGATGCTAAAAGTGCCTTTTTTTATATCGCCTTTTTCTACATCGGTTCGGTAACCGATATGAAATGTCATTTTTAACTGATATTAAATGACATTTCTGCTATATTGCATTAGTTGATGAAAATAATTCAACACAGTAAACAATATGTAACAACTAGTTCAAGGTTATGCACACCAACTCTAAGCAATATTTTTTTTAATTGACTATCAATCATCACAGAGAGGTTAAAGGCTATTCAACAAATCTGGAGGTCATTTTTGTAAGTTATTTTTGTTTGTAAGCTAAACCAACTAGCTAGAGAATTCAAGTTAAGTCCTGAATATATTAATCACAAAGAAAGTTCCACTTCACAACAGCCATAGCCATAAATTTAAAGATATAGTATATAACTAAATAGAATCCTAACCGAATGGAAGCACTGCAAATACAAACTAACTAGAATATGAAGCTTCTAAGATATTGTTCAATATGAAGACATGAATCTAGTGATTTGATATGGTGCAACTATCAATAAAGTACCATAAGAGTCGAAAATAAAAAGAAACAAAACCCTCTTGCATATATTAATATCCATTTAAAGTACTAAGCAAAAGTTAAAGATCTTAAAACAATAATACCAGAAATGAAACAACAAAATAGTAAATCAAAAGATGTTGTCCAATACAAATCATCCTCCAGCACATTTCTTAATCACATAACACCATGTAAACGTGTGTCACTTCTCCTTCATAAACTTAGTGTAAGAAGTGACAAAGACCAATGGTTAGAGCAGATGTTGAGGTTAAAGACGCCTTCAATATGCTGAGACACTGCACCACCGCAAATAATGCAAACTGAGCAATTGCAGCAAGACAACAATTAAAATGATAATGGAAAGACTTAACTGTTTATTACCTCCTTATAGCCATTGGTGACAACCTTTTCTCGTAGATCCGTAAGAGGAGTTCCCAAATGGTTGATTAAATCCAAAGCTGAAATTGGAGATGCTGGTGAAATGACCATGTCATCTGTAACCACATACGTTCCTGGACTTTTGACGTAGACTTCATGACTTGATAATTCGGGTATACCGTATATCTAGTTGCATGTTTTTACAATGAGTACTTCTACGTTCATCATCACTGAGAAATTCGTTATCAATAACACTATCCTTGTAATTTTCAGATTGAAAATGACAATAGATTGAGCGACATGGCTGTCGAATTGGTAATATCTGCTTGTGAAATTTGAACAGCGGGACCAAGGGAGGATTCAAAAGCCTGCTTTTTGCTTCTTCTGAAGGGAAATATCTCGTTTCATCTAAATCAGCAATACGATCCTGTGTAATCCATCAATGTTGCCAAGAGAACACTTTCCTCCTAGCTTAGTTACAATTCCTCCCAAAGAAAAGGTGAGAAACCTTAAAATTAAGTCTGCAAAGGCTTCTTTCCCCAGAGCAAACAATATTTTGAAATCTGTTTTTCTTATAAAAAGCTTAAGCTTGATTTGAATAGTACTTGTTGTGTTTTCAACACCACAACAGAAAAACATTGACTTCTCAAGGGAAGGTTTCTTACTAAAAACAAATCAGTTAGAGTTGACTTGGAAAGCAGTGCACACTTCGGCAAATCCAATACCTATGAAAAAAAAGACCGCAAGAATACAATATTCAAAAGTGGAGATAGAGTGAGCAAAAAACAAGAAATTATTTAAGGAACAAAACTGTAAAAATAAAAACCTTTTCCTTAGTGACATTCACTATCATTTCCTTAACTGAACTTGTGCCTTTTATTGCAAAATAGTGGAGCATGTCTAAGCTTATATGATCAATTTGACAGGAAATATCTCTTCATCTAAATCAGCAATACTCTTGTGCAATCCATCAATGTTGCCAAAAGAAAACTTCTCCAAACTTACTTACGACACCCAAAGGAAAGGTGAGAAAACTTAAAATTAAGCTTGCAAATTTTTCTTCCCGTAGAGCAAACAATATCTTGACATCTGTTTTCCTCATAAATAACAGAGAGAGAGAGAGAGAGAGAATTCAGAAGAATAGAAGATCAAGTTTTGGTGAAAATGAAAAATAGTATTATCTGAGCCATTACATCAGCAGGCTTATATACTGCTGTTATTCACTTGACACATCAGCAAATACAAAAAATAATAAACCACTTGTTAACTGTCATTAACAGACTCTTAATTGCTCACTAATTAGCTTATTCACTAATCAACAAATACACAAATGTAAATGAATAAAATGACTTCTATACCCATGAATTAACCTCAATACCATCTCCTAATGCATGGTATCAAATAAGATAACACTCATATCACCTCTGAGCTTGATAAATTGATCAGTCTTCAAACTCTTGGTAAGAATAATTGCTAACTGCAACTGACTAGAGCAGTGGCAGACTTCAATAATTCTTTTCTGCACTTGATCTCTTAGGAAGTGGTATTTGGTCTCAATGTGCTTGCTTCGACCATGTAACACAGGATTCTTGGCCAGACTAATTGCCGATTTATTGTCAACCAGCAACTTGAGTGGCTTCTGCACTTCAATCTTCAGCTCATCCATCAAAGCCCCTAACCAAATTGCTTGACAGGCAGTGAATGCACCTGCTATGTACTCTGCTTCGTAGGAAGACAGAGCAACCACGGGTTGCTTTCTAGAGCACCATGATATGGGAGCACCATTCTACAAGAACACATATCCAATAGTGCTTCTTCAATCCACTTTGTCTCCACACCAATCTGCATCAGAATATCCCAGCAGGCCTTTTCTGTTTTTCTCAGTAGCTGATGGGAACAGTACACCATATCTCAGAGTTCCCTTCAAAAATCTGAGTATTCTGGTTGCAGCTTGAAAATGAGTTAGCTTTGGCTTGCTCATAAACCTACTCACAGCACCAATTGAGTAGTTAATGTCTGGTCGTGCGTTGCATAAGTATCTCAGATGAAACGAACCGTTTCATTGAGAGAAAAACAAACAAAACAAAAAGGAAAGAAAATAACCATTCTCTCAAGGGGTACCCATTATATTGGAAGGGAGAAAACACACACAAACTGATCACCACATGCGCGCGCCGTCACCGCCGTTCGTCCGACCATCTCTAGTGAGCCCAGCCTAGACTTGGGCTGAGTGGTGTGTGATTATATTTCGAAAAATAATTTTTTATTTATATTTATGTGTGCGTTGACTCCAACGATCATGTTGACCAAGTCAAAGTTCCAACGGTCATATTGACTAAGTCAAAAGAGTCGTTACGCTTTGACCAAGTCAAAAGAGTCGTTGCTCCCCAACGGTCATATTGACCAAGTCAAAAGAGCCATTGCACATTTATTTCTTTTATTACCTTGAGCTATTTGCTCCACAAACTCACCTATAAATAGAGATCTCTCCCCACTTTCCAAAGCACACCGAAACTTGAAGCATTTCCAAGTTTCTTCTCTCTTCTTTCTAAACACTTTTCTTTTCTCTCTCGAAATTGACGAATTTCGAAGTTTCTTTTCTTAAGAGTCGTTTACGAACCATATAGTGGTTTACTAACCATATTGAGTGGTTTTTTAAACCATATAGAAGGTGTATTATCTCGAGCGAAATTTTCACAGTGCAGTGATCTTTCGTAATAGTTTCGACTTGACTGTTTTATCCTGGGGACGTCGTGGTTGATAGCCTGCTTGTACAATATTCAGCAGTGCCACGAAACGTCTTAAAGAGAGCGACCTAGTCTGCGACTCATCCCAGCAATTTCTTCGAATTTTATAATTCTCTATGGTGGCTGCTGCAATATCTGATATAAAAGTTAGTAGGAAACGATAGATAGCAGAAATGCAAAAGGGGAAGAACCCAAAAACATGTAGGGTTGATATTGAGATATATTCGTTACAAGCACTAGTCTCCAAGCTTCGAGTAATATTTTTTTTACTCAGTCTTGATTGGGAGGAAGGCGACTCGATCGGTAGTGGACTGCCTTGACTAAATATATGACTTGACATGACCATGTTATGATATGCTCATTAAATCGTCATATTCGGAAGATAGAGTATGTGATGAAGAACTCTAATTGCTACAATATTTTTTTTGGTCTGCTTGGATGAAATGACAAATAAACACCACGCACACACACTACCACTGCTCACACCCGAGTTCGAACCCGGCAGTCGACGTCCCCATGTCACTGAAATTGCTAAGACAACCAACACTGAGTGACAAATCACCACAATATGATATTGTGCTTAAAAATAACAAATTAATATGAAATTTTGATAGTTTAAATATTGTTTTCAAATCCCAAAAAATAACATCATTTACTTATACACAAGTTTTTCAAATTAATTAAATTCACATTTGTATTTTAAGAACAAGTACAAATGTGAATTTAAGAACAAATACAAATGCCTTTTGGTTTTCTGATTTTGAGTTCTTAACCGAATTTCTATTGATGAACTAAGATAGGTTTTTTAGAAATTTAGTTTTGTTTGTAGCTGTAGTTTTTTTTAATTTATATTTACTTTTTTTTATATTTGATTATTGGTATATTTGTTAATGATTTTGGCCCCACAATAAATTATGTAAAGCTTCGTCATTGAAGGGCCCAATTCTTAATATTAGAACATGACCTCTCAAATGTATGGGACGGCGCTGGGCAAGAGACTAGACAAAACCACAAATTCACGTCCCTCACAAAACCACGGCACAATTTTCTGTCCCGCAGTACAACTTTCTATCCACCCAAAAAAATATCAAAGTAGTACTATTTTTATTTCCAACTCAGAAAATTCTCTGTTCTCTCCTCTCCACCTCCTCTATTCTCTCTTTCTCTATCATTTCTCCAACCATTACATTCAATTCAGCCTTAAGATATTAAGATTTTTTTCACCAAGTAGGTTATTGAGGAACGAATTTTGCGTGTTTGAACACACTGTTTAGCGTAGCATTTGACATATTTTGACAACAAATTAATTTTTGTTTTCACCAAACCGATTATTGACGAACGAATTGTGTATCTTAATATCTATAAAAAATTTCAGACGCTAAAGTACCCCACTCAGTGTTTAACGTCGCAGTTTATGTATTTTGTCACCAAAATACCCCTATAAAATATGATGTGCCATACTTACATTACTTATATTTTTTAGACTACAAAGGAAGCTAAACTTAGTTGAAAGGAAGAAAAAAAACAAAGGTTGGTGTAACACCCGATAAATTCTAACCTATAGAATCACCGAAATGCACTAAATGGCATACATCAGAGTAACTTCCTGTTATTGAAATATTGAACACATCTAAAACTTTTGATAATACATATCAAATGGTTCTCTGAACCTCATAAAATTCCTGAAAATGCTTAAGTTTCAAAACTTAAGACTTGTACATAATCCTGGTGTTCAATACTCAAAACATAAAGTAGCAGAAACGATTTTACAACTTAAACAATGAAAGTTATACAATCGATAACATAGAAACAATAGATGGGACAAAGGTCTAAGACATGAAAATCGGTCTTCAATGACTCCAAGAGTCGTACCGGCTAACCGTGCTTCGTCGCCTTTGCTTTCCCCTGTTTCTATGTAAAAACCACAAATATGAAGGGTGAGATAAACATTATCTCAGTGAGTCCTATCGAGACCCCTTACTAACTCTAGCGGTTCATTATGCCTTGTTTTAAACTCGTGGCCCTAAAAGCAACCACATGGAAATATATTAAGTTCCTGTAACCTTTATGCTCATGGCCCTCCTAAGCGACACATGAAGCATACAATCTTTTGTTCCATTTTTTAGCATAACACCTCAGTCTACCTATTTTATAGGCACTTCTTGACTTTGGTGAACCCATCCCGCTATTTCTAGTGGGGGAAACATTCTTGAGTCTAGGTTTTGGGGCTCATGACTTCCCCTCCCCTAGTATGCTAACCTCTAAGGGTCGTCACCCTTTTTCCTCTTGTATTTATTATACATTATAAATCCATGTACCCGCAATGGGCTGTTAGTCATATCAGTCAAGTACCATGTATAACATCAGTCAAGTACCGTGTATAATTATTGACATATGTTCTCTCGCGTTATCTAAGTACGGTTTTCCATTTCTTTCATAATACACAAGTTTTCTATCGAACATGTTCAATCTCATGCCATCGGTATCTTTACATTGTTGGGGAACCTTGGGGAATGGATTAGAAGAGGATTGGAATCATTTGGAATGGATAAAAAGGTACTTTGAATTTGAAGGTCAGAAAGTCTCACACGACCCGTGCGTGTAGGTGCACGACCCGTGCGTTGTTGAACAATTTGTGGAAGATTTCCAGAAAGATACGCACGACCCGTGCGACTAAGCGCACGATCCGTGCGTTATCCAATAAGATTGTAGAAAGTTCTAGAAACATACGCACGACCCGTGCGACTAGGCGCACGATCCGTGCGTGTTTAAAAATCCAGTTCTTGTAGTATCAGATGGGGGCGCACGACCCGTGCTCGTAGGCACACGATCCGTGCGTCTCTATCAGTTTTCCAGAAAACAGACTTTTCATGAGTTTTTTTTTCCATTTCGTTCCGATTCCAAAATCCCTTCCGATCGAGACCCAAACTCAAACACACATTGAAATAATATATTATAGCAATCCCAAACAATCAATCAAACGATATATGATTTAAGTCACAATCTTTTTGAGAAAACGATTTTCGAATAGTTTCCTTTCGTTACCGGAAATACGTGACAAGAGTTTTCGAAGAGTAAAGACTCGAAAACACAAACACATTCCCTAAGCGAGTTATAGAACTCACCCGAAGTGATGAAAATCACTCAACGACGAATCTTACAGCTGACACGTTCGAATATCCTCACGAACCGTCTACGAATTCGCTCCAAAATTGAACCCGAACTTCCCAAGGATCTAAGACTCGAACTCAGCAACTCAATCCTTCTCTTAGCTGCTCTATTTTGTGGTGTAAGTGCTGAAATGGGTTCTACAGCTCATCAAAAACACATGCAAGACAGAATCTCCATTTTTATCAAAATGAAGTTCAACCACTCGAAAATGGTGGAAGGAGATTGGGGGCTGTGTAGGTGATGAAGTTTGTACCTGGAGGTAGAGGTTAGAAATCTAATTTGAGTGATGTTTTTAGATGAGACATGCATTTAGGATCCTGGGTTCTCTCTTCTTCTCTTCCTCCCCCTCTTCGCAACACTTTGCTCCCTCTCTCTTTGTTCAATTTCTGAAACTTGCTTCAAATGAAGTGAAGTGTTTTTGTTTGTTTGGGGTTTCAGATGGGGGGTTAAGTGGGCTGGGAAAGGACTCAATTACCCTTCAGCTGTCACTCTTCTCTTATGACTCCCTATTAGTTCTAGGTGACTTAACTCAATGAAATTAACTTATAATTTAAACACACAAGTACTACTATTAATTTAAACAATTAATTCACTTGTCAAGCACAATATACTTTTAACTAAGATAATATATATAACTTGACCTCTTGCTATTTTCAGGAATTGGAATTAGCTAAATAGGGGATGTTGGCGCCTAAACCATCCCTTA
Source organism: Astragalus membranaceus (assembly GCA_039519185.1). Lineage (NCBI taxonomy): Eukaryota > Viridiplantae > Streptophyta > Magnoliopsida > Fabales > Fabaceae > Astragalus > Astragalus membranaceus. The sequence continues at coordinate 97,041,760 of CM076854.1, forward strand.
CATTAAATTCAGCCTTAAGAGTTAAAGATATCCAATATAAACAATCGGTGTGTTTTTGTCATAGAGTTAAGAGTTAAAGATATCCAATATAACATGCTGAATATTGGTAAAATACATAATATTGAAGTTTTATATTTTTAACAAAATTTCAAAAAAAAATTACAACCAAATTTAAAGTTTTCAAGAATGACTTTATTTTACTTCGGACTAATTGGCTAAACCCTAGTATTATTTCTGTATTGCATCACTTGCTGAAAATAATTCAACACAGGAAACAAATGTAAACAACCTATCAGATAAAGCTAATGAACACCAACACTAAGAAATTTTGTTTTTTAATTTACCATCTATCATAACAGAACAATATGGATACGAGAGAACAACATATTTTTGATTGTCAAACAATTACCTGCATGGTAAGGACGGGGAAAGGACTGAAAGCAGCAATACGAGAGGTTAAAGACCACTCAACAATTCTGCAGGTCATTTTTGTAATACAATTTAAATTTCATGCCCTACCATATTTGTTTGTAAGCTAAACCAACTAGCAGAAAATTCAAGTTAAGTCCAGAATAAATTTATCACTAAGAAAATTCCAATTCACAACAGCCACAGCCAAGAAACTTATATATATAACAAAATAGAACCTTAACTGACTAGAACATGAAACTTTCAAGATATTGTTCAACATGAATAGAGAAATTTAGTGATTTGGTATGCTGCAACTATCAATAAAATACCAGAAAAGACATAAAAAGAAATGAAACCCTCTTGCATATAGTAAGGTCTATTCAAAGTACAAAAGCAAAAGTTAAAGATCTAGAACAATAATACTAGAATGAAACAACAGTAAACCTTTGCAAAAGGTGTTGTCCCCCACAAAGCATCCTCAAACATATATCTTAAACACACAACAGTAAACCTTTGTCACTACTCCTTCTTAAACAAGTGACAAAGACCATTGGTTAGAGCCGATGTTGAGGTCATAGACGCCTTTAATATGTTAATACACTGCATCAAAGTAAATCATGCAAAATAAGCAATGGCAGCAAGAGCAATTAAAATAATAATGGAAAGGTTTAACTATTTATTACCTCCTTATAGCCAATAGTGACAACCACTTCTTGCAAATCCTTGAGAGGGGTTTCCAAATGGTTAATTATATCAAAAACTGAAATTAGAGACGTGGGGGCAATGACAAGCTGATCTGTAACCATATAAGTTTTTGGACCTTTGACGTAGAGTCCCTGACTTAATAATTCATGATTAATAACTAGTTGTGCGTTTTTACATTTACTTCTACTATAATCATGATTAAGGAAAAATTCGTTATTAATAACACTCTCTGTGTAATTTCCACGTTGAAAATGAAGATAAAACGGCAGATGTGGTTGCTGAAATGGTAGTATCTGCTTGGTAAAATTGAACTGTGGGGCCAAGGGAGGGTCTAAAAGCCTATTTTTTGCTTCTTTTGAGAGGAAATACCTCTTTTCATCTAAATCAGCAATACTTTTTTGCAATTCATTGATGCTGCCAAAAGAACACTTTCCTCCTAACCTACTTACAACGACTCCCAAAGGAATGGAGAGAAAACTTAATATTAAGTCTACAAAATTTTCTTCCCCTAAAGCAAACAATAGCCTGCCATCTATTTTCCTCATAAAAAGCCTAAGTTTAATTTGGATAGGACTTGTGTTTTCAACATCACTAGTAAAAAACCTTGACTTCTCAAGGGAAGGTTTCCTCCTTAAAAACAAATCTGTTAGAGTTGACTTTGAGAGCAAAGCACACTTCAGTAGATCCAGTACCTGTATAAAATACGAATCAATCAAAATTGAATTGAAGAATAGAGTGGTATAATTTAGTTGGGAGTGTAAGCCGGATCGTCTAGCTAGTAGTGATTGGATATAAAATTGAAATTAATTGTATTTTATTGACTTTGTTTAATCCGGTCTTATCTCCAAATAGGCCGAAACCATTGATTTCAAAAGGGTCTCAAGGGGGGGCAAAACAAAAATTAGGGTTTTTCATTATATTCTCATTTTACCCCTTACCAAAATGCACTAACCTGGCCCAAATTTTCAATTTTTTGGAATTACGTCCTGTAAGGTAATTCCGAAAGCCAAAACTGTAAATATTCCCGAAGTTATCTATAACACATAAATCCAGAACGTGCAAAGTGTGTTTCGGATTTAGGTGTAAGACATAATTCCGGAAGTGTTTTTTCTCTATTCAGGATTTATGTTTAAACATATTCCCCGAATCAATTTATTGCTACTGATCGTTTTTCATAAATCCGGAAATATGATATATTTTGTTTTATTTTTTACTTTTTTTTAACAGCCTTGATGTTGCCAACCATTTTGATCAACGGTCAATATCCCACCGACACTCTTAACATAAATAGACGTGCAAAAAAAAACTGGGGCAATTCACATAAATAGACGTGTAAAAAAGGTACAATATCATAAATATAACTACGGTTCATGAGACAATAACAGAAAAATAAATATAGTTCAAAAAAACAGTACATAAAATACATCAAGGGTCTCCTCCCTCCATCACAGACAAAGCGCTCCAAAAAAGCCTATACTCATAATAGTTAGGCTCAACGTCGCTAGATGCTATGGCCTCCCATATACATGCAATACAATAGGAAACTCTATCCTCAAGAGTCTGTGATCCTCTCACCGGTGCTAGAGCGTCCTTATGTGCAACATCCCCTAAAGGCACGATGAGGCGAGGAATCGAAACCTGAGAGTACCATGGGAGGTATCTCTCATGGCACTCACTCGGGATGGTGGCCCTAGTAGCCCTCCTGGTGACACCCTCAACCCGTTGGGTGTAGTACAGCCACCTCGTAATCATGTCCCTATGTCCTTCACGCGTCCCAATTAGGGGCTTTGGGATGTCCTGGATGTAGCTAAACTGCCATAAGCATCTGTCTGGCCTGTATGGCACAACAATGTCATCCCAGGGAATATATCCTCTAAAAAGAACATGTTGCTGATAGGGATGGAAGTGTCTTTGGTCATCCCAATAGTTCCATATGACTTCCTCCGTCGTAAGGCATCAGCTTCCTCCGAAAATTTGTAAGTTTAAGCTTGTCATTCTTTTTATTTGGCCACCTCCCAGCACGTGGCCCCGCAGATGCACCCAAGTCTTTGCAAACAAATAGGGTGGGGTAGTACTCATAGATCCAGGTCTGAAATATAAATATGAGAGGTCTTCTAGTAAGAACCATCATTAAGATGTTCATACAAAAAGGCCAAGGCAGCCGGACCCCACGCTCACTGGCCACAATCATCATTGTCCTGAAACAGCAACAACCACTTCACCGGTACATAGGTAGCACTCTTATCTGCAAAGATGGTGTAACTGTGTAGACGTTCTCTAAAAAGCTGAATCTGAAATATGGCCCTCTTGTTTGGTTTGTCTCCACCATGCAATCTAACTAAGGTATTCCCAACAACTCCATCCCAGACTGGATGGCTGTGTCAGCATTAGATGGACCCGGTGTGCTGAAAAACGAGCCAGTGACCGATAGATGTAGCAGGTTGGACACGTCGCCAACGTGATCGTCATTGCACCCAAGGGTAGGTCAAATGAGCTGGTCTACGGATGCCATCCCTCTATCAAAGCTGAAATCAGCTCATGGTTGACGACTTTTAGAGGTGTATATTATAGCTCCAGAAGGCGAGATTTAGTCAGCCAGTTTAGTACCACCGGGTGGTAGAATTGTGGTACCAGACCCTGCAATTTCCCACCATGTTCAGGAATCTTCAATTTACCATGATCATGTATATATACAAAACTAAATTATTAAAAAACATAATACAATATTAAACGACAATGCAGAAAATGTTAAAACTATTACCTCTCTTTTGCGAAGTTTTGATGTTACGTGAACATAACCTCTGGTCAAAAAAGAGCGATCCCGAGGACCCAGATCTAGCTCCTCGAACTGATGGTCCTGCTCAGCCTCAGCCTCAACTTCTGCCATAAACTACTCAGGCTCAGGATCATCGGCCTCATAATACACTCCATGATTAGGCTCCGCATCCTGATCAATATGGGCAGCACCCTATCTTCTCTATACACACTTATGCCGATCAGAAGCATGATCGTCTATCCTCACCCCGAGTCCAGGTACTCATCGGGGTATGTTCGTCTTCATGTGCCCCAATCCTGATGACTCTCCTCTGTATACCAGTCCACACGATCCCCGTGGAATTCTACCCCCGACTCTAGTGTGTGCCACTACAATAGAATAACAAATAAATAACATATATATATATAATAAAAACAATTTAAAAAAAAACTGACTGGAACACTTTCCGATTTACGCACAAAAAAAATCTGGAGCGTAAATCAGAAAGATTTCCATGGTTTTTCCCATATACCTAACACGAGATAAATCCGGAATTACATATTGTGTTCTAGATTTATTCGCTTTTGATATTTCCAGAATTAACACTCATCAGATTCCTAGAAATACCAAAATAGAGGTAAATCCAAAAGTGAAAAAAAATTAGTTTCTGTTCTGGATTTATCTCGTGTTAGGTATCTCCCGGAAAAACCATACGAAAAGCGTTCTGGATTTGTCAAATCTTTGGTATTTCAAGGAAGAAAGAAAAATCTGACTTACTTTTTGTTCTGGAAATAAGTGACTTGTGAAGGAAAATTTTTGTTTTTGTAAATGATTAGGGGTAAAATTGGAAGTTTGCTTAACTGGGCGGTATGTGGGTCAAGTGGGGCTATATAAATTAAAACCCCAAAAATTAAAGCTGGAAACGAAGCTAAACAAGTTGGACCATAATTTCGAACTTGACGTTGGCCTCGTTTGTTAGTCAAACCAGATTCTCATCCTGCAACACATACGCATAATTGGCCTCCACCCCGAGATTCAAGGCAATCACTTCGTCAACACCTTTTTGAAACTGTTCTTTTCCAAGCTAAAGAGCAATCTTATCAAGTGAGATGATGGCAAGCCACCTCGGGTGGTACTCTTTGCATATCTGTCGCACTCCATGCAAAGAGGTCGAAATGATCCTTCAGACATTGGGTCTGCTTTTCTTTGACTTTGTCGGGGATATTGGCGCCTATTTTTACCGTCTTTGAAGGATCGTCGCTTAATTGGACCAAAACAAACTCACCATCTGGCTTAGGCCTCTTTATCCGCTTGTGGAGCTTCTTTGTTAAGGTGTCATCGCCTTCCTTTTCTTCACTGCCTGGGTCGTACCGAGCGTCAAGGTCGACCATGTTGACCTCAGTTCTCTGAGATGATGCTCAGGCCATGTCTCTTGCAGCTTCACACTCGTGGTCAGTCTTTACCATCATGTAGTGACATCTTCGGGAAGATTCAAGATCTGCTTAGAGTGTGACCTCCTCATCCGTGGTCGAGTAAAATTTCATTTTGAGATGAACTGTTGACGCAACAGCCCCAAGGTCGGTCTGCCTATGATGCAGTGGTAGACCGAGATGCAAGGAAGCATTAGGAACAGGGTTTTTACTGTCCGAAACAGGGGCTTGTCGCTGTCTGCGTCGCCAAAATTGATCATCAATTCGATGTACCCCAATGGCTTGGTGGTTGATCCATTAAACCCAAACAAATATGTTCCTTTGTACGGAGTTAAGTTGCCTACTGAGATGTTCAAAACTTCTAGCAAATCTACAAAGATGATATCGGTCGAGCTCCCATGATCTACCAAGATTCTTTGAACCTCAAAGTTGGCCATTACTGCCGTTATGAGGAGCAAAATGTATTTGTTAGGTTTACCATCGAGGAGGTCTTGGTCATTGAATGATAGTGGAGGTCTACTTGAATCGGTTTTGGGTGCCGACGTAGATGCAACGCTCATGATCTCCTTCCACCTTCATTTCATGGACCTGTTTATTTCTCCTCCCTCAATCAGACACCCGTCCAAGATGACTAGTGCTATGGGTCGTCCCTTGGATTTCTGAGTGTCTGGCTCCTCTTCGAAGTCACTGTATTCTTCTTTAGACTATTTGGTAACTTCGTTTACCACGACCTTCCCTTGGTGGGGTGAACAGGCTCGTTTCTTGTCTTCTCCGTTATCACTCGGGACATTCTTGATATATCGACTGAGCTTGCCCTTTTGGATGAGCTCTTCAATGTCGTCCTTCAAGGCGACGCACCTGTTCGTGTCATGACCATTACTGCGGTGGTAACGACAATATTTCCTGGATGGAGTCTGCCCCTCCGTGAGGACGAGTGGCTCGGGTCGCTTAATGTCTCTGAATTCTGTGTTAGCACATTCAACAAGAATTTTAGCTCGGCTTGTATTCAACGGCGTATATTCGGCGAATTTTTGAGGTCGAAACTCACGATGTTGGGCTCCTGAGTCCCTTTTCTGTCGCTGATCTCGAGATTCTGCCCCCCTCTCGGCTCCGTCCTTGGTGATGGATCTGCAAGTCAGGTCGTCTTCCTCATATTCCACGTACTTCTGTGATCTACGAAGGAACTCTCCCACACCCCCAACGTCGACCTAAAAAAGGCTTCCCTTTCTGAGGCCGTCCTTTAACCAGAAAAGCCTCATTTTATCTTCTAGACTCCGAACATTGGCGGCTTCCATGTTGAACTGATCGATGTATTCTTGGAGGGTTTCTTTCTCTCCTTGTCGGACCGCTCTGAAACCTCCTCCGATTTTGGTTTCAACCGTTATGCGGTGAAACGAGGTGAGAATAGTCGAGTGAGTTGTCTCCAAGTGGATACCGAGTTGGGGCTTAGCTAACTAAACCATGCTAATTAAGGCTGACTTCTCGAGGGTAAGAGGGAAGATCTTACATGTCACCGATTCTCGGGTACCACGGTACTGCATCATTAATTCAAAGTAATCCAAGTGATTGTCCGGGTCTCCAATCCCGTCATACATGTTGAGTACTGGAGGATTCTCCAATGAGGGCGGGATTGGGTGCTCGTCGATTTCTCTTACAAAATGGTCCAAGCTGAGAGGGTCTGTAATCTTGGTGAGGTCATTTGTCCTCGAAATCGAAATTTCAGCGGCCACGTCGACTAGGGAACCCGTGGCTAGGGGTGTTCAGTGGTTTGGGTAAATCCGAACCAACCCGTAGCCCAATAATTTTCTAACATTTAGTCTTTTTCACAAATTCATTATCCTCCTATCACTCATTCATTTATTCAAGGCTACTCATTCAATCATCCATTAACCTTTGTATATTTCCTAGGTTCCCCAACAATCAGCACCACATACACATTCATCTCATCATTACAATCACAAATTCAGAAGTCACAAATATTCTCACGCATTAATCATTTTTTTAACTCATGATTTAATCATCTTTAGTCATTCATATTCACTCATGTTGTTCAGCTCCAAGGTTAACATTTCCAAACACAGAAAGAAGCATTGCAATAACAATTGAAATTGAACCTTAACAAAAAGTAGAATTTTATGTTTTAAAAAATTGGATGTTAGCACGTGACCCGTGAGCCTAATCCGAACCAATCCATTCGATATTGGGTTGGTTTGGTTCGGAGTTTATAGAAAAACTAAAAATCCAAACCAACCCAAACCGAATAAATTTGATCGGTCCGGGCATCGGATTTAGTCAAAATCTATCCAAACCAACCCGTGAACACCCTACCTGTGGCGTCGCGAGGGCATTGCTCTTCGCAGTAGAGAGTCGTATAGTGGGTGGTTAAGCTTGGGTAGCATGTTGGCTGGTACTGAAACCATTTCCTTTTAAATCTGAGTGAGTCTTTCCTCTTGTTGGGCTAGTGCATGTGCCCGACCATTGAGTAGCTCCAGCAATTGTTGTACCGCACCTGCTGGTAGGGCGATGGTCTCTTGGAGGACTGGTCCAGATGTAGAGATCGGGATAGGTGCCCCAGTCTGAGGGAGAGTCAAAGCAACGCCCTCTGGAGTGTCCGGGGGCCAAGATTGATCAACCTCGGCGATGCTCTGCATTCGTGGAGTGTGGATGGTCTACCATAGGGCACCATGATTAGCAGGAATGGATTGTGAAAGGTGAGAGATAACTGATCCTCCCATTGTGGTCGCTAATGATCTGTATCATATGCAGGCTAGGGGATCAGCTTGGATAGTCGGTAGTCCTGTCTAATAAAAGTCGTTGTGCAGAGCTCAAGTTGGAGCACAAGTCAGGGGTACCTGCAAAGACACTCTAATGCCCAAGTCAGAAGAGGAAGTCAAAGCGAGGTATGATCAGTGGGGAAAAAGTGTACCTGTCAGTGGGGGTTGACCCCTATTTATAGACTCGGTTAGGCGCTGGGGCCTGGTTGCGCATTGCTGCTCGCTGTGCCTCCACCGTTGGAACCAGCGAGACGATGCCGGCCGTTGATGAGGGCTAAGCACGAATCGTTAATCACCCGCGTGGAGGCGCTCTCTACTTATTGGGCCAATTCTTGACCCAATAAACGGGATGGGGCCTTTGGCCCGGGCCGTAACAGTTTATATTCATTAACTTCTTTCTTGTGTAATAAGAAGATATTTAATTTCTTCACTAACAAATGAATGAAAACAAAGTCATAGTAATAACATGGCTTTTACTCTTATGAGTGTTTAGTTGAGTAATGACAGGATTTTGAACAAAAGCATCATCTGAACTCGGATGAAGGTTGTTTTCAAGGGGGTCAGTAATGACCGGATCTTTGGGGCTAATAGTTAATGACTCTTAGTTTATTTTTGAAATGGTCTTTTAGGCATATCCTCTTAATTAACAATCTTATTGTGGTTGATGTAACTATTGACAGAGTGTACACAGCAGCATAAGTGACCTCATAATTGGTATCAATAAAAAATATAGCCATTTTAGATCTAGTTTTCTTCTTTAATTTTAGAGTGTGACCTTGCTCGAAAACAACCACCCGGTTTGATCCAGTGAAAATAAATCTAAGGCTTAATTACAATTTTGGTCCCTCTATTTTCACCAATTCACGATTTTGGTCCCCGAAGTTTTAATTTGACGAATTTGATCCCCCTATTTTCCCAATTAGACAATTTTGATCCCCCTCTTAATTTGGTCAAAATTAAAAGTCAATTTTGACTGACTTATCCTACGTGGCAGTCCACGTAGACTGCCACGTAGGCGTGCACTGTTCATCTCCTCTCTCACAGCCCTCTCCTCTCTCGCAGCACTGTTCATCTCTCTCTCTTACAGCCCTCTCCTCTCTCTCACAGCCCCTCCTGTTTGTGGAAGTCCTTTTCTGGAAGACCCGAAGGGAATGCCATTACATCAATGCGAAATATTTGTTGAAGTGCCATTACATCAATGGAAAAATTGTGTATTGCTGAAGTGCTAGATCCAGATGGAAAAATTTCAGCAGCTCAAATTTCCAATAAATTAAAAAAATTGGGGCTATCAACTGCACCAAGGAAAAAGATGCGTGATACTGATGAAACTTTATCAGCAAACCTGAATCAATTAGAGAGTGGTGAAGTAGCTGGGGTTGGGAATCATGAATCAGTGGATTTAGAGAGAAACCTATTGGTTCAGCATCGGTGAGTATGCAATGAGCTTTTATGCTTTTAAAGTATTACTGGTACCTTTTCCATAAAATTTATATTTCCTGGATATGAAAATTTTCGGCATCATTGTTCATCCTAGTTCAACGATTTGTTTATACATTCCAAGTATTAAATATGCTTAGGTACTCTCTGAGTTTGTGTTCAATTCCATATTCATAGGCAAAAAAGAAAAAAAATTAATGCTTTCAATGAAGATCAGGAAGCTCTTATCAAAGATCTATATGAGCAGTGAGTGCTGCGAGAGAGGAGAGGGCTGTGAGAGAGGAGACGAAGAGTGCGCGCCTACGTGGCAGTCTACGTCATTGTCACGTAGGATAAGTCAGTTAAAATTGACTTTTAATTTTGACCAAATTAAGAGGGGGATCAAAATTGTCTAATTGGAAAAATAAGGAGATCAAATTCGTCAAATTAAAACTTTGGAGACCAAAATCGTGAATTGGTGAAAATAGGGGGACCAAAACTGTAATTAAGCCTAAACCTAATGTATCAACAACCAGTTACTAATATTACATTACATTATCATTGTACTCAAAATCCAAAATCTAAAACTCTCCAAGCGAGTTGTAAAACTAACATCTCACGATCCTAGAGGTGCTTATTGGGTGATTATTCAATAAGCATAATATCAAAACTGAACTACCATTGAAAATAACGTGAATTATTTGTTGATAATGTAGTGATGTATAGTTATTTGTGGGACTCATTTAATAAACTTTTTAAACATAGTGGATCAAAGGGGTTTGGCGCTTATTAAATACTAATATTAAAAAAAGTATAAAAGAGTGATATGCACCTGAAACCCATTTAAGTATTCAAATAAGAGTAACTTAATTGTTTTTTTTTTTTTTGACAAAAGAGTAACTCAATTGTTGATACTCTTATTCTTAGGATTCAACCTCCATATTTACTCAATAAACTAAAGGGAGTTTTTTTTTTGGTATAAACCGGGTATGCGGCAAAGCTCTCCCAGAAGAGATTTAAAGAATGGAGTTTTATGCAAAATAACATATGATGGTAAAATGCTTTATATAAAGTTTTATATTTATAACAAAAAATCAGAATTATGACTATTTTCTTCCGGCTAATTGGCTAAACTGTAGTATTATTTCCGTATTTTGCATTAGTTGTTGAAAAATTCAAGCAGTGATAATTATTTTTGAATGGAAGATTATCAATCATCACAGAACAAGATGGATAAGGGAGAAGTACCAAATTTTCCTGTCATACTTAGCTGCATGGTAAAGAGGGACAGTGTCACTACTCACTACTGATCCACTTGTAGCTGAGGCATTGGAACTCCGATGGGCTATCATGACAGCCGGTGGCGGATCCAAAAACTTTATGTTGTGGGGGCGGAAAATAGACTAGTTATTTTTAGAAAAAAAATATTATAAACATTTTTTTTGACAGAATATTATAAACATTTATAAAATATATAATTTCACGATAAAAAAAGTAAAGACTCAACTCTGAATTATTACTTGGCAAAAAATAATAGCTTATTTAGTCTTTTGATAAATGAAAAATAACAATTTAGTCATCAAATATCAGTCAAGTTAGTCATTTTAAAATAATATTGGAAACATTTTAGTTATTCTAAAAATTAGTTTGACTAATATTTGAGTTTTTAACGACTAAATTAGTAATTTTCATTTATATGAAAACAAATAGGTCTCCATTAGTTTCAGTAAGGTAGATCAGTTGGCGAGCTAAAAGAATAAATTAATATTCTTTAATCTTCATTTAAAAAACAATTAACTTATGGGGGCAAGTACTCCTTTTTCATCGGGCAAAAGAATTTTTATCAAGCATAACTAGCTAAAATAATTTTGCTTGGTGGGGGCAATTGACCCCACACCTTATGAGGTGTATCCGCCACTGATGACGGCCAAAGAGTTGAACATTTGCAGCCCTGTTTTCAGAACCGATGCAGCTGTTGTTGTTGATTGCTTGGGTAAAAAGATTGTGAGAGCAGCTATTGAACCCATTATGCAAGATTTGTTACAAGTCAATATCCAATTGCTGACAAGGCTGCCAACTCAGCAGAGTTAAATCTGCAAAGTCAACAAGGAAACCAAAGTAAAGCTGAAGTATTCTCTTCAGCTCATTAACTGCATTGATGTATTATTTCTTTTCTTCTAGTTTAGGGGTTTCCCTTTGCCCCCTTAGGATCCATATCTATTCATAGCTTTTCTTTAAGTTTGTTAGAAGTTGGTTTTAAGTTTGTTAGTTTGTTAGTCGAATAACAATGTATATATATCTCTCTCTGCTGTAATCATTTTTCAGTAAAATGAGAATCAGTTTTTTCTCTAGTATTGCTCAATCTCTCTAAGCTCCAATGGATCTGAGCTCTGAGTTTTTTCATGGTATCAAAGCTCCACTCTAGGGGCTCTGACCACCATTTCTGCGCATTCTACTTTCTCTCATTCATTTCTCCATTTCTTTTCTGTCCTGCTCTGCAATGGCGACAGAAACGACGGAGACGACGGAAGTTTCCACCGGAAGTGGAAACGCATCAAACAAAGGTTATCAAAACGACATGATGAATCCCTATTTCATGCACCCGAGCGACAATCCAGGAACGGCGATTGTCTCTCCCCCTCTCAACGGAAGCAACTATCACACATGGTCAAGATCGATGATGGTTGCGTTAAGGTCAAAGAACAAACTGCATTTCGTCGATGGAAGCCTACCGCGACCTGAAGATGAAAGCTGCGATTCTCTCGCTTGGGATCGCTGCAACACCATGGTCATGTCATGGATCAATAGTTCGATTGTACCAGAGGTATCTCAAAGCATCTTATGGATGGACACAGCAGCAGAAATATGGAAGGACTTGAAGGATCGCTTCTATCAGGGCGATATGTTTCGCATCTCTGATCTTCAAGAGGAGATCTACACTACAAAGCAAGGTGATGATTCTATCTCTACATATTACACAAAACTGAAAAAGTTGTGGCAAGAACTCGAGAATTTCTTGCCTGCTCCCAAGTGTAACAACAATGGTACTGATAGTTGTGATGCTGAGAAGAAATTCAAAGAATACAGAGAGAGAGGAAAGGTTCTCAGATTCCTCAAAGGATTGAGAGAACAATATTCATCCGTTAGAGGTCAAATAATGTTGATGGATCCATTACCAAATCTGGCTAGAACTTACTCTCTGCTCATTCAACAAGAAAGAAACACTGTTATACCTGTTGAAGAACTCAAGGTTCTAGCTGTTGGCAACTTTTCTGGCAGAGGAGGAACTAGAGGCAGAGGAGACAGAGGTGGCAGGTTCAGCAATGGAAGAGGAAGAGGTATGAAATTATGCTCACATTGTGGAAGAACAGGCCACACTATAGATGTCTGTTACAAGAAGCATGGATATCCACCTCATTTCCAGCAAGGAGGCAACACTGTCAACAACTGTGTTGGTGATAACTCCAATGCTGAAGAAGATGAAGATGCTGTGGATGAAGACAGCAACGACACAAAACAGAATTCTGGTCTCTTAGGATTCACTGCAGAACAACACAAAGCCATTTTAGCACTCATTCAAGGTTCTAACACACTGCAATCTCACAACATCAATCACTACACTACCATTAAGTCAGGTATTATCTGTGCTCTCCCTAACTCTAGGAAAGAAAAACTCTGGATCATTGATACTGGTGCCACCATACATGTATGCTATTCTAGACAATTGTTTGAATGCCTTAGAACCATTGAACCTGTCACTGTAACTTTACCAAATGGAACAATAGTTCACTGTAATCTTGCAGGCACAATACACCTAGATGACACCTTAGTTCTCACTGATGTTCTATACATACCAAATTTCTCATTCAACCTAATCTCCATAACTAAACTCACTGATGATGTGGACTGTGATTTGCATATTAACAGGCCGAAATGTGTGATACAGGACAACCAAACGGAGAAGGTGATTGGGATAGCTGAAAGGAGGAATGGATTGTATCATTTTGTGTACCCCTGCTCCAAGCCATCATCCATCACACCTGCCATAAACAATTTCAGCCTCTGCAGCCTAGCTAAGTCATGTACTAAAGACACTCTCAATAACATAGATAGCAATGATCAATGTAAGATTTGGCACATGAGGTTTGGCCATCCTTCTTTTGAGAAAATGAACAAAATAAATAAAATTTTTCCTTCAGTAAAGTGTGATATATCTGATAGTCCTTGTGACATATGTTTTTATGCTAAACAAAAGAGGCTCCCCTTCCCTAATAGTACCACTGTTACAGATAAATGTTTTGACATTGTTCATATGGATATTTGGGGACCTTTCTGCAGCCACCATTGATTCCTACAACCCACACATTCCAAACACTACTGATCACACACAAACTGAACCAGAAAATCCAGTTACTGATACTGAACATCACCAACCAATTAACCAACCTGAAAATACAAACAGTCACAGCCAGGCTGAACCCCTCAGAAGGTCTACCCGAACCAGACAGCAACCATCCTACCTTCAAGAATACCATTGCTCCCTACTCAAGGATACATTCCATGAATCCATCTCACCAATCTCATCACTCCACTCTAAAGGTAACCCTTATCCTCTTTCTAATGTTATTTGCTATGATAGGCTCTCATCATCACACAGACACTTCACATTGAACATTTCTTCCCTCACTGAACCAAAAACCTATGAGGAGGCAGTGTGTGACAACAATTGGAAGAGTGCTATCATGGCTGAACTGAATGCTTTGCAGAAAACTAAGACCTGGAAACTTGTTCCTCTTCCCAACAACAAACGTACCATTGGATGCAAATGGGTTTTTAAACTCAAATTACATGCTGATGGATCTATTGAAAGATACAAGGCAAGACTGGTCGCTAAAGGCTTCACTCAAACCGAAGGAATTGACTACCTAGAGACATTTAGCCCAGTGATAAAAATGAGCACAATTAGACTGATTTTGTCTACTGCAGCAAGTCAGAATTGGCATCTATGTCAGTTAGATGTCAATACTGCCTTCCTCCATGGAGATCTTGAAGAAGAAGTCTACATGCAGCCTCCACCTGGCCTCATCTTAGATCAACCCGATCTAGTGTGCAAACTACAAAGATCCCTATATGGTTTGAAGCAAGCAAGCAGACAGTGGAATGCCAAGCTGACTGAAACACTGATAGGGACTGGATATAGTCAGTCCAAATCTGATTATTCCCTATATACAAAACATTCCACCACTGGTTTCACAGCCATACTTGTCTATGTGGACGATTTGGTCCTTGCAGGAACTGACATAACAGAAATCAACAGAGTCAAGCTGTTGCTAGATGAAAAATTTAGCATCAAAGATTTAGGTGATTTAAAGTACTTTTTGGGCTTTGAAGTAGCAAGAAACAAAGAAGGCATATCACTATGTCAAAGAAAGTATGCTCTTGATCTATTGGAAGAAACTGGCCTCCTTGGCACTAAGCCCTGCTCCACTCCCATGGAACCAGGTCTGCAATTACACAAGAACCTAGGACAGCCAGTGAATGATCCTGCAAGTTACAGAAGACTGGTGGGGAGGCTACTGTATCTGACTCACTCTAGACCTGAAATCTCCTATGCAGTAGGAAAATTAAGTCAGTTTATGGACAAACCTACTGATATACATATGCTTGCAGCTATGAGAGTTCTCAAGTTTGTCAAAAATCATCCAGGACAAGGGTTGTTTTTTAAGACAGATTCTGATCTAAGCCTGAGAGGCTACTGTGATTCTGACTGGGGTGCCTGCCCAGACACCAGGAGATCAACAAGTGGATTCTGCTTCTTCCTTGGGACATCTCTTATCTCATGGAAAAGCAAGAAACAGAGTGTTGTAGCTCGCTCATCCTCTGAGGCAGAGTACAGGGCTTTAGCTCTAGCAACATGTGAGGCACAATGGTTGCTATACCTACTCCAAGATCTCCAAATTCAACATGATTCCCCTGCTGTTATCTTCTGTGACAATAAATCAGCCTTACACATAGCTGCAAATCCTGTCTTTCACGAGAGAACCAAGCACATTGAGATAGATTGCCATGTTGTAAGAGACAAGATAAGAAGTGGAATGCTGCATCTGCTTCCAATACCTTCCAGAGAACAGGTTGCTGATATCCTAACAAAGGCACTCAGTCCTGGCCCCTTCTCTGCTCTACAATCTAAGCTTGGAATGATTGATATCCATTCCAGCTTAAGGGAGGATGTTACAAGTCAATATCCAATTGCTGACAAGGCTGCCAACTCAGCAGAGTTAAATCTGCAAAGTCAACAAGGAAACCAAAGTAAAGCTGAAGTATTCTCTTCAGCTCATTAACTGCATTGATGTATTATTTCTTTTCTTCTAGTTTAGGGGTTTCCCTTTGCCCCCTTAGGATCCATATCTATTCATAGCTTTTCTTTAAGTTTGTTAGAAGTTGGTTTTGAGTTTGTTAGTTTGTTAGTCGAATAACAATGTATATATATCTCTCTCTGCTGTAATCATTTTTCAGTAAAATGAGAATCAGTTTTTTCTCTAGTATTGCTCAATCTCTCTAAGCTCCAATGGATCTGAGCTCTGAGTTTTTTCAAGATTGTAGACTTCTTCTTCTTGATTTTATTTCATCAAATGTAATTTACATTAAGAGAACTGAAAATGGCTTTGCCCATCAGCTTGTAGGTCTAGCAAAAGCTCTAGGAAATCATGTATGGTCTGGCTTTGAGCAGCTAAGCTCATTAGCTTCTGTTTGTACTGTTCCGTTTATTTATTAATGCAGCAGTATTTCCACGTCAAAAAAGATTAATCGCACAAAGAAAGTCCCACGTATCAGTCTTAACCATAAATTTATAAATATTATATCTAACTAGAATCTTAACACAATGGGAGGACAGTAATTAAGATGGAAACTATTATATAAACTAACTCGAATATGAACCTTTCAAGATATATATTGCTAATTAAGAATACAGGAATCAAGTTATTTGGTACTCTGCAACTATCAAGAAAATACCATTAAGAGAGGGAAATAAAAAGAAATGAAACCCTCTTGCATATGTAAATGCCCATTCAAAGTATAAAGCAAAAGTTAAAGATCTTAAACTGATAATACTAGAATTGAAACATATGTTGTCCATCACAAACCATCCTCAATCATATTTCGTAAGCACACAACACAAGTAAAACAAGTAAATGTGTGTCACTTCTCCTTCTTAACTTCGGTTAACAAGTGACAGAGACCATTGGTTAGAGCAGATGTTGAGATCAAAGACACCTTCAATATGCTGAGACACTGCACCACCACGGTAACACAAAATGAGCTTTAGCACCAAAACAACAATTAAAAGCATAGTTATCAAAATCGAGATTCTACGCAAGATCGGGAGGGGGGTAGCGAAATCGGAAATCGTAAAATCGCAAGTAGAATCGGAAGATTCTACCCAAAAAAAAGTAGAAAAAACTAGAATCGGAAGGGGTTAAACAAAATCGTAACTCGTAAAATCGCAAGTAAAATCGTAAGATTTTACTAAAATGCAGATATTACTATAAATTAATATAGTAAGCAAAAGGGGGTATTTTGGAGAAAAAATAAAGTGTGGTTAGAAAAGGGAGATGTTCTTAGAAAAAAGAGGTTTGTTTATTAACACTAGTTTTGGCCTTTAGGAAGAAAAAAGGGTGGTTAGAAAAGGAGGTATTTTGTTTACAAAACAAAGAAAAGGAGGTATTTTTGGAGAAAGGGGGGTGTGGTTAGAAAAATGTTAGTTTTTTATTAGTTTTGGGCCAAGCCCATTACAGAGACCCTAGCATGACCGGTTTAAGTTGTTCCATTTTTCCGCCGTTCTTCTCGCGGCGTTCTATCTTCTTCAATGAGAGTCTCGTTTTACTTTTCCCACGAACAATTCTTCTTTTTCTCTTATCACTTCACTTTAGTTTTTTTAACTAAATTTTAACTTTATTTATTTATACAAATAAATCTCTTATGAAATTATCAATTTAGATCTCTTATTAACATGACACATATCTAATTTAAGGGTAAAAATGTCATTACCCTTTCTTTTTTTCTTTTTCTTTTTACACTCTCTTTTTTCTTTTTTTTCTCTTTCTTCTTACTCTTTATTTTCTTCTTTTCACTTTCCTCTTACACTCTCTTTCTTCCTTTTTTCTTTTAATTTTACTTTTATTTTCCCATAAACAATTCTTCTCTTTCACTTATCATTTCACTTTAGTTTTTTTAACTAAATTTTAAATTTATACAAACACTACACTACTAAAATTACCTATAAAAATCTAAATGAGTCACATTAAAAAACAAAAAATAGCTATCACCTTTTTTGGAAAAAATTATCATCATAAAATTTTAATATTTCTTTCCGAAATCTGTTTACACTCTTATTGATAATCTACTATCACCTCTTATTGATAATCTGCTATCAATCTTTTACTATCTACAATAATCTACTAATCAATTGAAACTCCGAGATAACTGCAATGATATATAAAAAAACACGGGTAACTGCACTGATATATAAAAAAACACGAGATTAATATTTGTCATTGATAATTAAAACTTTTGAAGACTACTATAAACCTACTATCTAAAAAACAAGAAGAATAAATGACTATTTAAACTACTAATTAATATTTAAAATGGGAGATGAGGTTGATGACTTGAAAACTAGGGTATGGGTGTTGAAGTTTCCATTCTTTCTCTCCTCTTCTCCTTCTTCTTTTCTCTTCTTTTCTTTTCTTCTCTCATTTCCTCTTCTCTCACTCGACCTCTCTTCTCTTCTTTCTCACTTTCTTTCTTTTATTTTTCTTTTATAACATAAGTGAGGGTGTGGGGTGAAATTACCTCTATGCCCTCACTTAACTCTAATATCTCATAAATACCCTTTTCTATCTACTATTCACTTAAAAACCCTACACCAATCAATAATTAATATAGCACTCAATTAACAAAATTATTAATCAAACACTTAAATTAAATTAATTGGGTTAAACATCAAAATAATTAACTTAATTATTTTGGCGATGTTACAGGTATCCTACTAGTTCAGTGAAATTTTTGACCTGAACCACTTCAAATCTATTTTTTTTATTGTTAAGAAATGTTTAACATACATTTCTTCTGCAAGGCTTAACTTAAGCAAGCTCCACGTAGACTTACTCTAACACTAGGTTTTCTTATGCAACCGTTGCTCTAAAAATTCATTAAAATATAAATACTACATATGGTTAATAAAAACTACATAATTTGTGATGGAGTTGCAATTCCTTTAAAAGGGATTAGAGCCAAATGAGTTTAGCGATGACATTGATCATGCTTAAGAAACTGTACTTTAAGTAATGTGCGATGTAGTTTTCTAACAATTCATTAAATTATAAAAGCAACATATGGTTTATTTAAAATAGAACAATGTTTGATTAAAACGAAAGTCACTTTACTAAACAAAAACAATTCATATTTATAAAAAAAAGAAAGAAACAAGCCTAAGTTCCCCATCCAAGTTAGAAGCATGTAAAGAGCTATGGATGATCTTCAGGCTGCACATCACCAACCATACGTATGCGAATCTCCATGTTTAGCCATCTAGTAGATTGAGAAAAGCCAAATGGAATATAAAAAAATACTGATGAATTATTTTGATCTTGAATGTTCAGGACTTTAGATTTGAATCCCAGAATATCACCACCTTCTTGAGACGAAACCATCATTTTGAAATAAAACTCCGGGTTTGGTTGTCTCAGTCCAATGTAATCAAGATTGATAATCATGTTCCCAATATGGTCTAACACATTGGTGATAAGAAAAAGTCTGTCATCATTTAGCGCTTGAAGAACGATGCCATTATCGTCTAAGTCTAAGGAGACATGGAAAACTTCATTGTAACTAAATGTTGTTCTTTGAAGTTGATGATTTTCCTTGAAGTGTTTGCCTAATACCACTATATTGCCTACAAAATTGCAATCTGACAGTGGACATGGAAATGGTTGAAAGGTGCATGACTTTTGATGTGCACGTTTCTCATTGCACAGCAACATCTCTTTACAACCGAATGATGCATTTTTGCATGCTATTTTTGAGGATTGTAAAACTTTCTCCATAACACTACCGTGACATTGAGTAAATTTCACATTGCAAAAGGTACATGTATCACTGTTGCTGTGGCACTCTGCACATACAATGTGCTCATTGACCCACTATAAATTGAAGACATAATGACAAATAAAAGAGTGTTAGGTTACAAAAAAAAAACAAGTAAAATAGTTAGAAGTTCAACCCTTTAGCAAGAAATAAGCAAGATAAGAAATTATGGACTTACACAACAAACATAAAACAATGATGCAATAGTTTAATTAGTTTGGAAAATGATAGCAAGTTTGCTTGCGAACATGTTTGTTAAAAAGTGTACAATTCAAATAGTTTTATTCTATAAATTCACTGTCATATATAACTTTAACACCTTGAAATATTCGATTCTTCGATTCTACGAGGGGAGAAGAAAAAACCAAATTTGAAGTCTGTAAAAAAAGGGGGAATAGCTTAACCGTACTTAGTGTTGGAACTGAATAGGCACCACACTGTATTATTGATTTTTGTCACTGAGAGTGTTACATATATATATACTAACTGCATGACATATGAAGAGTCAGCAATTAATTACACATAATTAAACATACGTAACTGAAAGGAATTTTGACAGTCAACACGAGACTTCGACAGCCAACACAAACTTCGACTATACTGGTTTACAACAATACACCTCCTAAACCAGTTTAGTTACCTTCTTCAATCCAATGAGCTTCCTCAATTCTTCGAATCTGCTAATCTTCAATGGTTTCGTCAGCAAATCAGCTATGTTGTCCTCTGTTCGACAATATTCTACCTTCAGTTTCTGCTTTGCGACTTGATCACGTAGGAAATGAAATTTGGTCTCTATGTGCTTGCTTCGACCATGAGCAATTGGGTGTTTCGACAAATCTATGGCAGATTTGTTGTCGACTTTCAGTTCGACAGCTTCATTATTCTTCAATTTTAACTCACACAACAGCATGTCGAGCCATTGTGCTTGGCATGCAGCCATAGCTACAGCTATATACTCCGATTCACACGAGGATAATGCCACCACACTCTCCTTCTTCGAACTCCATGAAATTGGAGCATCTCCATACATGAACACATATGCTGCTGTGCTCTTTCGATCTCCTTTGTCACCGCACCAGTCAGCATTAGAATAACCAAACACTTCTTGGTTGTCTATTCCATTCCCTCTGGGATAGAACACACCCAGATCTACAGTACCCTTGATGTATCTCAATATCCGTTTTGCAGCAACCAAATGTGAGGTCTTTGGTTGCTCCATAAACCTGCTTATGAGTCCCACACCATAGGATATGTCAGGCCTTGTGTGACACAGGTACCTGAGAGATCCCACTATCTGTTTGTACAGTGTCGAATCTACAGCCTTTCCTTCGACATCACTTGTCAGCTTCACTGCTGTGTCTGTAGGAGTAGCAGCAGGATTGCAATCACTCATATTGAATCTCCTTAGAACATCAGTAGCATACTTCTTCTGATGTAGCAAGGTTCCACCTCCATCACCAACAATTTCGATTCCTAAGAAATAAGTAAGAATGCCCATATCTGACATTTCGAACTCACTCATCATGTTTTTCTTGAACTCCTCCATATCCTTCTCGCTGGTTCCTGTGAGTAACATATCATCCACATATAGACAAACTATCAGCCAGTCTTCTATATTGGACCCCTTCACATAAATGCCATGCTCATTTACACACTTCACAAAGTTCAGTTGGGATAGAAATGAATCTATCCTTTTGTTCCAAGCTCGTGGAGCTTGTTTTAGGCCATATAGAGCTTTTTTCAATTTGTACACCTTTTCTTCCTTACCATTCATTACAAATCCTGGTGGTTGGTTAACATACACTTCTTCCTCTAAGTAACCATTGAGGAAAGCAGACTTCACATCCAATTGATACATAGGCCAGTTTTTGAAACTAGCTATTGCAATGATCAATCTTATTGTCTCAATCCTTGCTACGGGAGCAAAGACTTCATTGTAATCATATCCAGCCCTTTGTAGAAATCCTCTTGCAACCAATCTTGCTTTATACTTCCCAATTTCACCATTGGGTTTGATCTTAGTTTTGAAGACCCACTTGACTTCGACAACCCTCTTCTGTTTAGGCAATTCGACCAATACCCAAGTATCATTTTTTTCGATTGAATTCAGTTCTTCTATCATTGCTTGCTTCCATTTCGACTGCTCGAGAGCTTCTTCGACAGTTATTGGTTCACAATCAGCAAGTAATGCTTCTTGCAGCAATTCTCCATTTTCTGCTATGGCATTGTCAGGAAATAGTTGAAAATCATTCAATCTCTGTGGCTGTTGTCTGTTTCTTCTTGGTCTACCACTTGCACCTCCTTGTTCATTCATCACTTCATTCACTTCCTCTTGTTGCTCATTCAATGTCACTGCCACTGGTGTGTCCTGCACAGGTTCCAGTAACACAGCTTCGACAGTGTCACTCTGTGTCGAATTGTTAGTGATGTTCGACACACTATAGTTCTGTCGAATTGTGTCTGTCGAATTGTTCCATTCCCATCCCTTCGATTCCTCAAAGATCACATCCTTGCTAATCACCACCTTTTGTCTATTTGGATCATACAACTTGTAGGCACCAGTCGAATGATAACCCAATAGAACCATTGGTTGAGCCTTGTCATCCAATTTCTTTCTCAATTGATCTGGAACATGTCTGTAACACAGTGCCCCAAACACCTTCAAATGCTTCACACTTGGTTTCTCACCACACCACGCCTGTTCAGGAGTCATTCTATCCAGTCTCTTAGTTGGGCTTCTGTTTAAGATATACACAGCAGTGGTTGCTGCTTCTCCCCAGAATTGATTTGGCATGCTTCGACTCTTCAGCATGCTCCTCACCATATTTAGTACAGTTCTGGTCTTTCTCTCAGCTGTACCATTATGTTGTGGTGTGTATGGTGCTGTGATTTCATGCCTTATTCCTTCTTCTTTGCAGAACTTCTTGAACTCTGTGGAGGTGTATTCACCACCTCCATCAGTTCTAAATCTACTGATGCAGCATCCAGATTCCTTCTCAATCATTGACTTGAAGTTTTTGAAAACTTCGAACACTTCACTTTTCTTACTAAGTAAATAGATCCACATTTTCCTAGTAAATTCATCAATGAATGAAACGAAATAGCTATTACCTCCCAATGTTTTCACTTCAAAGGGCCCACAAACATCTGAGTGAATGGCTTCAAGTTTCCTGGTTGATTGAATCTTCACTTCAGTGTTGTAGGAGTTTCTGGCTTGCTTCGACTCACAACATTCCTTGCACACTTTGACAGGAAGCGTCAAAGCAGGCAATCCATGCACCATACCTTGAGCAATTAGATTCTTCAGGTCTCTGAAATTCAAGTGCCCATACCTCTCATGCCATCTCCATACTTTATCACTGGTGACAGCCTTCAAACATTCATCATTGACTATGTTCATACCAACTTTAAAAGTTCTTCTCTTGTTCAATGTTGCTTTCAACATCAGCCTCTTCTTAGGATCATATAGCTTCAGTTCCATATCCTCCATATGAACTGAACACCCCTTCTCTAGGAGTTGTCCTAGACTTATCAAATTGCATTTCATTGATGGAACGTACAGCACATTTGTGATGAGGTATGTTTTCCCATCATTCCTCCTGATTCTCACTGTGCCACACCCTTCAGCTTTTATCACTCTATTATCACCAAACCTTATCGATTTCTTTACTGATTCGTCTAGATCAATGAACCAGTTTTTGTTGCCTGTCATGTCGCTTGAACACCCTGTGTCGAGATACCACAGATCATTATCACTATCTCTTGATTCTGCCATCATCACTAGTTCACCACCACCTACTAGTTTGGCCACTTGTTGCTGCACATCTGTGCCACTTTCACTGACTTCTGCCATCAGCATCATTTCATCATCAGATTCACTTCTGACCAACTGTGCTTCTTCATGAGTACTCTTCGACCTGCATTCATCTGCGTAATGGCCGAATTTCTCACAGTTATAGCATTGCACCTCCCTCTTGCTATAATTCTTGCTTTCTCCTTTATTCTTTTTCCACGCTTCTTTTCTCTTTTGGAAGTCACTCTTTTGATCATTGCTCTTCTTCGACCCTTCACCTCCTTTGTTCCACTTTCCTTTCCCTTTCTTATTCTGGGATTGTGCCAACAGCACTTGTTCACTTTCTTTCTCAGCTTGCTTGTTGACCAATCTTGCACGAATTCTTGCTTCACTTGCTTCCAGAATTCCTTGCAATTCAGCCACCTTCAACGTATCCAAATCTTTGGATTGTTCGATTGAAGTTACAAGATAGTCGAAATGTGGAGTCAGTGTTCTCAACACTTTGTCGATCTTTCTTCTATCAGTCACAGTTTTTCCATTAGTGCGCATTTGGTTCGTAATCAATGTCAGTCTATTGAAATACTCCCCAATCGTCTCTTTCTCGTTCATCTGAAGCAGTTCAAATTCCCTATGCAGCGTATTCAGTTTCACTTGCTTCAGTGATGCATCCCCAGAATAAACTGTTGCTAGTTCATCCCATGCTCCCTTCGATGTTTCATATTCTGAAATATTCTCAAATGCTTCGCCATCAACACCTTGATGGATCAAGAATAAAGCTTTGCTGTCTTTTCTTTGCCATCCACGAAGCGCTTCTCCTGCAGCTAATTGGGGTATTCCGGTTTGCACAACAGCAAGCACTTCTTGATACCGGAAAACCACCTTCATTTGCACAGTCTACTTATCGTAGTTCTTGGGATCAAGAACTGGGATCTTCGTTGAAAGGTTGTTCAGATTCGCCATTGCCACGCCTTAAGATCACGAACACGATCGTAAAATCAACGCTCTGCAATTCACTCACTCACCAACACTCGTGTTTCCCTTCCCTAGAATCAAATTGCTCACCACTCACACTTCACACGTGTTTCCCAGGGATTTCGCACTCGCTGTGATACCAATTTGTTGGAACTGAATAGGCACCACACTGTATTATTGATTTTTGTCACTGAGAGTGTTACATATATATATACTAACTGCATGACATATGAAGAGTCAGCAATTAATTACACATAATTAAACATACGTAACTGAAAGGAATTTTGACAGTCAACACGAGACTTCGACAGCCAACACAAACTTCGACTATACTGGTTTACAACAATACTTAGTAACATGTCTATTCACTTCACACCAGGGAAGATGCATTAAAAGGTGTCTTTCATTGTAACACCTCGCTTCATCTATTTCTATAGTTCTGGGAATGTTACCAAGGTACTGTTATATATTATTTTTCCCTTGTTATTTTTACGCAATTCGAATTAGACTTTTTTTGTCTGCGTCTCCAAGATTGAAATCATGACCTCACTTTAAGAGTTCCCGAGGAACTATAACAAAGCCTTGGTAACATTCCTAGAACGAAAACCTAACCACCAACACCAATTCTTAAAGGATCCGATCACTAGCCATATGTTGACACCAATTTATTGGTTAAGTGTAAACATTGGATTTGGAACCTTTTATGTCCATGAGGGACACTATATAGTCCGGTTAAGAAGAGAAAGATGTAATTTTTCAATGGCTTAAATATATATTTCGTCCATGCAAATATACATTTGATCCATTTTAGTCCTTGAAAAAATAAAATGTTATGTTTCGTACTTGCAATATATGTTTTATTCAGTTTAGTCCCTATAAAAATAAAATTTTGTTTTTTGTCCTTGCAAATATACATTTTATCTACTTTGGTCCCTAAAATATGTAAAATATTTTATTTTAGTCTCTGCAATATAAGCGGAAAAAAGTACTATGTAAAAATGAACGCAAGTTTGCATGCGAACATGTATTGTTAAAAAGTGGACAATTCAACTTGTCAAAAAAAAGTGGACAATTCAAGTAGTTTTATTCTATAAATTCACTGCCATATATAACTTTAACAACATGAATTATTCGATTCTTGGAGAGGAGAAGAAAAAACCAAGTATGAAGCCGGTAAAAACAGAGGGAATAGCTTACCAGTACTTAGTAACATGTCTATTCACGCTAAAAACCGAAACTAGTTCGGAAGAGGAAGATGCATTAATAGGTGTCTTTCATTGTAGCACCTTGCTTCATCTATTTCTATAGTTTTCGGACAAGGTACTACTGTTATATGAGTGCTTCTAGGGTGGGGGAGGAAATCAAATCCCTCACCGGTGAACCACTAAAATTGACGGGAGGATATTGTGTAATATATTATGAGTGGTTAAAATTTGAATCAAGCAGTATTAAAATATCAACTGTTGATAAATTTTTATACTACATCAAACATAATTAATGGTTCACCGGTGAGAGATTTGCTTTGCTCCATCACCCTAAAAGCACCCTGTTATTTTCCCCCTCGTTGTTTTTACGCAATCTGAGTTGGACATTTTTTGTTCGCATCCCCAATATTCAAATCGTGACCTCACTTTAAGAGTTTCCGAGGAACCATAACAAAGCCTTTGGTAACATTCCTAAAACAAAACCTAACCACCAACACCAATTCTTTAAAGGATCCGATCACTAGCCATATGTTGACACCAATTTTTTGATTAAGTGTAAACATTGGATTTGGAACCTTTTATGTCCATGAGTGACACTATATAGTCATGTTAAGAAGAGAAAGAGGTAATTTTTCAAATAATTAGTGTACTCTTTCTTAACCATTGTGAAAATCTTGGTGATAAAGATTGCACCTTTTGACCGCAGATAAGAAAATATTGTATTATCCTTTAATTTATTCAATATAAGAGGAGAGGACCCAAATCCTACAAACCCTAAGTATCTTAAAATACAAGCTCCTAATCTATACAATTTATTTTAAAAGATACCTTTGTGCCCTAAATCATAGATCTCAATCCAATTCAGACACAAAAGTAAAAAAAAAATTAAAGATCTACAAATTACCACAAACATTCATACTGCAAAATACAAATCCCAAAATAATAAGCATGAAGGAAGAGAAAAACCTGAAAGACGGGAAGACTCAAAGATTTAGAACAAACGTTACAACGCATCTCATCAATGGCCTTCGAATCACTCGGTGCATGTGTTGAGGATATTATAGATCTATCAAGAGGATAGTCGGGTATACAATCACCCGTGTCAATTTCCTCTACATGGTCAACTCTATTTTTCTCTACTACTACTGCCTCTTCTTGTTCTCTTTGTTCCGGCAACATTTCAGTAACCCTTTGTTGTCTTCGAAAACTGTATCTATAATTTGTGGCACCAGAACTTTCTCCTATTTCGCATCGACCAATCAAGTGTCTTGCCCTCAAGCGAATTGCAAGACGATCACTTTCTGTACTGTCTCAAAAGTATTGATTCTGTTCTTATATACAATAAAAAAGGAACTATATTTACCCTAATATAATAATAATAAAATAATAATATATAAAAAAGGAACTATATCATTTTATTTTATTTTTGTACTGAATAAATATTTTTCATTAAATAAATACCTATTTTATAATAAAATCTTTATTCATAACATAATTTTTAGTTCCCTTTTCTAAAAATTGTAACTTCTTTTAACAAAATTAAAATCAAACTCAGCTGATTTAGTTACTTATTATTGGGAAAATACAATTAAGAATATAGTGAGTCATTGCGAGGAGCATGCATAAGAGAGGTAGACACTATTGCAAAATAACAATTAGAAATTTGTTGATGATACTAGAAAATTGTTGATTGATTTATATTTACAAAATAAGATAGACAATAGTTATTGAGTAGAGATCAACTTACTCTAAGAGTAACTCTTGTAAGAGTTGCTCCACGTAATATCTCTTTGTAGATTACATTAGATTTTTCCGATCCAATCGTTAAATTAATAGTTCTAATTGAGTAGATCATATATGCAAATTTTCATAAATTTTTAAAAATCTTTGATTTTTGATCAAATAAGTTCAATTCAACATATATTATACTTTTCAAAATATAAGTAAAATATGTACTATAAGATTCAATAGCTACATATACTCAATTTCTATAACTTTTGATATGCATGATCATTAAGATATTATAAACTATTCAACGGTTGGATCGATAATATTTAATGTCTACAAAGAGATATTAAGTGGAGTAACTCTACAAGAGTTACTCTTGGAGTAAGTTGATCCCCACTCAAAAAATAACAAAATAACAAAATAAATCTAACAAATTATTAATCTAATAAAAGTACAAGAAAACTATCGATAACCGACGGAAAAAATCATTGGTAATGGCCAAAAAGTCGTCGATAAAAGTAGTTTTCTACCGGATTGCCGATGGGATCGTGCTCGTCGCTCATGGTCTAGCGTACCGACGACCAAATTGAATTTGTCGGTAAGTACTGGCAGCTTTAAACGTCAGTAACGCACCGATAATTAGTGTAAGTGTGTGTCTGCTGCTAATTACCAACAGGCAAATCTGTCGATAATAACCAACGGAGGTAATTTTTTTCAACCTGGTTATATTTTTTGTTTATATTTATAGATATTGAAAAACAAAATAAAGTAAAGCATTCGATATAAAATTTTCGGCAAAACTTATATGAAATCTTACAAATGTCATAATCAACCAAACAAAATGTAATCTACAAAGTGTTATAAAAATCAAAGAAAGTACAAAAAATCCTAATATGTCCCATCATCGGCATCAAAATTGGATCCTGTCCCAACACCATCATCACAGAACTCGGGAGACTGCTTTGACTGTGGAGGTCTATGATGTAACTTCCTATATAGCCTCAGCATCTTCACCTAGTCACGCTGCATCCTCACTATACCCTCTTGCAGTCGACTAATCGTCTCATCTCGAGTTTGCACCCGCTCCCTCAGCTCTGTCACCTCAACTGCGCTCTGCGAAGGGGGGCTCGACTAGTAGAAACTCAGCTTGTGTCGACGTGATCGACCCCACTCGGAATAAAGGGAGAAAAGGGCTTCGCACCATATATGCCACCCTTATATTTTCCTACTGTCTTCTTTCAATTCTGCATTGCCAGTGCAACCACCTCAGAGGTAGATGCTGTAGGTGACAATGGGTGTCAGCTCCTCTGGGTCTCCTAAGTCGTCGTCTGATGAAACTCATCCTGTTTTGCATAATTAAACAATATACCAATTAGTGAAATTTTGAACAAAACAATACAATATATAGTACAAATTATGTTGGATATTTACCTGAGTCCACCTCGAGCGCTCATCAACGTAATCGCGGGTTCCCTTCCTGATATGCGTGTGCTTGTGTAGTTCATGTATAGGGAGTGCGTGCCCAAGCTTCTTGGCCTGTAAGAATGAAAAACACATGTTCAATAGTTTCTATATAATTGCCCTAACTAAAATAACACATAGATTTGTAAAATACTTTACCAGTCTAGTAGCATGCTGAGCTTGACTGATCGAGCCACAATAGTAAAGCGAGCCACTCTTCTTTGATTCCCTGTTCTTCTTGGCTTGATCTGACAGGTTTGCAAAATCCGCCGTATTCTAGTGTTTCTAGAGGGCCTCCCAGACACCATCACCTATCCAAAAGGGCCTCTAATTTTTAATATGTGCCACCTTAAGCATGTCAGACAAACGACGACCCGCTTTTTGCATAAATATCCTCCTAACGCCTTCTCTTCATCAGCCTTCCACGCCACTCTCTCCTGTATTAGGCAAATATAAATTATATATTAGTGAGTATATTAAACATCAAACAATAAATTAAAGTTAACAATATATGTAATGACATTATTGATACTTACCCTAAAGGCGATGGTCCATGTGTTTCCACTATCCCAGATGTCAACAAAGGTGGTGGTCCATCTGTCTCCACTACCCCTTTCTTGAAGGTTTTTCTATTTTTTCTGAATACATGATTTGATGGTAAGAATCTACGATGTGAGTCAAATCAAGAAATCTTTCCCTTGTATATCAGCATAAACAAATTTGTGTGTTCCATGCACTGGGGACATACCAATTTACCGTGAGTTCCTCAGCCAGACAACATACTATAAGCAGGGAAGTCATTAATTGTCCACATCAATGTTTCTCTTATCATAGAATTATGCTTTTGTGTTGCATCATATGTCAAAACACCTGCTCACAATCTCTTGAGATCATTAATCAGAGGTTCCAAATAGACATAAATAAATGTTAGCTTTTGGATTGGATGGGCAAGGTATCAGACAAGTTAAAAACGTATACATTTTAGTCACGCACATCTCAAAAGGAAGATTGTAAAGGGTAAGAACAACTGGCCAACAAGAATAGGGCGTCATTGATGCTTGGATATTTGGAGTAAAATCCATCAGAGCATAACCCAAGCCGAATATTTCGTGCGTATGAGGAAAAATCAGAATGCACCCAATCAAAGTGTTTCCACGCTTCACTATCACATGGGAGGCGTAAAATGTCAGAGGTAGTTTTGTTCTCATAATGGCAGGTCATTTTCCTTGCAATTTCAGTCAATGTAAACATTCTCTTCAACCTTGGAACTATTGGCAAATAGAACATTGACTTTACATGGATGGGTTTATAATTATGTTTTCCCTATTTATGGACATGATACCCTAGCTTTGCATAAAATTTGCATTCAAGTAGCGCACCATCGTTTTACCAAATCTGTTGTCGTAATACAATATGTGCTCGTCCACACAACTGTCAATCTTCTTAGCTTCCAATTCCAGCTTCGACACTAGCATCTTAGTCTCATAATAACTTTTTGGTAAATTATTTTTCATAGGTGTCACTTCCAAGATCAACTCAGTGACATAATGTAAACCGAACTCAAATATTATTCATGGACTTCAGAGCTAAAAGCTTCACATACATTGATAATTTTGACTGTGGCGAACCTTCAAACAATGGCTTGTTTCTCCCTGTTAACAAATTATAATATTTTTGTGCTTCTTCAATCAGAAGTTCATCAACATTATCATACTGAGACTCATCAAATGGCACATTCACCCCGAGAGCATCACAAATCATGCTTTCCAATGACTCAAATTCTTCTTTAGATGAAACACCAACAGTAGAACTGCTTGAATCCCCTATGCCAAAACTTGGAAGTTCCTCCTCATGATCAACCCGAATCCAGTAGTTAAGCCTAAACCCCCCGAATTATACAAGTGATACTTGACTTTATCTTCGGTCCCAATAGGTACATCGTCGCGAACAATGTATGGACGTCTAATCCCCCCTTCAAATCCAAACAAATAATGTTGCTTCCCTACCATAATAAACTCTTCAACCCCAATTAGAAAAGATTTTTTCAAACCCGCTCTTCAAAGATATAACCCATCCTACGCCCAACTACTATTCATTCGATTAAAATTCATCTACACGCATTTAAAAAAGCGTTAGATTGACAAAATATTCTCAATAACCTATCAAGTTAGTGGCATCGTTTTTTATCAGTTTATTTTCAGTTCACCTTTAATGGTGAGATTTGTATCACTTTATTTCCTCAAAGTTGTTTCCCACTTGAGAGGATCCATTTCCCCGCGTGTGACCACACTTTGTCAACTTACGTTTGCTAGGTCAACAAGTAAATAAAAGGCTAAATAGCACTTTTGGTCTTTTATATTAACGGATGGACCGAAATTGCACATTTTGAAAGGTCAATGATCAGTGGTCGTATGCGGGTCAAAATAATTAAAATAGGGTAAATATATAGTATCAAGGTAAAAGACCTTGGTCGTCTCACGAGGACTTCTAAATACTGAAATTACCAAAATCAAGAACGAAATTAACAATATAAAAGGGTGGGGGGGGGTTTGTAGAAAACAAGTTATGTTTAAGGGGAAAAACAATTTACAAAGACAATCAATCCATTGGTTTCAGGTGTGTATATTGGATTTATCATCGGTTCTAAAATAAATATTCGTGCAAGGCATGATAATTTTTTATTGATAATAAACTAACCATGCAAGCGTAAATTAGTTTATACGAATTTGCACTGTTTTAAAGTAAGCGTCAAAACAGCATGTTCGGTCAATCGTGATGGTGAACAAGCGCCACAGAACACAATTAACATCATAACTGAATTCTATCAATCCTATGAACAAGCGTCACAGACTCTATCAATTTCTATACAAACTAGATTAAACAAGCGATAAGAAAGTTCAAATAACAAAAGCCGCAAAACAGAATCATGATTAAGTGATTAAGCAAAACTAAATCATGAAATGGATCACATAAGCAAAACACAGAGTTTGAGTAATTAAGCAAAACACAAACCGAATTTGCAGCATGCAAGAATTACGGAGATGAAATTGATAGATTAAGAATTAAAACCATAACACTACAAAAATAATGGGATTTTCCGGTCAGGACTTTCCGGCGGATTAATATCCGCCGGAACATTTCCGGCGGATTTTATCCGCCGAAAAATTACCGATGGATATCTGGGACTTTCCGGCGGATTTTGTTCCTCCGGTAATTTTCCGGTGGATTTAAGGGGATTTTCGGCGGATTTATTTGGTCAAAACATAATTTTTTTTTTTAAAGAGAAATCCACCGGAAACGGATTACCGGCGGATTTATTTAAAAATTCGGAAATTAAAAAATTATTTAAATCCGCCGGAAATTCAACACATATATGAAGGGTGTCACTGGAGGAGGTGAGGTGATTTTTATGGTGTGGTTCAACACATATATGAACTTTCGTACCCTCGTCTAGATTTTAGTCAGAAGGTAGTGGTTTTTTATTGTAACTGGTTTGATCCGTCTACTCAAGGAACAACGGTGAATCCAAAGTCAAATACAGTGGACATTAAAATGAATATTAGATATCGACTGTATGATCCATTCGACATTGCACAAAATGTGAGACAAGTCTATTATGTCCCTTATCCATCAACGCGGACTGATAGGCGTGGTTGGTGTGTCGCAATTAAAACAAAACCAAGAGGTCGTATTGAGACAAATGATGACACAGTGGAAGATGCGCCATATCAAATGGAAGAGATGTCTAATGTAAATGAAGTGATTCAAGTTGAACCCATTACTCGTTTATGTGATGAGCCAAACACCGGCGATGAAGTTGATGACGAAGAAGATGCTGATGAAGATGCAACAGACCACATTGGTGTATCAAGAATTCACTCCTCTGATGATGATGATTTTTTTTGATCAATCTGATGATGATGATTTAGAGAATGAATGGGATTCCAATTAGTTATTTTATGTTTCAACAATATATGTTAACCTATTTTTAATTAAGGATGTAATTTATGTTTGTTTAATTAGTATGTTTATATTTTTTTGTTTAGTATGTTTATGTTAACCTTGTTTAGTATATGTTTGTTTGTTTAAATGTATATGTCTAGATACGGTCATGGCATCGTCTCACTCAGGATCCGATCATGACGACACATATGTTCCTCCACCTGTCACGTGTGATGGCGCCAGCACTAGCAGGAGGAAGACTTCTACTCGCCTAGGGCGTCGTCGTCAGCCTGCTCGTGTTGTTGTTTCTGGTGGCAGATATTTGCCACCACCTGGGTCTGAGGGTGCTAGTAGTAGTACTGCAGGCAGGGACGGATCTAGAAATTGTAAGTTTTTACAAAATACATAATTTCATTTAAAAAATTCTAAAATACCTAAATTTCTACAAATTATGTAGTTAAAAAGGTAAAATTAGTACCAACATACTCTCTAGTTTATTTATCTCTTGTAAAATTTCTACATTTAATTTAAAAAATTATCTTATGGGATCAATCTTTATTTTTTTATGGGTGCAAAATAAATTAGTTATATATATTTCTAACCAATTTTTTTTTTTAAAGTGGGGGCACTTGCCCCCAATTTGTTACTAGTAGATCCGTCCCTGACTGCAGGGCAGCCAGTGATTCCTTATGGTACTGAGGGCTTAGCCCCTATAGATGTTGATGCAGATGTGGTACGCACATTTACTGTTAACCAGGAGGTGGTGAGGTATATAGCTGATGGTCGTATCATATTGGAGACTGCTGGCGATTCGTAAGTATTATATATTATTATTTATTAATTTATTTTTGTTGCCTTTTATATAACTTATATAATTTGGTGTAATAAAATTCATCTTTTTTTAATGTAATACATGTTTCTTCCTTCGAAGGCTGCAGCTACCGCCATCACAAAAACAATTAAGGAGAATTTCACCGGCAGCTGGAAGAATTGGAGGGCGGTTAGAAAAGATAAAAGGCAATTGAGAGGATGTTAAAATCATTCTTGGTAAGTTGTTCTACGAAATAATTAATTTGGTGTATTATCTTATGGGTAAAATATGTTTTTAGTCCCTACAAAATCGGCTCCTTCTAAGTTTAGTCCCTACATTAACGAAATAGGCGTTTTGGTCCTCATCTTATATTTTTGTTTTCAATTTTTGTCCCTCGTGACTTTTAATAGCGCTTATAAAAGGTCAAAAAAGCGCTATTAAAAGTTTTGAAGCGCTATTAAAAGTCATGAGGGACTAAAATTGAAAACGACAAAATAAGATGAGGACCAAAACGCCTGTTTCGTTAATGTAGGGACTAAACTTAGAAGGAGCCGATTTTGTAGGGACTAAAAACATATTTAACCCTTATCTTATTGACTTGATTAATTAATTTGTCTTATTAACAAGATTATTGTAAGTTTTTTAAATAGGAAAAATGTATGTGGCTACCAGAGCAGCAAAAAGAAGTTGAAAGAGTGTTCCATAAGAGATGTTCCCATCGCTATTCTGAATTACTACGGGATGCGCGCTATAAGAATGTTAAGTCATTATATGGGAGACTCAACTTGGGCTTCGTTCAAAGAGTATTGGGAGACACCAGAATTTAAGAATTATTGTGAGAACGCCAAGAAGAACCGTGCTTCTGAAAAAGGTGGCTGCATACACAGAGGGGGGAGTGTTAATACTGCAACCCATCACAGGCGTTTGGTAAATTTATTACTTTATTACTTGATTAATTAATTATTTATAATTAACTAGTCATTTTCATGTGTATTACTTAATAACACTATATGTATATATATATATATATATATATATATATATATATATATATATATAGGAGGCGATGCATCAAAGGACAATCACTTTGCCTGAGTTGCATCGCTACCTTCATATGCGAGAGGACACTGGTGAGTTTGCTACAGATCGGGCGAGGAATATTCAGGTAAAACTACTTTTACAATTATATATTAATGTTTATTATTTATATTTATCTTTATATATATATATATATATATATATATATTGTTTTTATTATATTATATATTATTATTAATAATTAGTTATTTATTTCTTTGTTGGGTTATTTTTTTCAAGAGAGCTTCCAGGATGGGATGGCTGAGTACCATGAGTCACAGCAGAGCAGTGAGACAGATATCGATCCTGTGGAGGAGGCTAGAGTAGCTCGTGATATTTGGGAGAGAGCAGTTGCTCCCCAAAAGAGTAATCGTATGGTAGGATCTGGTGGTATTGGACTGGCTGCTTTCAGAACAAGCATTATTCCGAGTCTATCTTCACATTCTGAATCAAAGAGTACTGGTCGCTCTTATGTTCCTAATTCTAGTGAGTTGAATGCTGTTACGCAATTGACCCAGCAACTGAGCGAGGCCCATCGTCAGTTTGCCGAGCGGCAGGAGCAAAATGAACGGGAAGTGCAGGCGCTTCGGGAGAAAGCTAGGATAGCTGAGGAGCGCATGGAGGAGCAGGCTAGGATAGCTGCGGAGCAGGCCAGGATAAATGAGGAGTGCTTTAAGCTTTTGCAAGATCAGCTGATGTCTCAGCACTCGAGGCCATCATCATCACATATGCCATCCTACCTGCCGCAGCAGCATTTCGGCAGTGCATTTCAGCCATGGCCTCAGCCCCAGTATTCCCAACAGTATGCACCCCAGTATTCCCAGCAGTATCCACCGCAGCAGGTTCAGCACCGCCAGCAGCAGCCATACGAGCCATACCAGCACCCCCAGCAGCAGTCACCCCAGCAGCCCAACTCAAACATCGATCTTAATATCGATGCGATTAGTGCTTTTCTTGCATCAGATGATACCCATTATCATGGTGATGAGTCAGGCTAGCAGCCACCCCAGTAGCTTTGGATTGTTTTATTTTGTTGTATGCATAATTAAAATTAATTACTATAATCTATTAATTAATAATTAAATTAATTATTAATTTTCATTCTTAATTTTTATTTTTTTAATTAGTATATTAATTAATAATTAAATTAATTATTAACTTTTATTTTTGGCTAAAGTGCTCCCGGGGTCCCTTATCTTTATTTAAAGTAACGATTTGGTTCTTTATCTTTTTTTGTCCCAAATCAGTCCTTTATGTTTTAAATTTTTGACACATAAATCTTTTTCTGTCCCAAATCAGTTCTTTATGTTTCAAATTTTTGACACATAAATCCTTTTTTTTGACACATAAATCAGCACTGTTAACGGAAAAGGATTTATGTGTCAAAAATTTGAAAGATAAAGGACTTATTTGGGACAAAAAAAACATAAAGGACTAATTCGTTACTTTAAATAAAGATAAGGGACTCCGGGAGCACTTTAGCCTTTATTTTTTATCAATAATTAAATTTTTTAATAAAATAATATTAATTTTTTAAATAAAACGAAAATTAATTTCCGGCGGATTTCAACGTTTTTTTGGCGGATAATTTAAAAAAAAACAAAGTTTTTCCCGCGGATTAAACGGGTTTTCCGGCGGTTTTTTATTTTTTTTTTTTAAAAAAAAGTTTTTCCGACGGATTTTACGGGATTTCCAGCGGATTTTTTGGCGGGATTTCCGGCGGATATTCCGTCGGTAATGTTATGCGTTTTTTTTGGGAGTTTCCGGCGGATTATCAGGCGGAAATTTCCGGCGGATTTTTCGCCGCCACGAAATCCGCCGGAAATTACCGACGGATAATCCGCCGGAAACCGTTTGCTGGGAGCTGGCTACTGGCGCAAAAAATCCGCCCAAAAGTCCAACTTTTCGGTGGATTTTTTACTTTTCCGACTGATTTTGCCCGCCGAAAAAACCAACTTTTCTTGTTGTGTAAAAACGAAATAAACATTAAGCACTGAACCTCAAAATCCTTACAGCAACCAATAGATTGATTTAGGGCTTTAAGCTTCCAAGGAGTTTAGAGCACCAAATCATCAAAATTGTATATTAATACGTAAGAGAAGAGAAATATGGCCGCCGAACTATATCAAGTCTCAGCTCAACCAAAAACCTAAATCCCTAAATGGGTTCTATGATAAAAGCCCGTTAACAAACTAAAATTCGACCCAAAACCTGTTTTACACAGTACTGCTTCGGTAATCCACAGTTTCGACCTTCACGACTTCAGAATTGGGTTTCAAGCTCAATATAAGATTTGTAGCTCTGTTCCTTAGCTTTCCAAATCATGCTCACACGACTCAATCGGATAAGCACAACCAAAATTATTGTCTGCCGAGTAGACAGGGGTCAATATGCAATAAAAACAAGAATTAATTAGAAAATTGCTATACTGATCAAATAAGACTCAAAGTCTAGAAACGTGCTAAGACTTAAATATTAGGTACAAAGAACAATTAAAAACACAAAATTCAAAGCTATAAAGAGTGCATTAAAATGTACTGATCAAATCCCTCACACTTAAGCTTTTGCACTCCAGACAAAACACACCGAACATAAACAAGACACAAAAACAACACATGAATTTCCAATGAATCCAACGAATGCAAAGTCATAAGAGAGATGCTTTTCCTAGGCTTCAAGGAGAATGACAATCAGAGATAGAACTTAATTACAATCAAGGCAAACATGAGAATAGAGCACCAAAGAGTGAATCATAAGTGATGAGTCCTCACAGGATATGTATGAGTAATTCTCTCAATCGCTCAAGTGTTTAGGCTTGTGTTTACTCTCATATATATACCAAGCACATCAATGAAAGTTAGCACTACCATATGCTTGACAAACTTCTAACATCCACACTGAAGAACACATGCACATAAGATCAAACAGGTCTTTATAAGGGTTGTAATGGGGCCAAGGTCAAGGTGGTATAATCATAAGGGGGAACTAGGCTAAAAAGAATCAAAGAGGGCAAAGAAGCAATGAAAATCAATTGTAAAGTGAGCATGACAGGATCCAACTTCAGCAAGATATTTTGATATTTCTTCCCATAACTCTCTTTACACAACTTTCACTCTTCTTGATACAAAGATAAAAAGATATAGACACTTTGCATTTTTTTCTTTTGACTTTTTTTTTATTTTTTTATTTTTTTCTCTCTCTTTTTTTCTTCTTTTTGGGGAATATTTTTATGTACAAATGTACTTGCCAAACTTTACATTGAGAACCCAATAACTAGCCCAAGTGAGAATCACAATTGCACAATTTGGCCACCCCCACACTTATGGATTTGACAATTTTCAATTCAAAGCTCTTTCACCCTCTATGATTGGGTAATAACATTGTTTTTCACTACGATTGGGTAATAACATTGTTTTTCACTTTTGGGCTTGTAATGAGCTATAAAACAAATAATGGGATAAAAAGGCTCAACGGGGCTTACCCAAAGAGATAAATTCAGGGTAGACTTATTTGACTAGTAGCTAAGAAAAAAGTGAAATTGCCTAGATCATTTCAAACATGCATGTGAACAAGTGCTTCAACAAGAATCAAGTCAAGTTCTAGAGTAACTAACAAACATGAGTGAGTCACACACAAGAAAGGAGAAAATGACAAAATGTAGTCCATCCAATAAAAGGCTCAATTCTCACCAAGGACACTAACTATCACAAATGATGCAAAATCTAGTGCTCATATCCAACTTATTATACCAAGAGCAACAAAAAATCAATCAAGTCATGTCAAAACACCTATGATCCTAGAATAGTAAAATCACTCACAACTTGTACAAACCAAGAACTCATGGAAAAACATGCTAAAATAACAATTTTTTTTGAAAGAAAACTAAAAAACAAGCCCAAAATTAAAAGAAAAACACAATCTACTAAGCTACTAAAAGACACCCCCGACACTTAAATCATACATTGTCCTCAATGAAAACAACAAGCATAAAATAAGAGTAAGGAGGAGGGACTCCCTGGTCAATATGCAGTGTAAGTGGGATGTTCCAATGAGAGTTATTTTGTGGTTGCATCTTGAATTGGGGAACTCTCATGGAATAACTTGAGGCGCTTTCCATCAACTTTGAAAACTTTATTTGTCGCCTCAATTTTTATTTCCACTACACCATGAGGAAAAATGTTAGTAATAACAAAAGGACCAATCCACTTGGATCGATGTTTCTCAGCCATAATTTTCAGGCGGGGTCTGAATCATAAAACTCTATGCCTAATGGAGAACTCCTTTCGGGAAATCATCTTATCGTTGGAGTGCTTAGTTTTCCACACTTTCTTGCCAAAAATGTCCGCCAAGGTTAGACCAATGTCGTTCCTATGTTTTCTTAGGATTGGCTGCTTCTCTTCCTGTTCAGATTTAAACCCTGCTATATTAGTCTCATGAAGCTTCCCACTTCCCTCTGAATATGCATAATTAAATTTTCTAGGAGGTAGTTCAAGCTTTAAAACAAGGGGCTGCTCAATGGCAGCAACAGCTACATCTACAACATTAGCTATAGGAGATGTGTCAACCTGCAAAGTATCAACCAAACCATCATGCAATTCAATTTTGCAAATGGAATGCTCTTCCATGGGGTGTTTCTTAGCATTAAAGATGCTAAATTTTTCAGTGGTATCACCTAATTCCATGGAAAGAGTCCCTGCATGTACATCAATTTTGGTTTTGGCATTCCTCAAGAATGGTCTGCCTAAAATGATAGGTGACCTGTTGGACTTAGTGTCTTCCTCCATGTCTACGTACAATGTAAAAATCTACAGGAAAAATCAAATCATTAACTTTAACAAGAACATCCTCAACCAGCCCAGCGGGTCGAGTATTGCTTCTATTTGCTAGCTAGATGGTAACACCTATTTCCTGCATAGGTCCAAGAGCAAGAGAGTTAAAAATAGATGTGGGCATTACATTGATTGAAGCTCCTAGATCTAGCATGGCATTGTCAAATTGACTATTTCCTATGGTACATGGGATGGAGAAAGTTCTTGGATCCTTGCACTTTTGAGGCATGGGAAACATGAGGACTGAAACATTATACCCCACATTGACTTTTTTAGTTCCTTTAAGCCTTCTCCTTCTTTTGTGTGTGCACAACTCTTTCAGAAATCTGGCATATTTTGGAATCTGCTTGATTACCTCAAGGAGGGGAATATTGACTTCCACATTCCTAAAAGTATCTAAGATCTCACTGTCCCTATCCGCCTCATCTTGTTTTGTAGTACTCATTACTCTATGAGGGAAAGGGAGTGGTATTTCTTGTTCACCAGAAACATGTTTAGGTGCCTTATTATTTTTCAAAATAGTAGTTTCAGGCACCTTTAGGGTGTCAACATCCTTCCCAGATCTCAATGTAATAACACTAACATTGGGGGTCTGTGCATTGAGGTTAACCATTACTCGAGCAGACAGTTGGTTTGACCCCTGGGCTTGCATCTAATTAATTGTGGTAGCCAACTGTCTCACTTGTGTCTGCCAATTCTGAATTGAGGAATTTGTTCTCTGTTGGAACTGGAGATTTTGGGCAGCCATCTGCTTAATTATATCCTCTAATGAATGTTCAGGCCTGGCAGCAGCTTGTGGTGGATTAGCTTGCTGCCTGGACTGTTGTTGTTGTGCAGCTGGATTTCCCGATATAAGGTTTGGATGATTCCTCCAGCTTGAGGGTTAAATATATTAGCTGCATATGCTTGAGGGGTATCAGCATTAGGATCCTCTTGCAGCGTAGGACAAGAAACTGTGGGGGTGCTCTATAGAGGTGCAAATACCACAAACCCTTGCAATCTGGCCTGTTGCCAATTTTTTTACCAAACCCGTGAGTTCATCCAACCTGTTTTATAAGCTCTTCTGATTAGTAACATGTATCTCATTTACTCCCCTTGTTAGAACTGCAGAATTTCTTCTGGTTGTGAATTGTTGGGAGTTTGTGGACATATTTTCTATTAAAGCTCTTGCATCTATTGGGGTCTTGTCTACAAGTGCACCTCCACTAGCAGCATCCATAATATTTCTGTCCATGGGCAATAGACCCTCGTAGAAATACTGGATGAGTAGTTGCTCAGAGATTTGATGATGAGGGAAGCTTGCACACAATTTCTTAAATCTCTCCCAGTATTCATATAAAGACTCAATGGAGTTTTGCCTGATACCACATATCTCTTTTCTGATTGAAGCCGATCTGGATGCAGGAAAGAACTTCTCTAGGAACAACCTTTTCAAGTCACTCCAATTTTTAACAGAACCTGGTTGGAGGTAATATAACCATTCATTGGCTGCATCTTGGAGTGAAAAAGGGAAGGCTCTCAGTTTGTTGTTTTCCTCTAGAATACCCTGGGAACTCCATGGGCAACACAATGTGGAACTCCTTGAGATGTTTGCGAGGGTCATCACCTGCAATACCATGAAACTTGGGCAACAAGTGTATCAAACCAGATTTTAATTCAAAAGGCACTTCAACATCAGGATAATTGATAAACAAATCATTGTAATTAACATCAAGTGCAGCAAGTTCTCTAAGAGTTCTACCAGCCATTTTATGTTCCTTAAAATCAGAATCAGAATCACAACTTATGGCTAAAATTAAGACAGAAAATAAAAAAAATGAATCAAAAC
Organism: Astragalus membranaceus; assembly: GCA_039519185.1. Taxonomy (NCBI): domain Eukaryota; kingdom Viridiplantae; phylum Streptophyta; class Magnoliopsida; order Fabales; family Fabaceae; genus Astragalus; species Astragalus membranaceus. Next base: position 97,083,043 of record CM076854.1, read on the forward strand.
TAATCTAAAAAATATAAAACTCCACGAAAAATCTAATAAAATAAAAAGAAGATTATGAAATAAATTGGATTTGTTTGAGATTATGAAAAGTTTGAATAATTAATTAAAAATAGTAAAAGAAGGAATTTTCGATTTTTCGGACCTATCTCCCTATTAGGGAGTCCTATTGCTTGATTTTTTTTCTGATTTCATGACCAATTTTCGGAGAAATTGGAGAAAGTCACCTGAAAATCGATTTTTTTTGCCTAGAAATCCTAGAATTCAGCAGAGACAGCGCTAGAGACCTGTAACAAAACCTGAAAACTTAACAAAAACACAAACTAAAATTTTAGTACTGTTAGTGGGATCTTGAAGTTGGAAATCCCTAATTAGAGATCCCCCAGCAACGACGCCAATTTGATCAGCGGTCGTACGCGGGTCAAAATTATTAAAAGAGGGTAAATATAGTATCAAGGTAAGAGACCTTGGTCGTCTCACGAGTAGGGTGTCCAAACGGGCGGCCCGGCCTAGCTTGCTTTCAGCTCGCTAAAATAGAGCGAACTGAACGCGGGTTCAAAATTCTAGCCCAGCCCGCCAAGTGATGGGTAGGCGGGCTGGCCCGTCTATTTTTTTGCGGTTTTTTTAACAAACTTTTTCACCGATTTTTTTTATATTTCAACTAGATTTTTCACTTATTTCATTTTAAAGCGGTTTTTTATAAAGCATTTTTCTAACAAATTTTTACTTTTCTTGCATACATTCACAAATAAAAGTATAAAACCATATAACCATCAAGCATTGGAATTACTAGAATTGACTATAAAGCAACTAAAACCATCAAGAAATTAATTTCACCTAGAATCATCAACCAAAAGTTCCAAAATCATAATTCAAGTCTTAACCTTCAAGCAACCAAAATAAGTATTTGTAAGAACCCAAAACACCATAATAAGTACAATACCAAAGTCTAGAGGTTCAAATTACATAACATTGTCTAACAAAACAAGATTGAAGCATCTAAATTCTAATCTTCAAGGTCAATAATATTAGATGCGCTCTTAGAACAAGTTGGACCGTCTTTTTCATCATCATTGTCATCATCATTTCCATCTACATTACAAAACAATGAAATCAATTCAATGTTGTTAGTAAAAAGTATATAAAAAAATAATAGATAATCATATTCACGTTAAATAAATTACCCTCATCAAAGGCATGCAACCAAATTGCGAGAACAAAGCAATGCTTCCACATTTTCAGATAATAGGCGATTTCTATACTTGTTAAGCACTCTAGAACCAATGCTAAATGAAGATTCTGATGCAACAATGGTAATTGGAATGCTTAACAAGTCTCGAGCCATTATTGAAAGTTCAGGAAATCTTTGTCTAGTGTTCTTCCACCATTGTAGTACATCCAAATCTTCCGTGTAATCAAGATCCAACATCCGCTCTTCCAAATACATGTCAAGCTGACTTTGTCCAGCTTTAGCAATAACAGATTGTTGTCTACCCACTCTAATTTCTTAAAATTATGACAATACAATAATAACAAAAAATTAAATGAAACCAATTAGTAAAGCATTTTACTATAGCAAAGAATGATGCAGCTTGTATAAGTTTTATACTCATGAATATGCAACCAATTAAGACTAACTAACCGTAGTATTGCATTTTTGTGGTTGTTTGTTTGTGGGCTGCTTGTGTTTTGCAAGTCATGGACTAATTATTTTTGGTTACATGACTGATGCTTATTATGGGTCACAAAAAAAAAGTTAAACTGGACTTTAAAAAAAAAAAAGCGGACCTCTAAATTCATAACTAAGCAAAAGTTAAATATCCTAAAACAAATATACTAGAACTAGCAGTATCCTAAAGCAAAAGTTAAATAACAGAACCAAGTCATGTTGTTTAATATCACCCATTGATTTGTTTTGATAAAATCCAATGGTTGGGATTAAAAATTGAGAGACCCAACACCCCCAAAAAAAACTCTACTTTCTCTTCCTCTTTTCTTTCCCAAAATTTCCTTTCCTTTTTCCTAATTCAATTCTTCATCTTCTTCACTTGTTGTTATATATAAAAAAACAGAGGTTTGATGCTGCCTTCATCTTCTCCATCGGCACATTCATGTGAGTGCTCATTACAGACCATCCAAATGTATTGAGCATTTCATCACAGAATCATGAAATTATTCCTTTCATGATAGCCAATAAGAAATTCAACATAAGTGGTGTTTATTTATGTAATTAAAAACCTTTGTAAACTAATTTTTATAATACATTACTAAGAAATTGTTGTAAGTAATAACTAATTGGGTTAGCTATAAAGAAGATATGAAATTTCAGTTGTGACTTTGAGGATTTTAGGGATTTTTGTTACCAAGTGGCTTCAGTCTCAAGAGGGGGGTGAATTGAGATTTTAAAAATTTAAGTCCCCTTTAACGACTTGATTGATTTTCGCTTAGGTTTATGGAACGAATTAACAAGAAACGAAAAACTGAAAATAAAGCAGTAAAGAACACAGATATTTTTATACTGGTTCGGTCACCTCCCAGTGACCTACGTCCAGTCCTCACACCCTGGTGAGATTTTCCACTAAACACAACAAAGCTTACAGGTACTTTGGAAACCTTTACAGGCTCAGACACTCTTCTCCTAGGATATCCCACCTAGATACCTGATAACTCCATTTTATATAGAGTTATTCATACATCTAATCATAACTAATTACTTGAAATCAAGTAGAATATGTGTTAAATATAGTAGTATAAGTAAGATAACAACATTCTAGGAATTATGTGATGAATAAAGCATTTTGTATATATATTGGTATATTTGATGTGTTTGTTCAGTTTACCTACAGATGATGCTTCTGCACCACGATGCTTCTGCACCATGATGCTCCTGCACTTAGTGCTTCTGCACCATCCTGCGCTACATGTTTATAACCCCACAATGGAAGCACCTCAATTCATACCACTGCACCAAAACTTCTATGACATCATGTTTTGTCACAAATCACATGGAGGCACATGCCCACATGCATAAGGAGGTGCCCACCATAAACATCATCATGAAAGACTACTCATCTAAAGACACATGGATCTCCACAATTGGACCTCCCCTTTGGATTCAATCTTCTCAATCAAAGCTCTGAAAAGTAACCATGGTTAAGCCACCTTTGGTCAACTTGATCTCCAAGCAAACCCTCACTTGAAGGAAACCTCCAAGGCTATATAAAGGCTTCCACTTCTCACTTGAAGATCATCGCATATCTCACTTGATAATATGTAGATCAAACACTTTATTTATATTTTAGTAGTTTCATTTCTTGCATTTTATTCAGTAGTTAGTTGTAAGAAGGTGAGGAAGGAATTGACACCTTCTTCCTCCACTTCTTCATAGATAGGCGAAGGAATCAGTGATTCTGCACCAATCAGAATTCATGCAAAGGAACATCAATCTGTGTAACTTCTACCCTATTGATATCTTTTATATGATTCATGTTATTATGCTTCTTACAGATTCTCTCTATTATATAATGAGTAACATGAGCTAAATTCCTTTAGTTGAGATGTTCTAAACTTATAATGATCTTTTGAGTAAGTTATTATACTTTTAAGTGTCGTAGCATTTTGGGTCTTGTGTTATACTACATCCATCTTATTTTAAGGTTGATCTCTTACAATAAGTAGAGTTATATTCACAGACATGGTTTATAATTAGAAATCAAGACTAATAAGGGTGAGTGTTTTAATAAAGGCTTTGTTAAACTTGTTTAATAAAGAAACTGTGTTAAAACCATGTTAAGTCCTAGACATAGGATAACATAGTCCTTAGGGTGAAACAGTGGGTACTTCAAAGGCAGAAGTGAACTTATTTAGCAAGTCCAGACATGGGAAGCTTGTAACGAAACTCTGAAGAAAGTAGCTGAAAAGCACACACTTATGCAACTGCACTCAATGCTACTGCACTTGATGCTTCTGCACTTGATGCTTCTGCATCATAATGCTTCTGCATCTCTAAAAGCATAGAAACTCTCAAAAGAAGCATTATCTAGTAAAGACATCTCAACTATCTTTCTCAACTGATTTCCTTCATCTTATTTTACATATTTGCATTCAGTTTTTACTTAAACTAAAAACCCCAAAATTTGTGAGTAGATTAGTAGTACTAATTTATATGCTCTCTGAACATACATAAAGTTAATCCAATCCCTGTGGGTTCGACCTTTCTTATCATTATATTACTTGTTTGTGACTGTGTATACTTGCACATCTTTTCACACACCAATACCCCACCTATGAAGAGCCCTCAAATCTACAGCAACAACAAGAGATACCCCACCCTTGTTACAACCAATAACCCTAGAGAGATACTCCACTCCCTAGTACCAACAGCAACCCTAGAGAGATACCCCACTCCCTAGTAATGTGAACAACCCTAGAGAGATACCCCACTCTCTAGTACCAAATACAACGTAAAATAAATTACAATTGAAAAACCAAAATACCTCTTATGAAGGCAGATTGCACAACTTGAAGATCACCAACCCAACTCTAACCCTTGAGAAAAATCATCTCTGACAGATGAAAAATATGTGAAGAACGGAAGTGTGTGTGCTAGGGTTTTTGAGTTTTGCGTTTCGGCGTAAGCGTAAGAATGAGTTGTGTTTTTCTGAGAAACACTAAGTCCCTATTTATAGACTCAGGAGAAATATGACCGTTGAATGATTTTAGGAATCGATTAATTACTTGAAAAGCATAGGATAGTGAATCGATTCTTGTCTTGGAAAATAGGAATGAGTGATCGATTGTTTGCTTCTAAAGAGTAAGTATGAATCGATTAATAGCTTGAAAATATGACCGCTGAGGCTTTTAGAAAAAAGAAAATCGATTTAAGGCTTAGCTGCATGAGGTGATGAATCGATTCTTGGCTTAAAATAGTATAGTTGATGAATCGATTCATTGCTTGATTTAAGTGAGATGCAAATCGATTTATAGCTTTGGAAACAGGAAGGAAATCGATTTTGCACTTTAAAAATAGAGTAGGAAATCGATTTGGGTCTTATGAGAAATAATAGGAATCGATTCTTGGCTTTTGAAATAGTTTGGGAATCGATTCTTGGCTTTAGCAAATGAGTCATGAATCGATTTCTATCCGTTGCACAAGGTTGGAAATCGATTCTTGGCTTTAGGAAAGAAGTCATGAATCGATTTCTAACTTTCACAAAATATTTTTTATGTTATGTGTCTTACCTATGCATGCATGCATTTAGAAAAATTTGAAGGCTATGAGATTGTGAGATGAGTTGAGCTGGCTCTCAGAAGCGGCTTGCAAAGTATCCTAAGACACGGCCCAAACCCTAGAGACTTCCCTTACTTCTTGAGTCTTGTTTGTGCCTTGGATTTCCGTTGGTCATTTTCCGCTTTGAACACATCATCAAAACCTAACCTGCTTGTCATTTTGACTTCGAACACATCATCATCAAAACCTAACCTGCAAAAGCAATATAACCACATTCTCCCCCTTTTTGATGATGACAAAACTTTACTCATCTTTGGGTGGGAGGTTAGTTCATCAAACAAAATAATGCATAAAATATAACTGGACTCCCCCTCACTTGATGCTCCCCTATCTCAATGATTAGATGCAAAATGACAATTTTATATCAATCCTATATGCATAAACGTCCTGTATACTTCTCCCCCTTTTTGTCATGATCAAAAGGGTGACGATGAGATATAGTTTGTGAATCAAAGAACAGCACATTCAAACAGATGAGGAATCAATGATTCCAAGTTTTCTTCGAATGAAAAAGAAAGTTTTTTTTTGTAAAGGTTTTGTAAAAATGTCAGCTAGCTGTTTAGATGATTCAAAAAATTCAATCACACAATCACCTTTTCGGACATGATCTCTAAGAAAATGATGTCTAATCTCTATGTGCTTAGTCCTGGAGTGTTGAACGGGGTTCTTTGTAAGATTGATTGCGCTTGTATTGTCACATTTTATTGGTATGTGAACTAGCTCTACACCATAGTCAAGAAGTTGTTGCTTCATCCAAAGGATTTGTGCGCAGCAACTTCCTGCTGCAACATATTCTGCTTCAGCAGTTGACAGTGCGACACTGACTTGTTTCTTACTATGCCATGACACTAAAGCACTACCTAAGATATGATATGTTCCACTAGTGCTTTTTCTATCCAGTTTACAACCTACGAAATCAGAGTCAGAATATCCGATAAGACTACATGTGGCGCCTTTGGGATACCATAGACCAACATTTTGTGTTCCTACAAGATATCTCATTATCCTCTTGACTGCTACTAGGTGTGACTCTTTTGGATTTGCTTGATATCTAGCACACATGCAGACGCTAAACATGATATCTGGTCTACTAGCAGTTATGTAGAGAAGTCAACCAATCATACCTCGATATTTGCTCAATTCTACTGGTTTACCTACTTCATCCTTATCTAGGTAGCATGAGGTGCTCATCGGAGTAGCCATTTCTTTTGCTTTGTCCATTTCAAATCTCTTGAGCAATTCTTTGCAATATTTTGATTGAGAGATGAAAATGCCGTTCTTGGTTTGTTTTATTTGAAGTCCGAGAAAGAAGTTGAGTTCTCCCATTATTGACATTTCAAACTCATTCTGCATAATACTAGAAAATTCTTTGCAAAACAATTCATTAGTAGCACCGAAAATAATATCATCCACATAAATTTGTACAAGCAATATATCATCTTTGGACTTATTTATAAATAATGTACTGTCAACTTTCCCTCTTTGAAAATTATGATTGAGTAGAAATTTACTTAGTCTTTCATACCAAGCTCTTGGAGCTTGCCTTAGACCATAAAGAGCCTTTTTGAGTTTGAAAATATGATCAGGTTTTTCATAACTTTCAAAGCCAGGTGGTTGTTCAACATACACTTCTTCTTGAATGAAACCATTTAGGAATGCACTTTTGACATCCATTTGATATAATTTAAAATCCATGATAGATGCAAAAGCAAGGAGCATGCGAATAGCCTCTAATCTAGCTACGGGTGCAAAAGTTTCATCATAGTCTATTCCCTCTTCCTGATTATAACCCTTAGCTACTAGTCTAGCTTTGTTTCTAACTATTATGCCTGACTCATCTAGCTTGTTTCTAAACACCCATTTTGTGCCAATTATTTGGTGATTATCAGGCCTAGGGACGAGATCCCATACTTCATTTCTTTCAAACTGATTTAACTCTTCCTGCATAGCAATAGTCCAATGTTCATCTATTATAGCCTCATCTAGATTTCTAGGTTCGATTTGAGATACAAAGGCTGTATGATTACATGCATTTCTAAGAGAGTTTCGAGTAGTTACCCCTTTTGATACATCACCTATAACATTTTCAAGTGAGTGGTGCCTTGGGATTCTCCATTCCTTTGGTAGTTCATTACTCGAATCTTCCTCATTTCTTTGTTGAGTCGAAGGTTCAGCCTCCTTTTCCTTATTCTCACTTTTCTTTTCTCCTTCTAGCTTTGATGCTTCAAGCTCATCTGCAATATCATCAATAACCTTTCCCAACCTTTTGGGGTTAGACTCTTCAAATGTAACATGCACAGATTCCTCAATTACTTTATTTCTTTTATTGAATATTCTAAATGCTTTACTATATACAGAATAACCAAGAAAAATTCCTTCATCAGCTTTAGCATCAAATTTCCCTAGGTTATCTTTTCCATTGTTTAAAACAAAGCATTTGCATCCAAAAGTGTGTAAGTGTGCAATGTTTGGTTTTCTCGCTTTGTAAAGTTCATAAAAGGTTTTCTTTAAAATAGGCCCAATCAAAACTCTATTCATAACATAACAAGCAGTACTTACAACATTAGCCCAAAAGTATTTTGGGATGTCATAGTCATTCAGCATGGTTCTGGCAAGCTCTTCCAAAGACTGATTTTTCCTCTCAACGACTCCATTCTGTTGAGGATTTCTAGGTGCTGAGAAGTTGTGATCAATACAAGATTCTTCACAAAAAATTTCAAACCTTTCATTCTCAAACTCTCCACCGTGATCGGTTCAGATGGAGATAATTATCAGCCCTTTCTCGTTTTGTATGCTACGAGCAAGTTTCTTGAATGCTCCAAAAGCATCACTTTTATTGGCAAGAAACAGTGTCCAGGTGTACCTTGAGTAGTCATCTACTATAACAAGTGCATAATAATTTCCACCAAATCTTTTCGTCCGTGAGGGACCAAATAAATCCATGTGTAAAAGCTGCAATGGTTTGTTAGTAGACACAATATTCTTTGATTTAAAAGATACTTTGACTTGTTTACCTTTTTGGCATGCATCACATAACTTATATTTTTCAAACTTGATTTTAGGAAGACCACTAACTAGTTCCTTAGAGACTAATTTATTTAGGTGGTCCATATGTATATGAGCTGCTCTACGATGCCATAGCCAAGAGTTTTCTTCCTTACTAATGAGACAACATGCATTATGGGATGACACTTTATCAAGATTAATCATGTATATATTTTCTACTCTGTTTCCTATCATCCTAACTTGTTTGCTCTTTTTATCCTCTATGATGCATGATCCTGAATCAAATATTACTCTATTTCCTTTATCACATAGTTGGCTAATGCTTAGTAAGTTATGTTTAAGACCTTCAACATAAAACACATTATCAATAGCAGTAGATAAATCTTTACCAACTTTACCTTCACCGAGGGATTCTTCCTCTGTTGTTATCACCATAAGTCACATGACCGCTTGATATGGGGGTGAGAGTTAGGAACTTTGTTATATCTCCAGTCATGTGCTTTGAGCATCCGCTGTCAAGGTACCAATCTGACCCCCGTACCTAGAAGCATACCTCATTTTCGGTTTCACCTTCACTTTCATGATTGGCCATAAGAGCAACACGAGCTTCTTCACTTTCTGACTCATCTGAACCACTCGTGTCATTGTCTTCCCATGCTACGTAGGCTTTCCTTCTTTTGTTTTCTTTGAATGCATTCTTTTCGAATTTTGATCCCTTTTTCTTTAGGCTTGAGCATTCCATCCTCATGTGACCAGGTTTCCCACATTCATAGCATGTTGGAGGACCGGATGAACTTTCTTTGCTTGAGAACTTTTTAGGAGAAAAATTTTTTGAAAAATTTTTCTTTCTCATAAATTTTTTGAATTTTTGAACCATGAGAGCCATGTTCTCCTCGCTTTCATCATCCTCACTTTCTGAGTCATCACTATCACACTGTCGACTCGAACTAGAAGCCTTAAAGCCAAGCTTTTCTTTTTCTTATCTGTATCTTCATGCTCAGCCAAACGAGTGAGTTCTAGTTCATGCTCTTGTAACTTACCAAATAGAGTGGCAAGTGACATAGTAGCTAAATTCCTAGATTCAGCTATAGCAGTTACTTTGGGTTGCCATTGTCTAATCAGACACCTTAGGACTTTGTTGATCAGATCTTCAGCAGGGAATGACTTTCCCAAAAGACTCAGTTGAATCACTATGTGAGTGAACCTCTTTTGCATCTCTAGTATAGTTTCACCTGAATTCATTCTGAATAGCTCATATTCTCTGATCAGAGTGTTTGTTCTGGCCCTTTTTACTTCATTAGTACCCTCATGAGTGACTTGCAGATTATCTCACATTTCTTGAGCAGATTTACAATTTGATACTCTAAAGAACTCATCAGGACTCAATGCAGAAGTAATAATATTTTTAGTCCGTAAATTGTGTTGCATTTTTCTCTTTTCATTGTCAGTCCATTCAGCTCTATCTTTAACAGTAAGAACACCATTTACCATATGCATGGGGACATAGGGTCCTTTTTCCACAGCATCCTAGACATCTAGATCTATCCCTTCTATGAATATTCTCATTCTTTCTTTCCAATATGCGTAGTCTTTCCCATTGAATCCCAGAGGACAGGTAAGAGACGCACCCTCTTGCGTAGACCAACCTGAAGCCATTTCTCTTGAAGCTGCTAGGCCCTTTATACAAGAGTCTAGCTCTGATACCACTTGTTACCAAGTGGCTTCAGTCTCAATAGGGGGGTGAATTGAGATTTTAAAAATTTAAGTCCCCTTTAACGACTTGATTGATTTTCGCGCAGGTTTATCGAACGAATTAACAAGAAATGAAAAACTGAAAATAAAGTAGTAAAGAACACAGAGATTTTTATACTGGTTCGGTCACCTCCCAGTGACCTACGTCCAGTCCTCACACCCTTGTGAGATTTTCCACTAAACACAACAAAGCTTAGAGGTGCTTTGGAAACCTTTACAGACTCAGGCACTCTTCTCCTAGGATACCCCACCTATGAAGAGCCCTCAAATCTACAACACCAACAAGAGATACCCCACCCTTGTTACAACCAATAACCCTAGACAGATACCCCACTCCCTAGTACCAACAACAACCCTAGAGAGATACCCCACTCCCTAGTATTGTGAACAACCCTAGAGAGATACCCCACTCTCTAGTACCAAATACAACGTAAAACAAATTACAATTGAAAAACCAAAATACCTCTTATGAAGGTAGATTGCACAACTTGAAGATCACCAACCCAACTCTAACCCTTGAGAGAAATCAGCTCTGACAGATGAAAAATATGTGAATAACGAAAGTGTGTGTGCTACGGTTTTTGAGTTTTGCATTTCAGCGTAAGCGTAAGAATGGGTTGGGTTTTTCTGAGAAACACTAAGTCCCTATTTATAGATTCAGGAGAAATATGACCGTTGAATGATTTTAGGAATCGATTAATTACTTGAAAAGCATAGGATAGTGAATCGATTCTTGTCTTGGAAAATAGGAATGAGTGATCGATTGTTTGCTTTTAAAGAGTAAGTATGAATCGATTAATAGCTTGAAAATATGACCGCTGAGGCTTTTAAAAAGAAGAAAATCGATTTAAGGCTTAGGTGCATGAGGTGATGAATCGATTCTTGGCTTAAAATAGTATAGTTCATGAATCAATTCATTGCTTGATTTAAGTGAGATGCAAATCGATTTATAGCTTTGGAAACAGGAAGGAAATCGATTTTGCACTTTAAAAATAGAGTAGGAAATCAATTTTGGTCTTATGAGAAATAATAGTAATCGATTCTTGGCTTTTGAAATAGTTTGGGAATCGATTCTTGGCTTTAGTAAATGAGTCATGAATCGATTTCGATCCTTTGCACAAGGTTAGAAATCGATTCTTGGCTTTAGGAAAGAAGTCATGAATTGATTTCTAACTTTCACAAAATAGTTTTTATGTTACGTGCCTTACCTATGCATGCATGCATTTAGAAAAATGAGAAGTCTATGGGACTGTGAGATGAGTTGAGCTGACTCTCAGAAGCGGCTTGCAAAGTATCCTAAGACACAACCCAAACCCTAGAGACTACCCTTACTTCTTGAGTCTTGTTTGTGCCTTGGATTTCCGCTTGGTCATTTTCTGCTTTGAACACGTCATCAAAACCTAACCTGCTTGTCATTTTGACTTCGAACACATCATCATGAAAACCTAACCTGAAAAAGCAATATAACCACAATTTTGACCCTAACAAACAGAGAAATTGAGATAAGAAGCTGTGAAAAACTGAGTAAGAGAGGGAAGAAAGACAATACAGAGATAAAATATAACAAAATTGGGCCAGGAAACCCTCTCATGTCGCCGGTGTGTGGCTTCTCTCTCACCGCTGCGTGTTTCGCATTCATGTCGTTGATGTGTGGTTTCGCTGCGCGTTTCACATTCATGCTTTTGGAAAGAAGCTGGTATCTTTCACCAGGGCCGGTCCTGGGCATAGGCGGGGGGTGCGACCGCCTAGGGCCCACATTTGTAGGGGGCCCAAAAAAATTTATACTAAGCTTAAATTATACTAGTGTTGGAGAACATTGATGTTGATGAGATTATAATTGATTTTGCATCTCAAAATGCTTGAAGAAATTATTATGACTTTTCGAGAAAAGAGAAGTTTTTTGATATTTTGTAAAACTATTATTACGTATTAAGGTATATTATGTTAATGAAATAAGTTATTTTTTTGTCTTTTATCGAAAAAATATCAAATTAAAATATAAGTATATATGAGGCTCTTTTCCCACAATTTGCCTAAGGCCCGTAAAATGTCAGGAACGGGACTGTCTTTCACTATGTTCAGATTTGGGTGAGAAATAATCATGGGTGGAGGTCCTTGAGGAAATCGCGGGATTGGAGAAATGAAAATGGACAAACGAGAGAGAGAAAGGCCGTGAGAGAGAGGGAGAGACACGTAGTTTTTTTTGTTGGAGGGTGTTGGGTCTCAATTTAATTTCTGGCCATTGGATTTCATTAAAACAAATCAATGGGTGATATTAAACAACATGACTTGGTTCAGTTAATTTAAACGGGAGAGAATCCGCTTGCAGGTTCTTGAACCTTTGACGTAACCTTCATGACTTTTTCTAGATGATTTGGGATTAACCACCTAGGCCCATCTAATACTGCAATACTCTTGTATAATCCCTTTCCTCCTTCCTAAACTACTCATAACTCCTCACAAAGAAAATGTAAGAAAACTAATTAAAAATTGAGTCTGCAAAATCTGCTTTCCCTAGCAAACAATACCTTGCCAATATATAGTTTCCCGTATAAAAAGCCTAAGCTTGATTTGGATATTACACGCGTCTTCAACATCATCAGAGAAAAACCTTGACTTCTCAACTCAAGGGTGTCTTCCCTAAAAACAAATCTATTAGAGATGACTTGGAAAGCAATGCACCCTTCAGCAGGTGCACCTCATGTATCCTTAGCCTATGAAGCACGGACTCTTAACACAGACACGGACACGCGGACACCGCTAATGTCTAAAATATAGGACACCGGGACACCGCATATATATATATATATATATATATATATATATATATATATATATATATATGATTATTTATTTATTATAGTCAAATAAAATATGAACATTACCTATAAAAGGTTTAAATTGAACATTTATTTCATAACAATAAAAGTTCTTAAACATAATAAGATAGTTTTCCACATTCATTTTCCATCTACTATATCGATAAGCTAAAAATGATGTAATCAAATTTAATATTTTTAACCACTTTCTTGATTATCAACTTTGACACTTCTTTAACCTTTGTAAAAGTATCTGAGAGGTTTTCAAGAAGTGTCTAAGATGTGTCGAAGCAAAGAAAAAAAAGATTTTTTTTGGGACACTTGTCTGAGGTGTCGGACACGTGTCATACGGGTGTCGGACACTGCCACGTGTCGGACACCGGGACACGTCTAATCTCAGAGGTGTCCGTGCTTCATAGTCGTTAGCTAGGTAAAACCTCATGCACCTCACGTATACTCATAATGATTAGAGTGTATCATACATAGGGAGAGAGTGTGCTGAGTTTAGAGTGCGATTGAGTAAAACCAGTGTTTTAAAACCCGGCTCGGACCGGCCGGTTGAACCGGTCCGACCGAGAACCGGAGGGGTAACCGAGTCGAGTTGATTGTTGGATCGGATATGCACTGAACCGGTGATTATGTCATCAACTCGGCCGAAACTCGGTTAAACTCGGCCAACTCGGTAGACCCGACTCGGACCGGGCAAATGCATCATTTTCGAATTTTTTGCAAAAGTCCAAAGCTGGGATTCGAACCCAGCACTTGGTCTTCACCTCTGTGCGAACCAACCACTAGGCCAACGATACTGTTGGGATGTAAACGCAAATATGTTTGTTTTATAACATCTCTCATTTCAATTAAACAACACCATCACACGTTATGCATTTGAATAAGAAACGTGAATTTATTTTTATTAAAAAGAAAGGAACCAGACTATGCATTTGAATAAGAAACGTGAAACAATTATACCATATTAAAATATTTGTTTGCTTATACTCATGTCGTGGTTAATCAATTTGTTTGAAAAATGAGTTTGTGGGATTATTAAATTTGTGGTCATTTTTGTTGTGTTTTCGATTATTTGATTACTTTGTAGTCTTTTATTTAATTTTGGATTTGGATAATTGTTTTGTTGTGAGATGGTTGTTTTGTTGTTTGCTAAGATACTCATGTTGTTTATGATTTAATGGACTTGTTTGAAGTTCAAAGTTCTATGGATTATATGTAGTTTGATAGCATTATGGGATTATTCAATTTGTGGTGAATTTTTGTTAGATTTTTCTAGGAAGGATGTTTAATTTTAGGAAATTAAGTTTTACAGGTACGAAATTTATATTATATGGGTCTTGAAAATTCGCGAAATAGAGACCGAGTCCGAGTCATCCGGTCCCGGTTTTGGTCATGCGGTTCAACTGTTGACCCTTCGGTCCGACCCTTGACCCAGTACCTTCACCGAGTCGGTCACCGGTCCGAGTTTTAAAACATTGAGTAAAACCCCGATCTATAAAGTCTTGTAATTGTGATTTACCATTGTTCTATGATAGAGGATTGAACATTCCAGCTAAATCCCGCAAAAGTCGGTGTTGTAAACACTGAATTGCGTAAACAAATTTACAATATGTTGATTTACCTTTCTTGCTCGTGTTCTTGTTGCCATCATCTTCCTCGCTTCATCGACGTGTGCTCATCTTAAGTTGTTGAAGTTTTATCCTCTAAATCACGAATAAATTTAAAAATATTAATAAATTAATATATTAATTTTGATTTTAATATTTTAGTAAATATAAAATAAACATAATTATTAATTTTACAAGTATAAAATTTATATTATATATTATATATTATATAAATTTTGAAAATTTGCGAAATAAAGACCGAGTCTGAGTCATGCGGTCTCGATTTTGATCATGCCGTTCAACTGTCGACCCCTCGATCCAACCCTTGACCCAGTGACCGATACCTTCACTGAGTCGATCACCGGTCCGAGTTTTAAAACACTGCAATAGAGTTTAGGCGCCAATTTGTATTTGGGTCCCACAATCATGATATCTTTCTCCCTTTGAGACAAAACTGTATGGCACTTCTTCCAGAGCCAATTCTTCTTAAAATATTCAATACCTTGTGTTTGCAAAATTGAGGGCAATCCCCTAATTTTATAACTATGCAATCATAGCAAAATTTGAGTACACGCAATTGCTGAACTTCACACTTTCCCACAAACCATTCATTGGTCATTGAAGTGGTGACACAGGAGAACAAGGGAGATATGGAGTGGTAGACTGGTAGCCATATGGAGTAACAAGCAAGACAAGGACATAGAGGCTAGAGAAAGAGGGAAGGAAAGAGAAACGAGGGCTGAGAAAGAATGCATTCCATTTCAGAAATTGTGGACGAATTCAACACGGTGGAGGCGCAATTAGCAGAGTTGGAGGAGAATAAGATTTTAGAGGTTTGTGAAATAATAGTTAGTGTTTTTGAAAACAAATTATATGTGCTGGTAATGGCGTTTTTTTTAGTGATTTTTGTTCCGTTATTATAGCTGAAATCTTGGCAATTACTGAATTTGCAATGAAGCAAAGGAAAAGGAGGAGCCTTTTGTTCAGGAGGTGTATGCAAAATTTAAAGAGTTGCTTTGAAGAAGAAGACCGCTAGAATGGATGACAAGGTGAGCATATTGTCTCATAGAAGATATTCTTATTATGCTTTGACTAACAATGGAAAGTAGCAGAATGAATTGTAGAATCGTAGGTCTTGATATTTGGAAGATCCATTGTTCATATTTTGTTTATAACAAAATGCTACTAAGAGTAGAATGAATATAAGAAAATTTATCATGTTGCTCTTCCAATTGTTTTTCACTACCGAGTTCAGTGGGTGATTCATTGATAGAGAAACACAACAATAGTAGAAGAAACAATCAAGGAAGTAGTGTATTATGGGTAAAAAGGCAATAGCCAACACAAAGTATGAGAAGTAGGAACGAAAAAGAAATAATAAGGGGCGCCTCCCACGAGACAAAAACCCCAAACCCTAGCCCAAGCTTTGGCCAAAACAAAACCTACCCTATTCTTCCAAAATCACTTCTTTTATACCAATTAGGGTTAATTACTACTAATTAGGGTTAATTACTCTTTTGCCTCTCCTAACAAAAACATTGCCAAACTTCCCCTTTTTGGGTGCCTCCTGCGCTTGCGCATTCGCATCATTCATCCACATTGTTCTGCCCGGCCAATATATTTTGAGGTGATCACAGTATTTAAGTTCAGATTTTTCTCTCAATTGGGATATCTATGATATCATTTAAAGATTTAAAGCAATCATTGATATTTAATAATATATGGTATCACAATGATAAATATTGTATAAAACTGTTACAATTTTTTTATCAGTGATAAAACTGTTACAATTAATTTGGAGAATTCTAACTTTAATTACAGAAAACATATATAGACGATGGAGTTCAGTCTTCCACTATGTTTTTGTTTTTTGTTTTCAATAGTTATATATGTTGGGTTATAAATTTCTTTTGGTATAAAACTAGAAACTATAAAGGATGTTTTCACATGATTCTAGATGTAAGTTTTTGGTAGTAACTAATTTGTGTTTCTTTTTCTTAAGAGGAATGACAAATAAAGTTCAATTTTGGTTCATGAACTAGGGGAGGTTATTTTTAAAAACTCTCATAAATTCTAATGAAAATTGCATTCTGTTATGGGTATAAGCTAATAGGGACTTAAATCTCCATTTTTAAACAAATCTTAGTTACTGGACTTTTTCTATAATCTTTATACAATTGATTTGTATCATCTCCAGTGTTCTCGACTCTTTTCTATATATGTCTTCAAATGTTTCAATTTTTATGTTGCATGATCTGGAAAATATCCGTAGGCCAAGAAAGCAGCTTCATTTTACTATTGGTTAGTTTTCTCCATATCTCTCTATTCCACATGTTTTGTTAATGTTCACTCCTCATGTTTAAAACCCAAAGCTTCATTTTATGTTGTTTTGGAATTAAGAAACATTTTGGTTTTGAGAGGATAAGGAAATTTTCCTAATGTGTTTTGCACTACAACAAAAAGAGGTTTACGCAACGGCCGAAAACCGTGGCCAGAAGTTTAAAAACCGTGGCCTAAACTTGAGGCCACGGTTTTGGAGGCGTGGGGTAGGTGGCCGTTGCCTATTCCTTCAGGCCACGGTTTTTTAACATTAGGCCACGAATTATCAAAACCGTGGCCAGAGCTATTAAAATAGGCCACGGGTTATTAGTCTGGTTTCTGGCCACGGTTTTTAATTGGTCACACACAAATAACCGTGGCCTATAAGTTTAAGCCGCGGTTTTCAATTGGCCACAGGTAAATAACCGTGGCCTATATCTTTAAATCCAATTTTTTTTCCAAATATCAACAATTAGTCACCATAAACATAAAACATTACATAAATTACATATCCTTGACATTCAACAACATTACAAACATCGTAAAACACTTTCTATAGGATCATATACATTTTCAAAAGCACACTACATTAACTTATTCACAGCACACATATCTTATTATTCAAATTAAGTGTTCATAGTTTGACATTGACACCTCAATAACCTCATAATTTGAACCAAGAGAGAGAGAGAGAGAGAGAGAGAGAGAGAGAGAGAAGAAATCTAATTTGGTAAGGTCTACATAAAATGAAGGTCTTGGAAAAAGTATATTACTGTCTGGATGACTCATACTAAGTAAGAACCGAAGTAAAGCCCAATCATTCGGTATTGCCATTTCACCAGCATCAAGCAAAATGGGCTCTGGGTGCTGACAATCTATTTGTTCCTTACTTGTTCTCTTAATTAAGTTGTTGACTAGCTTCTAGAAAGGACTGCCCTGATGTACAATCAGAACAATAATAAGCATCACATAACACACCATGACATATTCAAGCAACAAGACAGAAAAAGATAATGGACAACCAGAAGGTATAAAACACAGATTAGAAATAGTTACCTCAAGTTTGGTGAAATCTATATAGGCATGTTTTTATGACTCATTGAAGTCGCATGAGAAGCAAACCAGTTGAAGCTTCCAACAGGTCCCCATTCATCATCAATAAAATAACTAAACCCAAACAAAGAAGTAAAGAGACCAACGTACGTAAGAGTCAGTCATCCACTTTATATCAGCTCAAAAACAGAACAAAAAAGAGACGTAGAGAGTGTGGAACACATCAATTGAATGCAGACACAAAGAAAGACACAAAAAAAGACACAAAGAAACACAAAGAAAGGCACTTGGAATATTGAAAATCTCAATTCTGTTTCTATTTTAGGTAACAAAACCAAGTTTAAAGATTATTCATTCACTTCAATAGACATTTGATTTTTTTTGTTTGAATGGAATCCAGAAGTACATGTGATGCAAGTTTTAGGGAACTGAATTTTATTAAGTACGGAGGCCATATGAAGATTAAAAGAAATACTGCATATGAACCATAATATATTAAGCGGGTATTGGCATAACTTACTTGGGTTTATCTCGTGACATAAGCACTTATATTAATATTGGATACACTACAACAGCATGTTGCCGCTTCATAGAAAAGCTGCACAAAGAATTTAACATTGTGCCAGTTGTATCTAAATGGATGACATATTTAATTGAGCAACACGTCAATTATATTTTAAAAAATGGCATGCCTCCTTATGGGTGTGGTTGAATGAATCAGAGTAAGATGATGATTGGAATATAGAAAACTAAAAGAAAGTCGTGAATTTCAAGCATGATCAAAGTATTCTATCACTGAGAAATATCCACCTATAATTTAAGAAAAGAGTTTACTAGAACTAAAGAAAGTGCTGAAAATGATGCACTAGCGAAGCCTATTGGCATAAATATGGCACCTCCATTTATCCAATCAGTATCATGTGAAAAAGGAAACTGCAAAATAGAGTAGCCTATATACTACATACAAATTACAATACATTCCTTGTATAATAATAAACAAGTAGAGCTTCTATTCAAATAATCGAGCAAGAAGCAACAGGTAGATTTAAGCAAAAATGTACCTGGGCACCCTTCCTAAAGTCCTTAATCTCAACTTCGGGTAACATGTGTTCTGAATACCTGCCATTGCCAACAGGACCAGGATCCCTGAAGCTAAAACAGAAAAGCAAGGGTGCATTAGCCAAGGACGCCATAAAAGAAAGATGAACCAACTCTACTGAGAGGGAGCATGCATGGCGTACCAGTCGACAAAGCTGATATTTGTATACATCAGATAATCAAAAATATAGTCAAAATTATACAGTGGCACACAGCTGCAAAACAAACATAAAAGGATCAAAAATCAAAATAATTTGATAAACAATGGAAAAAACTTGTCAAATTACCTGTCAGAAAGTAAAACAAACTGTTGATTATCAGGATCTTGTAAGGCATTTGCCAGTAGCCGCTTCTCTGCATCAACCAGACAGTTTACCCCATATCACCTGCAACAAGACAAATAAATATTCTCACTCTCAAAGCTGCGACTTAGATAAACAACCAATAATTTGCTACCACCATTGGTACTTTCAGAACAAATAGTTGAACTTAAAAATAGCATTCTCAGAACAATTAAGCTCACACAGGTCAAACTAGACTTAACTTGTTGACATATAAGGTTATGCCAATAGCCGAATAAGTTAAGAAAACAAAATAATCACAAATGTCTTTTCCAGTTGGCAATAATCATCATCCAAAACTGAAAGCTCAAATTAAACACCACAAATCTAAACAATAATCACACCCAACCCAAAGTAGAACGAGTTTGAGTAAACTCAGAACTCTACAATGGTGTTTACAAAAAAGACTACCCAAAATAGATGAACAAGTTTGAGTACCTAGAAAAAAACCCAAAAACAGTAAAGAAATACGAAGAGAGCAGTAGAAAGAGTGAAGAAATACCTGACTCAGCAGAAGCAAGAGTGTTTGAAGAAGATCCTCGACGGTTCTCAAAGTTCGAAGAAGATCATTCACAGTTCGTAGTTTGAACAGTTCCGACCAACGATTTCGAACTTCGATTAAGGAGAAACACAAGGTAAATGCCATCACACAACAAATGCAAACAGAGATGGAACAAACAGAGATGTGCGATTAGGTTTTTGCTTTTGGGAATTTCGACCAGGTTGTGAGATGGAACGAAGAGATATTAGCTAGGTTTTTGGGAAGTGATTTTGATTTTGTGAGAGATGGGAACGAAACATTGAATGGAAGCGCTGTGAATGGAAGCGTTTCGGACAGAGATGGGAACGAGAGATTTTGATTTTGGGAACGAAGTGAATGGAAGCGTTTCGGAGTGGGAGAATATTGAATGGAAGCGCTGAAAATTTTGGCGAATGTGAAAGGAGCCTGTGAAATTTTCGATGAAAATTTTGGAGGAGTAAAAGAATGAAAGGAGCGACGAAGCGAATGTGATGGAATATTGTGTTGATATTAATTATTTTTTTATTAATTATTACGAAGGCAACAAACTAAGTCCCTATTTATAGACTCAGGAGAAATATGACCGTTGAATGATTTTAGGAATCGATTAATTACTTGAAAATCATAGGATAGTGAATCGATTCTTGTCTTGGAAAATAGGAATAAGTGATCGATTGTTTGCTTTTAAAGAGTAAGTATGAATCGATTAATAGCTTGAAAATATGACCGTTGAGGCTTTTAGAAAGAAGAAAATCGATTTAAGGCTTAGGTGCATGAGGTGATGAATCGATTCTTGGCTTAAAATAGTATAGTTGATGAATCGATTCATTGCTTGATTTAAGTGAGATGCAAATCGATTTATAGCTTTGGAAACAGGAAGGAAATCGATTTTGCACTTTAAAAATAGAGTAGGAAATCGATTTTGGTCTTATAAGAAATAATAGGAATCGATTCTTGGCTTTTGAAATAGTTTGGGAATCGATTCTTGGCTTTAGTAAATGAGTCATGAATCGATTTCTATCCTTTGCACAAGGTTAGAAATCGATTCTTGGCTTTAGGAAAGAAGTCATGAATCGATTTCTAACTTTCACAAAATGGTTTTTATGTTACGTGCCTGACCTATGCATGCATGCATTTAGAAAACTGTGAAGGCTATGAGATTGTGAGATGAGTTGAGCTGACTCTCAGAAGCGGCTTGCAAAGTATCCTAAGACACGACCCAAACCCTAGAGACTACCCTTACTTCTTGAGTCTTGTTTGTGCCTTGGATTTCCGCTTGGTCATTTTCCGCTTTGAACACATCATCAAAACTTAACCTGCTTGTCATTTTGACTTCGAACACATCATCATCAAAACCTAACCTGCAAAAGCAATATAACCACAATTTTGACCCTAACAGAAATAGAGAAATTGAGATAAGAAGCTGTGAAAAACTGAGTAATAGAGGGAAGAAAGGCAATACAGAGATAAGAAATAACAAAATTGGGCCAAGAAACCCTCTCATGCCCCCGGTGTGGCTTCTCTCTCACCGCTGCGTGTTTCGCATTCATGTCGTTGATGTGTGGTTTCGCTGCGCGTTTCACATTCATGCTTTTGGAAAGAAGGTATCTTTCACCAGGGCCGGCCCTGGGCATAGGCCAGGGGTGCGACCGCCTAGGGCCCACGTTTGTAGGGGGCCAAAAAAAAGTATACTAAGCTTAAATTATACTAGTGTTGGAGAACATTGATGTTGATGAGATTATAATTGATTTTGCATCTCAAAATGCTTGAAGAAACCACTTATTATGACTTTCCGAGAAAATAGAAGTTTTTTGATATTTTGTAAAACTATTATTACATATTAAGGCATATTATGTTAATGAAATAAGTTATTTTTTTGTCTTTTAACCAAAAAATATCAAATTAAAAAATAATTATATATGGGGCTCTTTTCCCACAATTTGCCTAAGCCCGTAAAATGTCAGGAACGGGACTGTCTTTCACTATGTTCAGATTTGGGTGAGAAATAATCATGGGTGGAGGTCCTTGAGGAAATCGCAGGATTGGAGAAATGAAAATAGACAAACGAGAGAGAGAAAGGCCGTGAGAGAGAGAGAAAGACACGTAGTTTTTTTTGTTGGAGGGTGTTGGGTCTCAATTTAATTTCTGGCCATTGGATTTCATTAAAACAAATCAATGGGTGATATTAAACAACATGATTTGGTTCAGTTAATTTAAACGAGAGAGAATCTGCTTGCAGGTTCTTGAACCTTTGACGTAACCTTCATGACTTTTTCTAGATGATTTGGGATTAATCACCTAGGCCCATCTAATACAGCAATACTCTTGTATAATCCCTTTCCTCCTTCCTAAACTACTCATAATTCCTCACAAAGAAAATGTAAGAAAACTAATTAAAAATTGAGTCTGCAAAATCTGCTTTCCCTAGCAAACAATACCTTGCCAATATATAGTTTCCCGTATAAAAAGCCTAAGCTTGATTTGGATATTACACGCGTCTTCAACATCATCAGAGAAAAACCTTGACTTCTCAACTCAAGGGTGTCTTCCCTAAAAACAAATCTATTAGAGATGACTTGGAAAGCAATGCACCCTTCAGCAGCTCATAATGATTAGAGTGTATCATACATAGGCAGAGAGTGTGGTGAGATTAGAGTGCGATTGAGTAAAACCCCGATCTATAAAGTCTTGTAATTGTGATTTACCATTGTTCTATGATAGAGGATTGAACATTCCAGCTAAATCCCGCAAAAGTCGGTGTTGTAAACACTGAATTGCGTAAACAAATTTACAATATGTTGATTTACCTTTCTTGCTCGTGTTCTTCGTTGCTCATCTCAAGTTGTTGAAGTTCTATCCTCCAATTATTTTTATTGTACGAATAAATTTAAAAATATTAATAAATTAATATATTAATTTTTATATTTTAGTAAATATAAAATATTAATTTTACAGCTACAAAATTTATATTATATATTATATAGGTCTTGAAAATTCGCGAAATAGAGACCGAGTCTGAGTCATGCAGTCCCAGTTTTAATCATGCGGTTCAACTGTCGACCACTCGGTCTGACCTTGACCCAGTGACCCGATAACTTCACCGAGTCGGTCACCGATCCGAGTTTTAAAACACTGCAATAGAGTTTAGGGGCCGATTTGTATTTGGGTCCCATAATCATGATATCTTTCTTCCAGAGCGAATTCTTCATAAAATATTCAATACCTTGTGTTTGCAAAATTGAGGGCAATCCCGTAATTTTATAGCTATGCAATCATAGCAAAATTTGAGTACACGCAATTGCTGAACTTCACACTTTCCCACAAACCATTCATTGGTCATTGAAGTGGTGACACAGGAGAACAAGGGAGATATGGAGTGGTAGACTGGTAGCCATATGGAGTAACAAGCAAGACAAGGACATAGAGGCTAGAGAAAGAGGGAAGGAAAGAGAAACGAGGGCTGAGAAAGAATGCATTCCATTTCAGAAATTGTGGACGAATTCAACACGGTGGAGGCGCAATTAGCAGAGTTGGAGGAGAATAAGATTTTAGAGGTTTGTGAAATAATAGTTAGTGTTTTTGAAAACAAATTATATGTGCTGGCGTTTTTTTTTAGTGATTTTTGTTCCGTTATTATAGCTGAAATCTTGGCAATTACTGAATGCAATGATGCAAAGGAAAAGGAGGAGCCTTTTTGTTCAGGAGGTGTTTGCAAAATTTAAAGAGTTGCTTTGAAGAAGAAGACCGCTAGAATGGATGACAAGGTGAGCATATTGTCTCATAGAAGATATTCTTATTATGCTTTGACTAACAATGGAAAGTAGCAGAATCAATTGTAGAATCGTAGGTCTTGATATTTGGAAGATCCATTGTTCATATTTTGTTTATAACAAAATGCTACTAAGAGTAGAATGAATATAAGAAAATTTATCATGTTGCTCTTCCAATTGTTTTTCACTACCGAGTTCAGTGGGTGATTCATTGATAGAGAAACACAACAATAGTAGAAGAAACAATCAATGAAATAGTGTATTATGGGTAAAAAGGCAATAGCCAACACAAAGTATGAGAAGTAGGAACGAAAAAGAAACAATAGGGGGCGCCTCCCACGAGACAAAAACCCCAAACCCTAGCCCAAGCCTTGGCCAAAACAAAACCTACCCTATTCTTCCAAAATCACTTCTTTTATACTAATTAGGGTTAATTACTACTAATTAGGGTTAATTACTCTTTTGCCCCTCCTAACAAAAACATTGCCAAACTTCCCCTTTTTGGGTGCCTCCTGCGCTTGCCCATTCGCATCATTCATCCACATTGTTCTGCCCGGCCAATATGTTTTGAGGTGATCACAGTATTTAAGTTCAGATTTTTCTCTCAATTGTGATATCTATGATCATTTAAAGATTTAAAGCAATCATTGATATTTAATAATATATGGTATCACAATGATAAATATTGTATAAAACTGTTACAATTTTTTTATCAGTTACAATTTTTTTATCAGTGATAAAACTGTTACAATTAATTTGGAGAATTCTAACTTTAATTACAGAAAACATATATAGACGATGGAGTTCAGTCTTCCACTATGTTTTTGTTTTTTGTTTTCAATAGTTATATATGTTGGGTTATAAATTTCTTTTGGTATAAAACTAGAAACTATAAAGGATGTTTTCACATGATTCTAGATGTAAGTTTTTGGTAGTAACTAATTTGTGTTTCTTTTTCTTAAGAGGAATGACAAATAAAGTTCAATTTTGGTTCATGAACTAGGGGAGGTTATTTTTAAAAACTCTCATAAATTCTAATGAAAATTGCATTCTGTTATGGGTATAAGCTAATAGGGACTTAAATCTCCATTTTTAAACAAATCTTAGTTACTGGACTTTTTCTATAATCTTTATACAATTGATTTGTATCATCTCCAGTGTTCTCGACTCTTTTCTATATATGTCTTCAAATGTTTCAATTTTTATGTTGCATGATCTGGAAAATATCAGTAGGCCAAGAAAGCAGCTTCATTTTACTACTGGTTAGTTTTCTCCATATCTCTCTATTCCACATGTTTTGTTAATGTTCACTCCTCATGTTTAAAACCCAAAACTTCATTTTATGTTGTTTTGGAATTAAGAAACATTTTAGTTTTGAGAGGATAAGGAAATTTTCCTCATGTGTTTTGAACGTTTTTGTTTCTACCGTGTGTTTTTTCTAATTGGTCACTTCTTCTTACTGTAAAATAAGGGAACATTTGTCATGCTCATTTTATTTCATTCTTTGTTATAATAATTTGTTTTTTGTTTCAAAGAAGGGAGCAACCATTGGGCTGGTCTTTCAATGCCCCCAATAAGCTGTTCTATGACTTCTATGCTAACAACTTAATTGAAGAACTTCAGTCATACATATATATATATTAACATCACGGACTTCCACGGTGCATAATCGTCTCTTCCTCCGTGCTTTTCCCTTTCCTATAAGTTCTACTCCTAATAAATTATTCATCGGTTGGCTCTGTGTTCTCATAGCATGACTTTATAATGTAGAACTACTTATAGGTCATTCTTTAGATGAGTTATAAAACAAACACTCACTCCCAAAAACTAGCAATGGACTGATGATTATATTAATGAGTGTTGGATCACAAGCGTTGTGTTTCACTCAATCTCACTGTGTTTCACTCACACGATGAAATCATCACACACAATGAGAGAGAAGAAGAGAGAATATAAGGAAAACAAACTAAATTTTATTGAACTGATTTTTTTTTTTGGTGTGGAAATTTTATTGAACTGATATGAAACAGAATTACATCACTACATTATATAACAGAGTTCACAAACTGACTTCAGCAACTAACTATGCTGATTAGGACTAACCATATGCTGACTAGGACTAGCTAACCGACTAACAGAAATGCCAACTCAGCAACTGACTCACTAACTGATCTTCCACATTGGGCAATAGAATATTAGAATAGTAATCGGGTCAAGCTTCTGCACTTGACTCTTATTCTTGCTACAACATGAAGTACACATCGAACTAAATGTGAACTTGCTGACCAATTTGGATTACCTCACAACACACCCCTTTTAATCCACATTGGGCAAAAACTATATGCTTCTGCCACAAACTTTGTTGCTCTTTATTGAAATGTAAATGTAAGGGTATAGGGGGAATGTTGCTAAAATTTTACTCATTAATAAACATAGAATTCCATTTTCAAAAGCAATAGTTTTCAATGACAGTGACTTATGGAAAATCTCTCTAAAATATTCTTTTATAGAAGACTGGTAAGTTGTTTGAATTTTATGAGTTGTAGCTTTACATTTGCTTTGATAGAACTACAAACTTGATATGAAAAGTGAGTGTTATGTTGTTTATGTATAGTTTCTGAAACAATATAGATTTTCTTTGCAGAATAGAGGGTGAAAAAGGGAAATGGATACTGCGTTTTTGGAAAATTGTCATATTTAAAGTTGGATGAAATTGCTATCTCAAAACCAAGACTACTTCCAAGCCTGGTCCTAACCCTGAAGTTTGTAGTTTAGTGTGATTTACCATTTCTACTTTTTGAGCATTTATTGATGTATTATGTCAAACACACACCAAGGATTGTTGGATTTAATTGCATATTGCTTTTGTTGTTTTTATCCCTTCCAAATTTTATGTTGAATACTTTTTTCTATTTAGTTTAGTACTTTAGTTGGTGTATCTAGGTTGTTTGGTTAGGTTGTAGGATTCTAACAAAATCATCTACTTTCTATATAATCAAAACATATGCTAGTACATTTACATTTTTAGACATCACCAAATTTTGACATTTGTAATAATTTAGGGGCAAAATAGACAATTCACCACATAAAGACAAAATGCTACAGTATCACTACAGTGAGCTACAGTGATGTTTCTGACCCGCTACAGTATCGCTTATGTCACTCTACAATACGCTACAGTGACGTTTCTGACGCGCTACAGTACCAATACAGTTTTTTTTAAATAGTATTTTTTAAAAAAAAAACTGATTTTTTTAAAAAAAATTATACACTGTTTTTTTTTAATTTTTTTAAAAAACGGTTGTCAATATTTTTATAAAACCAATCAGTCACTATAAATCAATTTTCACTATTTTTATAATCTACTCAAACTACTAAAATTAATAAAATAATTAGTCATTATAAATCAATTAGCCACTATCCATTGTCAAAAAAAGAATTGTAAAAAAACTTTAACCCCTACCAAAAATTACAAAATAACTACTAAAACTAATCAATTTAACTACTTTTGTTAAAATCAATCAATTTAACCACTACAAAAAATTACAAAATAACTATTTTATAATTACTAAAAAAGAGTAAAATGCCAACGGGAATGCCAACAAGAGCGCCAACGGGAGAGACCACGGGAATGGCAATGATAGAGGGACAAAAAAGTGAGGGACAAAAAACTGATTGAAAACTGCAATCAGAAGCTGCAACTGACGCAGCAAAAGGACAAAAAACAACAAATTTTAAAACCAACTTTTTTCAGTTTTTTTTCCATTTTTTTTTTCTGTTTTTCTTTCCATAAGAAATCACTCTTTTGTCAGCTTTTTTACTAAAAACATAATTTTTTTAACTATTTCTATAATTTACTCAAACTACTAAAATTAATCAATTTAACTACTACCAATTGTCAAAAAAAAACATACCCCAAACAATAGTTTCAAAATTATTTATTCCAAAAAAATAAATTATTAAATTAATATCACACTCAATAATTAAATAATTTAAAATTTACTATTTACTATAATCTCTCTATTAAAACTACTAAAATCAAGCAATTTTTCATGTAATAAATAAAATTAATTAGTTTAACCACTAACAATTGTAATATTAAATCATATAGAAAAAAGGAGAAAACATGTGGCAACGGGAGCGGCAACCAGAGACTAACAACGAGATCGGCAACGAGAGCGGCAACAGGAGTGCCAACAAGAGAGGGAACGAGAGCACCAACGAGAGTGCCAACAAGAGAGGGAACGAGAGTGCCAACGGGAGTGCCAACAAGAGAGGGAACGAGAGCGACGGGGCTGCATATTTTACCTTTTACTCCATTATTAATATTATAAGAAGATACCGATTTTGTTTCTTCGTTTTTACTCCATCTAAAATTTATTATTTACTATAATCTTTCTATTAATACTATTAAAATCAATCAATTTAACTACTAAGAATTATAAAAATACAACTTTAGCCACTACCAAACTTTACAAAATAACTTATAATTAAACGAATATGATTTAATTAATATTAAATCATATAGAATAATATGAGTTAACATGTGGCAACGGGAGCGACAACGAGAGACTGGCAATGGGAGCTGCAACTGGAGTGGCAACGAGAGAGGTAACGAGAGTGCCAACGGGAGGGTCAACGAGTATGCAAACGAGAGTGTCAACGGGGATGCATATTTTACCTCTAATGTCCAAATACATTATTATGGATCAATGTAATTCTGATTGTCAATCTCCTTTATTTTCTTCGACTCAATGTAATTTTCATTTGTACCTTATATGACATAATATCTATCTCTTTCCACTTTGAATTTCAAATCATACATTTTGGACATTGTTCACAACTTATGATAATCTTTCAAATTACTATTATGACTTCCTGGCAATACATCGACCATACAGTATCACCTGTGCGTATGCATTGGTAAAATACTAGTTATTTGATATACTACAAATTAATTATAATATTGCAATATATTTGTTTATTTAATGAAGCTTTACTTCTGCGCATCGCACGGGTGTGTGTCTAGTTGAAGATATATAGTTACAACAAACAGTCCCAAGAGTTCCAACCAAAAATTGAGATTTCAAGAATGACTTTATTTTCTTCGGACTAATTGGCTAAACCCTAGTATTATTGCTGTATTGCATTAGTTGATGAAAATAATTCAACACAGCAAACAATGTAACAACCAGTTCAAGGTTATGAACATGCACCAACTCTAAGCAATATTATTATTTTTAATTTACTATCAATCATCACAGAAAAACGGATAAGGGAGGACTATTGTTATGTATAGGGTCTTTACTAACTACACCCACATGACCCATTTGCAAGAGGCCCATTCAAGAAAGCAAGATCCACTCATCAATGGCCAAGATCGCAACGCAAGATCGGACGGTCTAGATCCATCAAGTCAAGCACCACCAAACTCTATAAATAAACATTCAATGTTTCATTAATGGAAGGCAATCTAACCCTAATCTCTATCTGCAACTAACTACCTCCCTGACTTGAGCGTCGGAGTATCTTTGCAGGTACCACACCCCACCTCGGATCGGACAACGATCGATCAAGGACTTCATCTATCAACTATCTCGAATCGGACATCATATCTAAGATCAGATACAAGTTTAGAGATACGATACAGAACATTGGCGACCACAGTGGGAGGATCTGGTACTCTAGTTCCTCTCTCATCTCCTTGATTGACAATGGCTCCGACCTTACGTCATAGGACTATCCCGAGTGTCATTGAGGGACTGGTCATGCAGGTGGTGATTCCAAAAGAAGTGGTAGTCACCTTATCCCGTAGCCCGGCGCATGCTTGAAGCTCGGCTACGACTACGGTTCTCGGAAGCTCAGCCCGGAACCGATTTCCACCTCCCCCCTCAGACAGTTCAGGTGTCGGTCGATGCTGTTCAACAGCTCGTCCAATTCCTAAATCGGCAAGCCGAGACCGACCAGCAGGAAAGCCAACGCTACACCCAGTTAGAAGCTAAGATTGCTCAGAACCAGGCTCGTAACATCCCGGATCGGAGTTCCCCTCAGTGCAACTCTTCAAGTGGAAGGACTCATGGCCACAGGCGCCACCGATCTCCGGCTTGGAGGAGGAGCCATCATCGCTCTCCACCTCGTCGTAGAGGGGGGCGAGGATCGGAGACTCCCCCAAGCCGGACCCCTGATGATTCCTACTATCCCGAGGGTTCCCCTCGGTCTAGCTCGTCTCTGGCTTCCTCTTGTCCGAGGCGACGTTCCAAATGTCGGGAAAGACCCCTCCACCTAGGATCGGAACGTCGACACCCTCGCTCGCGGGAATCCCCCGACAAATATGGCTACCGACGGTCTCCACCCCTGGAGAGGTCGACAAAGCGTAAAGGACCCTTCACAAGTAAGATTGACTATTTTCCAGTGCTGAAGCACCTCGAGAAACCCCCTGAAGGTCTGAAAATGCATGACGGGACTGGCGATCCGGACTACCACCTCGACTATTTTGACACGATGATGCAATATCGGAACGTCCCAAAGGAAATGAAGTGCAGAATCTTCCCCCTCACGCTTGAGAAGGTAGCCTCGGACTGGTTTAGATCCCTTAAACCAAACACTATCTCTTCATGGGATCAGCTGGCTAAGCTCTTCTCTGCTCAGTTCGCCTACTCAAGAAGTAAGCCTAAGCACCGGAAAGTCTTAGCATCCACTGTTCAAGGGGGGGACGAACCTCTAAGGGATTACATAGAGAGATTTAACAATGAAGCTTCTCAAGTTCGGAATTTGAATGACGAGTTTCGATTATACTTCATGACAGTCGATATCCGGGAAGGAAGTTTGTTTCAGACTCATATCGGGACTTTCGAACCAACTACCCAGCATGAATTCCTCCAGAAGTCCCAATGTTTCATTGATCATTAAGAAGGCCTCAAGACCGGCAGAACGGTAGCCCGGGCCTGATCATCAGAACCCCGCGGCGATTTTTGACATTTCCAGTTAGAAGAACATCATGAGCAGAATCGGGATTCCCGAGGTTGTTATAACTGACAACGGTACTCAATTCACAAACAATACTTTCGAAAAACTAATGTCCGATCTTAAAATCAAACATCGCTTTACCTCGGTAGAGCATCCAAATATAAATCAGATAGGCGACTTTGCTTACTTCCAAACTACTTTGCACAAAGTTCTCTCCTTAGCAAATCAAAGGGACGATCCGAGATTAATCGACGGATCTCCCGAAAGCAACCGTGCTAATGAAAGCCCTTAGGGATGAGTTCAATCTGGGCTGAGTCCCGGTAAACTGTCCCAAAGGACATCAAGGTCTTTTAGGATTCAATCCTCAAAATGACCCTCGGCCGACACTGCCGAAACCCCTTAGGGACGAGTTCAATCCGGGCTGAGTCCTGGTAAACTGTCCCAAAGGACATCAAGGTCTTTTAGGATTCAATCCTCAAAACGACCCTCGGCCGACGCTGCCGAAACCCCTTAGGGACGTGTTAAATCCGGGCTGAGTCCCGGTAAACTGTCCCAAAGGACATCAAGGTCTTTTAGGATTCAATCCTCAAAACGACCCTCGGCCGACGCTGCCGAAACCCTTAAGGGACGAGTTCAATCCAGGCTGAGTCCCGGTAAACTGTCCCAAAGGACATCAAGGTCTTTTAGGATTCAATCCTCAAAACGACCGACGGCCGACCTCGAGTCCCTCGGGTGGTCACGTTTTAACATGACCGAGGCTGCCATTACCCTGAAGGGCGAGTTCGATCCGGGCCGAGTCCCGGTGAACTACCCTGAGGGCGACATTAAACCTGTCACCTCGAGTCCCTCAGGTGGTCACGTCATTCCCGGACACTCTGAGAACTAGGGGCATAAAACTTCTTAGGCCCAAGTCCGGCCTCGGAAAAGATCGCAATTTCAAGACCCAAATTTCGGGGGGTCGAAGTAGGTCGCCACGGAGGTCTGACCTCAATTTCAAAACTCTCATGAAGCCCGGACAAGCTTACAAGCCTAGCTCGCCTCACTGGCGACCCGACTTAGGGGGCAACTGTTATGGATAGGGTCTTTACTAACTACACCCCCATGGCCCATTTGCAAGAGGCTCATTCAAGAAAGCAAGATCCACTCATCAATGGCCAAGATCTCAACGCAAGATCGGACGGTCCAGATCCATCAGGTCAAGCACCACCAAACTCTATAAATAAGCATTCAATGCTTCATTAATGGTAGGCAATCTAACCCTAATCTCTGTCTGTAATAACTACCTCACTGACTTGAGCGTCAGAGTATCGTTGCAGGTACCACACCCCACCTCGAATCGAACAACGATCGATCAAGGACTTCATCTATCAACTATCTCGAATCAGACATCATATCTAAGATCGGATACAAGTTTAGAGATACGATACAGAACAACATATTTTTGATGTCAACCAATTACATGCATGGTTAGGAGAGGAATCTAGCTAGTGATTTGATATGGTGCAACTATCAATAAAGTACCATAAGAGTCGGAAAATAAAAAGAAACATAACCCTCTTGAAATTAATATCCATTTAAAGTACTAAGCAAAAGTTAAAACTCACAAAACAATAATACTAGAAATGAAACAACAAAATAGTAAATCAAAAGATGTTGTCCACCACAAATCATCCTCCAACACATTTCTTTATCACACAACACCATGTCAACGTTTGTCACTTCTCCTCCATAACTTAGGGTAACAGGTGAGAAAGACCAATGGTTAGAGCTGATGTTGATGTCAAAGAGGCCTTCAATATGCTGAGACACTGCACCACAAATAGTACAAAATGAAAAATTGCAACAAGACAACAATTAAAAAGATAATGCAAAGATTTAACTGTTTATTACCTCCTTATGGCCAATGGTGACAACCTTTTCTTGTAGATCATTAAGAGGAGTTGCCAAATGGTTGATTAAATCCAAAGCTGAAATTGGAGATGCTGGTGAAATGACCAAATCATCTGTAACCACAAACGTTCTTGGACCTTTGACATAGACTTCATGACATGATGATTCATGATTAACTAAGTGAGTTTTTCTACAATTAGTAGTTCTACGTTCGTGACTAATGAAACATTCGTAACCAATAAAACTATTTAAATAATATTCACGTTGAAAATAACAATAAAAAGGCAAACGTAGCTGCTGAAATGGTAATATCGGCTTGCTAAATTTAAACTGGAAGAGAGGATCCAAAAGTCTGTACTTTGCATCTTCTGAAAGAAAATATCTCTTTTCATCTAAATCAGCAATACTCTTATGTAATCCATCAATGCTTCCAAAAGAGCACTTTCCTCCTAGCTTACTTACAACTCCTCCCAAAGTAAAGGTGAGAAAACTTAAAATTAAGTCTGCAAAATCTTCTTCCCCTTGAGCAAACAATATCTTGAAATCTGTTTTCCTCATAAAAAGCTTAATCTTAATTTGGATAGTACTTGTGTTTTCAACATCACAAGAGAAAAACATTGCCTTCTCAAGGGAAGGTTTGCACCCTAAAAACAAATCCGTAAGAGTGGACTTGGAAAGCAGCGCATACTTCAACAGATCCGGTACCTATGAGGGAAACAGATTGCAAGAATACAATATTCAAAAGTGGTTTACAAGTGGAAATAAAGTGAGCAAAAAACAAAAAATAATTTAAGGAACAGAACCGTAAAAATAAAAACCTTTTCCTTAGTGACATTCAGAGTGATTTCTTCTACTGAACTTGTGCCTTTTATTGCAAAATACTGGAGCACGTCTAAGTTTATATTATCCATAGACTTTGGTATGACAATCAGTTCGTCAGTAATGAGATATGTGGAAACACTACTGACAAATCCTTTCGAGAAATGTTTCATGAAAATAGAACGTGTAATATCAGTTGTGCAGTTATCGCAACTATTATTAGGAGAAGTGCTCACCCCAGGACAGTTGCAGTTTCGAGAAATGTTTCATGAAAATAGAACGTGTAATATCAGTTGTGCAGTTATCGCAACTATTATTAGGAGAAGTGCTCACCCCAGGACAGTTGCAGTGAGCAAAATTCGAACATATGAAGTACTTTGTGGGCCGGGTATCATCAATGTTATGTTCAAGAGTGTTGCAATAATCTTCTGATGAGTTCTTTGGCTGTAGTAGCATTTCTTTGCATTTCTCTTTCAGCAGGTACTCTTTATCAAGATTTTCAACACTATGATAGAGTGAGTTCAGACAACCAACTGTGACAGGTCCCATGTTTGATTCCTTCTCTACAAGTCTAACAATGGTTCCTAAAGGGAACGTTAAGAAGCTACATAGAATGTCCACAAAGTCCTTCCCTGCTTCAGCATATATCACTTTGTTGCACTCTTTGCTCACCAGAAGTGTCAATGACAACTGTTGTTTTGTTTTAGTAGCAGCAGCCATGGTTGACATTAGAATGTAGTACGGAGATAGAGGATCTTATAACAAAACTCAAAACAAATTGTAGTACGTTTGTGGCATTCATATATACATATATATAAGGTTGCATGCATATGAGATTACAAATTGGCCTATCAAAAAAAATATAAGAGTCGCTGTGACCAGTTTTTTTTCTTAATTTATTTACTAGGATTATTTATCATTTATTGGATAATAAACGTCAATTAGTGGCTGGAATACGCAATGCATTATGAGTCATGACCGGCGTCAATTAGTTCTTGAAAGTTGAAATCAATTACTACTAGTATCATAGCAACACATAAAAAGGTACTTATGGGATTTGCAATTTTGCATTTACGAGTAACGTGACCGATTAGTATCACCTAACTACTCCTCCAACTCACAAGGCGTTTCCTTAGTAACTTCACAACTAATTAGCGTAGGTAAATATTGTTTTGTTGTGATTTGATATTGTGCAACAAAATGAACTTAGTTTTGTGCATTCGTGTATAAAGGTGCATGCCCAGTGACATTACAAATTCGCTGTGACCAGTTTTTTTCTTATTAGATAATAAACGTCAATTAGTGGCTGGAATACACGATGCATTATGAATCATGACTGGCATCAATTAGTTATTGAAAGTTGAAATCAATTAGTATGATAGCAACTAGCAACACATAAAAAGGTATTATTGCATTTGCAATTACGAGTAGCGTGACCGATTAGTATCACTTACTTTTTTTTACTAATGACCAATTAGGTTCTGTTTGACAAAAAGTAGTGCATAGCGGATAAGCTACTTTAGGCTCTGTTTGACAAAACATAGAAGATAGTGGATGAATTTATAGCGGATAGCGGATAAACTAGCTGATAGTAGTTTATAGCAGATAGCTGATAGCGGATAAGCTAGTTGATAGCGAATAAAGTGTTTGGTAAAATTAGCGGTTGAACTAGCTGATAAATATAAAATAACATAAAAGAACATGTTTAATTAATAGTTAAATTTATTTAATCAATATAAAATATTTATAAATTATTTTTCTTAATAGTCTAATTTATATGTTATATGAAATCCTAATTTATTTATTACTTAAATCTCATGATAGTCTAATAAATTTATTTACTTGAGAATCTAATTTATTTACTTGAAAACTAAACTGATTTATTTATTTATTTTAATAGTGCAATTCATTGCTTTAAATTTATATTTTATATATTTGTGTGTTAAAAAAGGTTTAGTAATTTAAATAGAAAAGAAAGGAATAAAACATACAAGTTAAAACATCAGGTGAAACAAAAATAAATGTAGAAATTAGCTAGCCAAAAAAACAAACAACAGGTGAGTTGAGCAGAGGTGAGGTAGGTGACGTAGGTGATGTAGAAGGGATATAAAAAAATTTATTTTATTTTATTCAGGAATGGAGAAGGAATATTATAAAAATAATGTGGGCAAAAGTGATTAAAAAGATGAGATACCGTAAGCTATAAGCTCAAACGCTACTTGAAGTAGCGTTTCAAAAAACGCTATAAGCTACTCCAAAAACGCTATCCACTACTGTTTGCCAAACACCTCTGAATTTTTTCATCCGCTATATATTAGCTAGTAAAATCCGCTATAAGCTAGCGGATCTAACTTGTCAAACAGAGCCTAGCTGATGAGCTGATAGCGTCTAGCGGATTGAATTTAAACTGTTTGGTAAAATTAGCAGTTTAACTATCTTATAAATATTAAAGTGATTGTTTCTTGCTTATATTGATTTTAAAAATAATTTGGGTGTAATTTGAATTAATTGTTGTAAGTTGACAAATGTTCAAGAATGAAGGTTATAACAAATCTTAATGATTTTAAATCATTGCAAGGTGTTTTGGGCTACTATGAGTTGGGCTGGAAATGAGTTAAGCTGAGTCAAACTTGGTTCAGCTCGACTCGGCTCAATAAGATTTGGCTCGGCTTGTAGGTCAACTCGAGTTCAACATAAACCTCTTTTTCCAACGCGAACTCAACTCAACTCAAGCTCGCGAGCAACTCTATTTATCTCATTAGCTTGGCTCGCATGAATAAAAAGTAAAAATAATCTCTCATTTTTTGTCAAAAAAGCCAAAAAATGTTCCAAATTTTAGACATTTTAAATTAGCAATTTACTAGTAGTATTTGGATAAAATAATCACCTATCTGAAAATATAAATATAATTATAATATGTCATGTGTTTACCTACATGGGTTTAACAAAGGTCTCTAATCAAACATATTAACATAATTTGTGAATTGTACAAACCAATAAACAATGAACTTTGCTAAATATAACTAGTGCTAAACAAATTGTACCAATCAATAAACAAAGAACTTTGCTAAACAAATTTGTGAATTGTATAATAATATAGTGGTCCTCCTACCCATTGTTCAGTGAGTAGTGTACTGCAAACTGAAATGATAAAGCATTATATCAAATGAAAAAAAAAATCTAGACAAATTAATACTCGTAGTAACCCAAGGGTCGGCTCCCACCGTAGTTAACTTTGTTCCCAAGGGACGGAGGTAGTAAAAAGGAAATATTTTTTTTTGGTAAACCAAAGTATCCTACACGGCGACCGTAGAAACTAATCTTTGAAGAGTTGACATCTCGCAACAAACATATGGCTAGAGATTGAGATGCCTTTTTTTTGTTCCAAAGAAAAACGATTTTTTCATTTAAAAGTGTGAAATACTTTACTCGTAAATGCAAATGTAGAGATAATTTATGGGATTTTTTTTTTGTACCCCCATCATCTCCCAGCTACCCCCACCGACCCTGTGAAAAGACGCAATTGCCCTTAACAAAATTTAAAAATCCCAAACGTATCTTGATTTCAATTTTTTTTTTTGGAAATCGGATTTAGGTAAATCCGATTTCCACTAAAAATTTTAAAAAATTTAAATCGGATTTAGGTAAATCCGATTTCCACTAAAAATTTTAAAAAATTTAAATCGGATTTATTTAAGATGGGTAGATCCGCTTTTAAAAATAACAAATCGGATTTACCTTAAGTGGGGGTAAATCCGATTTGTTATTTTTAAAAGCGGATCTACCCCATCATATAAGGTAAATCCGCTTTTAAAAATAACCAAAGCGGATTTACCTTATGTGGGGGTAAATCCGCTTTGTTAACCCAATTAATAAATAAATAAATCAGTTAAAATTTTAAAAACAAATTTCGACCATCTTTTGGTTCTGTTTAGTGTGTAGTTCGTTAACACGTGACGATATTGTACGTCGGGAGAATAATTTAGGCTAAAAAATCAGTTTTCGGGCAACCTACTCAAATTGTAATGAAACCACATTCTTTAAATCCGAAAAATATCAAGGATCAATACTCCTCAAGAAGTGACTTCTTTCAGGACTGGGGACCTCAAAATCCCAAATTCCATCGTTTACTATTTTTTATTAATTTTTTAAATTTTTCATAATCTCCAAAAAATCTGAAAAAATTTGCATAACTTTATTTTGGTTTTATTAGATTTTTAGTGGTGTTTTCATAATTTTTGGATTAGTTTTGGCTGTTTAACGGATTTTTAGTAGTATTTTATAACCTTTTTTAAAAAATTAAATAAAAAACAATTTTTTTAATAACAAAATCGGATTTACCTTAGGTGGGATAAATCCGATTTTCTTTTTTTAGGGAAATCGGATTTACCTTAGGTGGGATAAATCCGATTTTCTCTTTTTTTAGGGAAATCGGATTTATGTACCCACTAGGTAAATCCGATTTCCAAAATAACAAAGCGGATTTACCTCTAGCTAAGGTAAATCCGCTTTGTTATTTTTGAAATCGGATTTACCTATTGGGCACCCCCATATGAGGTAAATCCGACTTTAAAAATAACAAAGCGGATTTACCTCAAATGGAGGTAAATCCGAGCGAATTAAAAATTGGGCAGGGGTATTTTCGGGTTTCACTTTTATGTGGGGGTAAATAGGGAGATGATGGGGGTACATAAAAAAAAACCCATAATTTATTTCAACTTTCAAGAACTAAGTAACGCCGGTCATACGTCTTCATTTGTTTTCCAAGAATCGACTTTTATTAGTCAATAAATCATAAATGAATACCCGAAAGAAGAGAAAAACTATGTAAAGACTATAGTGAATTTGCAATCCCATAATTAAGGCAGGCACCTTTATATATGAATATAAGATTCTCAACATGCATCTCACAGTGCTTTCTGGTCTCCTTATTGCTACCATGGCTGCTGCTACTCAAACAGAGGAGCAAGTGTCTTTGAAACTGAAACTTGTGGTGAATAAGGAGAGCAACAAAGTGATATACGCTGAAGCTGAAAAGGATTTCGTGGACGTTCTATTCAGCTTCTTAACACTTCCTTTAGGAACCATTGCTAGACTTGTGCAGAAGGAGTCTAAAATGGGATCACTTACAGTTGGTTGTCTGAACTCACTCTATCAAAATGTGTCAGATCTCGACAAAGATTGTTTTTGGAATGAAACGTGCAAAGAAATGCTACTGCAGCCAAAGAACTCATCAGAAGATTATTGCGGCACTCTTGAACTTAACATTGATACTGAGCCGACAAAGTACTTCACATGTCCAACGTTGTATGACTGCAGATTTCGTTCTGTGAGCATTGCCCCAAATCATAGTTGTTATTGCAAACTGTTGCCTATGTGGCACTATCAGTGGTTTGCCTCATCCTTTGGAGATCCTACGTGGCAGTGGTTTCCTCCACATCAGCATACCAGAATCTGTTGGAAGAATAACAGTTTCTGTTGAGAAACTGTTATGGGCGCCTGTTACCTTGCGGTTACTGAATCAGTTGTGGGCGCCAAGGGCGCCTAACAGATTTGGATGGCTAGCATAAATAGGGCCTTAGTGTGATCATTAGGCACAGATAGATAGAGAAAACAGAAACTAAGGGGTGTGGAGAGAATCATTGGGAACCATTGGGAATTGGGAGTGAGGGGGAAACACTTTGGGAAGAACACAATTTGTAATCACCTTTGTAACTTCAATTCGGTTAATAGAAGATGGACTGCAGCAAATTGCTCAGCCCCCAGATGTAGGTATCAGTAATGATGCTGAACTGGGTCACCAAATTCTCTCTTGTTGTTTTTCTCTATGCTTCTCATTTCAGTTTTGCATATTACTCATTTTGCGATCTAGTTTTCAATTCTGTGTGCATTCATTAAATCAGTAACCATTCTTGACCTTAATCTTCATCATCATCTTGTGCATTGCTTGTTCTTGGGATCATCTTGTGACTCATCTCTTTAAAGCCACTGTTTCATTGGCTGCTGCCACAGCATATTCAGTAACAGCAGTATCACTGATCCTAACAACTGGTATCAAGAGCATTAGGTTGGAAGGTGAAATAGATGGATATGGCAAAGTACAACATTGAGAAATTCACAGGGAAGAATGACTTTGGCTTATGGAAGATGAAGATGCATGCACTCCTTGTTCAACAAGGATTGGAGGATGCATTAGAAGGAGAAAGAAGGCTTCCAGACACTCTGACAGAAAAGGAGAAAAAGGATTTGATGAATAAGGCTCACAGTGCAATTATCTTGAGCTTAGGAGACAAGGTTCTAAGGGAAGTTTCCAAGGAAAAATCCGTTGCTGCTGTATGGGCAAAATTGGAGTCTTTATACATGACCAAGTCTCTTGTAACAAGGCTATACCTCAAGCAAAGACTCTATACACTCAAGATGCAACCAGGTACTTCTCTTGGTGATCACATTGATGATTTTCATAAGTTGATACTAGACTTAGAAATATTGATGTAAAAGTAGAAGATGAGGATCAAGCATTATTGCTTATTAGGTCATTGAATAGCTCCTATGATACACTAGCTGACACACTAGTATATGGAAGGGAATCAGTAAGTCTTGATGAAGTTCAGGTTGCTTTAATGTCTAAAGAACTATCAAGAAAGACTGAAACAAGAAACAATGATCAAGGAGAGAGTTTAGTTGTTAGAGGAAGAAGTGAGCACAGAACTGAGAAGGGAAAAGGGAGAGGAAGATCAAAATCCAAGACAAAGCATAATAGGTGTTATATCTGTAACAAGGAGGGGCATTTCAAGAAGAATTGTCCTGAAAAGAAAAACAAGAAGGGCAATGCTGCCAAGGAGGAAACTGCAGATGCATCTGTTGCTGCAGATAGCTATGATAACTGTGAGTTGCTATATGTTGTAGGTGAGGGATGTGAAATCTTGGATGCTGCTGATGATCACAACAGTGAAGCATTGGCTACTGATGAAGATTGTGAAATACTGGACACTGCTGATGATCACAGCAGTGAAGCACATGTTGCCGCAGATGAAGAAAGGGTGGCATCAAACTCTACAGCTTCAACTACAGGTGATGATGATTGGGTTCTGGATTCAGGATGTTCATACCATATGTGTCCTAGAAGGGAGTGGTTCGTTGAATACAAACCATACAATGGTGGACAGGTGATTATGGGAAACAACAAGGCATGCAAAGTCATTGGGATTGGAACTGTGAAACTGATTCTGTCTGATGGAACAGTGAAGAAGTTAACTAATGTAAGGCATGTACCTGACCTCAAGAGATCATTGATATCACTTGGTACACTTGAGAAAGCTGGATTCAGTTTCAAAGGTGAAGATGGAGTGCTGAGAATAATGAAGGGATCAAGGATAGTCATGAAGGGAGTGAGAAGGGGAAACTTCCTCTATACTCTCCAAGGCAGCACTTTAGTTGGAGAAACAAATGTGGCAACAGCAGCTACTGACAAGGCACTTATGTGGCACCAAAGACTTGGCCACATGAGTGAGAAAGGATTGAAGGAATTGGAGAAACAAGGCCTGCTCCGTGGAGACAGAATCAACAAGCTTGGATTTTGTGAACATTGTATAATTGGCAAGCAAACTAGAGTGAAGTTTGCAACAGCAATACACAAGACTGAGGAGAGGTTAGGCTACATCCATTCAGATTTATGGGGACCGTCTAAGACACCAACACATGGTGGGAAAAGGTACTTCATAACCTTCATAGATGACCTTAGTAGAAAGGTGTGGATCTATCTACTCAAAACAAAAGATGAGGCCTTCAAAACTTTTGTTGAATGGAAAAAGAGAGTAGAGACTCAAAGTGGACTGAAAGTCAAAGCATTGAGGACTGATAATGGATTGGAATTTTGCAATGAAGAATTCAATCAATTTTGCAAAGAAGAAGGCATTTACAGGAATTATACTGTGAGAGGGACACCTCAGCAAAATGGGCTTGCTGAGAGGTTAAACAGGACTTTGTTGGAGAAGGTAAGATGTATGCTATCATGTGCAAAACTGTCTAAGACATTTTGGGGAGAAGCTGTGCACACAGCCTGTTACTTAGTCAATAGAAGTCCCTCTACTGCACTGAATTTTAAAACTCCTCAAGAGGTATGGACTGGAGCCAAACCTGATTATCAAAATCTCAGGATATTTGGATGCCCTGCTTTCTTTCATGTGAGTGAAGGGAAGCTGGAACCAAGGTCAAAAGGGGCCTGTTCATGGGATATCCTGAAGGAGTGAAGGGTTTTAGAATATGGTCTGTTGATGAAAAGAAATGTATAATCAGCAGGGATGTTGTATTTCATGAATCCTAATTGCTTCATGAAGCAAAGAACAATGAAGTTCTAGATGAAAGAGCAACAGATAAGAATTCTGAGCTTGAGGTGGAGTTTGATACAGGAGGAACAGAAAAGAAGACTGACACAGATGCTGTTACTCACTAGTGGAAAAAATGCCTTTTATAACGGTCATTTATATCGGTTAAAAATGGCCTGATATTAAAAGTGACGCGGTGGCAGTTTTGTAATTAAAATTACAATTTTTATATCGGTTGCCACTGGAACCGATATAGAAAGTGGAAAAACCGTCTTTCATATCGGTTCTCTTCCATAACCGTTATAGAAAGTCTAAAAATTTTGGCTTCCATAACGGGTCACAAAACCACCCGTTATAGAAACCAAAAAAATTAGGCTTTTACGCATCTCTTCACGTTGGCTCCCTCTCACTCTCGCGTGTCTGTCCTCCTCACTCTCAGTATCACTCTCAGCATCTGTTCACGTTGGCTCCTCCTCACTCTCAGTATCACTCTCGAGAAGAGATGCGTTTCCTCGCCTTCAACCCTCTCCTTCAACCCTCGCCTTCAGTGAACAATCCTAAAGTCACAACCTTTTGCGGCATGAGGCGTTGTTCTTTTCTCAGATCTGCTTTCCAGTTTCGGGATTTCCAGTCTCAGATCGACATGACCATCGTCGAGGTTTCGTCTTGCTCTCAATTCCGATAACACATAACTGATTCCGTTTTTCTATCTTCTATAATTTCGTTTGCTTTGGATTTTGTAGAAAAAAATCGCTGTGTGCGAGGTGAATGAAGATCCGTACTTCACTAAGACTAGGGGCGACTTCTCTGACGGTGACGT
Source organism: Astragalus membranaceus (assembly GCA_039519185.1). Classification (NCBI taxonomy): domain Eukaryota; kingdom Viridiplantae; phylum Streptophyta; class Magnoliopsida; order Fabales; family Fabaceae; genus Astragalus; species Astragalus membranaceus. Next base: position 97,125,443 of record CM076854.1, read on the forward strand.
TTTGATTTTCCCAGATAGCGTGTTGAATGGGCGAAGATTTTCAGGCTTTGTCTTTAAATCTGAGCAGATCGTGAACTCAACTCCATCGATCTGTACCACTTTCTGTGTCTCAACATAGAAGATGGAAGCATCCACTGGCATGATTGCTGGGTCCCACAAAAAAACGAGCTTGTTCGGATTCGTCACGATTCTTCCGACAGTGGGGTAACTCTCTTTCAATCCCTAACAATGTTCTTCTAATTTTCTTTCTAGTGATTCCTTATTTCTTACATTCCCTTATCAAGTTCAGATCGGATCTGGATGGTCAAGGTTTAGTTATTGTATGATCTTCGTGTTTAATCAGAAATTGATTTAATTATTTAACCGTGTGCAATGATTCTAACTTAATTGCATAATTGATAACAGCCTAAACCTTTGAAGGATTTGAATGGACGAGTCTGTCAAATATGTGAGGATAATGTTGGATTAACGGCAACTGGTGATGTGTTTGTTGCTTGCAATGAGTGTGGATTCCCAGTTTGTCGTGCTTGTTATGAATATGAGCGAAAGGATGGGAATCAGCGTTGTCCCCAATGCAAGACTAGATACAAGAGGCATAGAGGTTAGCTTCTTGACTTGTGTTGCTATTGCTTTTTTGTATCTTGGTTGTGAAATGGATCTGTATATATTATCAGGGAGTGGAGGGAGTGCTCGAGTGGAGGGAGATTATGGCCAGAGCACCTTCCATCATCAGATACCTCTTTGTGTTACTCTTCTCCTCCTTCTTCATTACCTCTTCCGCTTCTTGCTTTAATTGAAATTGCCAGGTTCTAGAAGCATGTTCAGCTGCTACAGATTGCGGGCCAGGTCTCTATTGTGGAAATTGCCCTTCTTCTGGTAAAAAAAAACATCTCTGCATCAGAGGCCAAGCCACCCTTACAATAAAAACCATGTTTTTCTTTTTTTTTTCATTTGACATGAAATTATTCTGTTTTATGTAGGTGAATGGATTGCCCTTCAATAAGTACTCATGGATCATGACTCATAATTCATTCAGCATAGTAGATGCAGCATCTTTGAATGGAGCACAAAGACTTACCTTTTACAATCAAGAAGACACTGTTACTAACCAATTGAGGGTATAATATTTTATGTTTTTCTTTATTGTTAATTTAAACGAAGAAATATTTTTTGGTTATTTCTTTTGTGATTCTTATACATTTATTTGATGAATTTTGTTTTAGAATGGAGTAAGAGGATTGATGTTGGATATGTATGACTTTGAGAATGATATATGGCTTTGTCATTCATTGAGAGGACAATGCTTCAACTTCACTGCCTTTGTAATCTATCTAACTCTCTTTTGTTATTTTTTCATCTTATTATATGAATCTGCTCTTGTGGTTAATGTGTCTAATGTTGTTCTCAGCAACCTGCAATAAACACTTTGAAAGAAGTGGAAGAATTCTTGACAGAAAATCCAACAGAGATTGTTACTATTGTAATTGAAGATTATGTGCATACTCCAAAAGGGTTGATTAATCTATTCACAAATGCTGGTTTAGATAAATAGTGGTTCCCAGTGTCTGATATGCCAAAAGGAAATGAAGATTGGCCTACTGTGACAGAAATGGTTCGAACGAATCGCAGACTTCTTGTTTTCACTTCTGATGCTTCAAAGGAAACTGAAGAAGGTGTAGCTTATCAGTGGAGGTACATGGTTGAAAATGAGTGTAGTGCATGTCATTGCAACATGGATAATTAAGAATATCTCTACTATATATATATATATATATATATATATATATATATATATATATGATATGAAATGATAATTCGCTTTCAGCTGGTGATCCAGGAGTTCAACGGGGTTCTTGCCCGCATAGAAAAGATACGCTCATCCTGAACTCCAGGATCCTGGTGATCCTGGAGTTCAACGGGGGCAAGACAGACAGCTTGACAAGCAGAATGGATTCACCGGTTACCAACAAGGAAAATGATACGCTCAAACAAGTAATGGAGCATATGACACAGACTAATAGTAGTTTCAGTTTTCTGATCAATGATAATGAACAAGTTACAGGTTTGATCACATTGAGAGATGGTTTGATCATTGATGGTGTTGTTGGGGAGGGATTGAAACTTCTATTTCCTTTTCATTCTTTTTGATCTTCAGCTCAGATGCTTATCTTATATTAAGATAGTCAAATACTAACTTTAAAACATCCTACTTGCCGTTAAATTATATTTACTAACTTTTTAAGAGGTCACATTGTACCTATTTGGAAGGATATATAACATCCTACTTTCTAAGTCTGCAATAGTTTCCACTCATTCATCTTATAAACTTGCAGGGAAAATGTAGGCAAATTGGTTAGCTATAAAGCTAGAAAGTCTTCCCTACAGGAAGACAACCTCACTTTTTTTTTTTAAAAAAAAAGACTTTTCATATCGGTTCCCAAAGAAAACCGATATGAAAAGTCTCTTTTTTTTAAAAAAAAAAAGACTTTTCATATCGGTTCCCAAAGAAAACCGATATGAAAAGTCTCTTTTTTTTAAAAAAAAGACTTTTCATATCGGTTTTCTATGGGAACCGATATGAAAAGTCTTTTTTTTTTAAAAAAAATAGACTTTTCATATCGGTTCTTGGGGCGACCGATATAAAATCAACTTTTCATAACGGTTCAGGAACCGATATGAAATGTCCCTACTTTCTATATCTCCTTTTTCGGCATCGGTTCGGGAACCGATATGAAATGTCAATTTTAACCGATATAAAAAGCCTTTTTTCCATTAGTGACTCCTCCTATCAGCCAAGATACTGAAGAGTACTCCAGCTCAGAAACTGATGATCATGAAGAGCAGGAACAAGAGTATATGTTGTGTAGAGACAGAACCAGAAGGGAAATCAGACCTCCAAGCAGACTTGGATATGAATCAATGACAGCATATGCATTGAATACTTCTGTTTGTCTAAACAATGATGAGCCAAATACTTTTGATCAAGCTATGAGTAGCAAGGAACAAAGCAAATGGATGGAAGCCATGATAGATGAAATGAGATCCTTAGAGAAAATCAAACTTGGAAGCTTGTAAGGAAACCTACAGGTGCAAAATTGGTAGGCTGTAAATGGATATACAAGAAGAAAGAGGGTAGTTCAGAAACTGATCCACCTAGATTCAAAGCAAGGTTGGTTGCTAAGGGATATACTCAAAGAGAAGGAGTTGATTTCAATGAAATTTTCTCCCCAGTAGTCAAGCATACTTCAATAAGAGTACTTCTAGCTCTTGTTGCTGAGTATGGCTTGCATCTTGAGCAAATAGATGCCAAAACAGCATTTCTTCATGGTATACTTGAGGAAAAGATCTACATGACACAGCCAAAGGGCTTTAAGGAAAAGGGAAGGGAAAGCTTGGTATGTTTACTTCAAAAGTCTCTGTACGGCCTGAAGCAATCACCTAGGCAGTGGTATAAGAGATTTGATGGCTATATGGTGAACATCAAATATCAAAGGAGCAATTATGACAGTTGTGTCTACTATAAAAGGCTAGATGGTGGAAATTACATCTATCTACTTTTATATGTAGATGACATGTTAATTGCCAGCAAAGATAGAGGAGAGATTGACACTCTTGAGGTGCTACTCAAGAGGGAATTTGAGATGAAGGTTTTGGGACAAGCAAGGAAGATATTGGGCATGGAAATCACAATGAATTCTGCTGGGAAAGGACTGATAATCACTCAGGCAGCCTACTCACAGAAGGTTCTTCACAGATTCAATATGGCATCTGCTAAGACAGCAAACATCCCTATTGGATCTCAGTTTAAATTGTCCAAAACTGATTGTCCAAATTCTGATCAGGAACAGAAAGAGATGGAGAGGATTCCATATGCTAGTGCAGTTGGCAGCTTGATGTATGCCATGGTCTGTACTAGGCCTGACCTTGCTTATGGTTTAAGCTTGGTCAGCAGATACTTAGCCAATCCTGGACAGCAACATTGGCTTGCTGTGAAACATGTGCTGACGTATCTGAAAGGCAGCTTAAAGCTAGGGCTAAGCTACCATAGAGGTGATCTGGATTCAGGTGGAGTTGTGGGATATGTAGACACTGACTTTGCTGGAGACCGTGACAAAAGAAGATCACTAACTGGATATGTATTCACACTGTTTGGTAAAACAGTGAGCTGGAAAGCTTAATTGCAACATGTGGTGGCTCTCTCCACCACTGAAGCTGAGTACATTGGAGTCACAGAGGCTGTCAAGGAGGCTTTGTGGTTGAAGGGTCTTGTGAATGAGTTGGGGATTAATCAGAAAAGTTTGGATGTGCATTGTGATAACCAAAGTGCAATCCACCCTATGTAAGAACCAAACATCTCATGAGAGGACAAAGCATATTGACATAAGGTTGCATTGGATTAAAGACATCATCAGTGAAGGACAGGTTCAGATAAGGAAGATTCATACAGCACACAACCCTGCTGATTTCATCACCAAGGTTGTCCCATTGTCTAAGTTCAAGCACTGCTTGAACTTACTGAATGTTGACTGATGAAGTAGAGTTTTGGCTGGACATTTGCTATGCAATGCAGTTCATTTATTTGAGTTTGAAGTGCCAAGGTGGAGATTGTTGCCTATGTGGCACTATCAGTGGTTTGCCTCATCCTTTGGAGATCCTACGTGGCAGTGGTTTCCTCCACATCAGCATACCAGAATCTGTTGGAAGAATAACAGTTTCTGTTGAGAAACTGTTATGGGCGCCAAGGGCGCCAAAGTCTGTTACCTTGCGGTTACTGAATCAGTTGTGGACGCCAAGGGCGCCTAACAGATTTGGATGGCTAGCATAAATAGGGCCTTAGTGTGATCATTAGGCACAGATAGATAGAGAAAACAGAAACTAAGGGGTGTGGAGAGAATCATTGGGAACCATTGGGAATTGGGAGTGAGGGGGAAACACTTTGGGAAGAACACAATTTGTAATCACCTTTGTAACTTCAATTCGGTTAATAGAAGATGGACTGCAGCAAATTGCTCAGCCCCCAGATGTAGGTATCAGTAATGATGCTGAACTGGGCCACCAAATTCTCTCTTGTTTTTCTCTATGCTTCTCATTTCAGTTTTGCATATTACTCATTTTGCGATCTAGTTTTCAATTCTGTGTGCATTCATTAAATCAGTAACCATTCTTGACCTTAATCTTCATCATCATCTTGTGCATTGCTTGTTCTTGGGATCATCTTGTGACTCATCTCTTTAAAGCCACTGTTTCATTGGCTGCTGCCACAGCATATTCAGTAACAGCAGTATCACTGATCCTAACACAAACGTTCCAGCTCTTCTATTTTATTGAAACCTATCTCCAAAGGATTTGACAATAGTTTTGCCACATTTCTCATTACTGATGAGCTGATTGTCATGCCAAACTCTATGAATTGTACAAGCTTTGATCTGCTTCAGAATTCTGGAATAAAAAGCTCAAGTTCTATTAAAGAAATGAAAGTGAATCTCAACAAGGAAAAAGTTTCTATTTTTATATAATTTCTTTTTGTTCTTTGTTACTCTAAAATATTGTATTCTTCAATACATTTTTTATTGATTCGTATTTTGTACAGGTACTAGATTTGTTGAAGTGCGCTTTGTTTTCCAAGACCATACTTACAGATTTGTTTTTAGGCAACAAAGCTGCTTCCATTGAGAGGTCAAGCTTTTTCTCTTGTGATTTTACAAACAAATATAGGTTTCAAATCAAGCTTAAGCTATTTATAAGAAAAACCGACGACAAGATATTGTTTGCTATAGGGGAAGAAGATTTTGTTGATTTAATTTTAAGTTTTCTCACATTTCCATTGGGAAAAGCTATACGCAAGTTAGAAGGAAAGTGTCCTTTGGGCAGCATCATTGAGTTGTATAACAGTATTGCTGATTTAGATGAAAATAGATATTTCCTTTCAAAAGAAGCAAAAAATAGGCTTTTAGATCCTCCGTTAGCCCCGGAGTTCAAGTTAAGTAGGAAGCGGATATTTCCAATTCAGGAGCAATGTTTTTATTATTGTAATAGTCAACCTGATGGTGCAGTGTGTATTCATACCGACAGGAGTTGTGGGTATAAATGTGTATCCACGACGCTAGTTAATCCTAATTCATCTCTAAAAGGTTATGTCAAGGGTCCTAGAACGTATGTTGTTACAGATGACTTAGTCTTTGCACAGACGTCTCCAATTTCACCTTTGGATATTCTAGACCATATGAGAACTCGTCTTAGTGATGTGAAAGAAATGTTTGTCGCCATTAGTGTTGAGGAGGTAATAAATTGTAAAACATTTGGTTTATATTTTACTTGTTTTGTTGCAGTTGCTCATTTTGTTTTATTATGGTGGTGCAGTGTTTCAGCATATTGCGGGCATCTTTGATCTCAACTTCTGCTCTAACTATTGGTCTTCGTCACTTGTTAACCGAAGTTAAGGACAAATGACAAATTGAAGGATAGTTTGTGATTGCCAACATCTCTTGTTTAACTGTTTAGTGATTTCAAGTCTCCTATCATCATTTTAAGATATAAGATATATAACTTATTCTAAATTTAGATTTAGTATGACTTATTTGCATGAGGTAGCACTTTCGTTTCTTTTTTCCATCTATTAATGGTATTTTGGATGATCATGTGCCCATGTACATATAACTTAGTTATTATATAGTTGCTAGATGTATATATGAGATCTATACTGTGTCAATAATATTTGCCACGTTATAATTTTTAGAGCCTTTGTAATTCTAACTTGATCCCATAGGTTGTGTTATGATTGTAAGGATTTAATACTTAATAATTGATGACAGAAATTTGTTCATGTATATGTTGGTAGTTGTACTAATTTTTAAATTAATTTTGGCTATCGCAAGGATTTAATGCTTAATATCTGATGGCAGAAATTTGTTAATTAAGGCTACCAAATAATTTTTTTTTTTAAAAAAATGGACTTTTAAAGTCGTGCGCAAATAAAGCCCGACTTTAAAACAGACTTACGAAGTCAGGCAATAATAAATGCTTGACTTTAAATCATACTTACGAAGTCAGATAATAATAAATGCTTGACTTTAAATCATACTTACGAAGTCAGGCAAAGCAGACAATAATAAATGCTTGACTTTAAAACTGACTTAAGAAGTCAGGCGAAGTAAATGCTTGACTTTAAAACCGACTTAAGAAGTCAGGCGAAATAAATGCTTGACTTTAAATCAGACTTACGAAGTCAGGCTATCGCTTGACTTTAAAACTCATTACATACAAAGTCGACTTAATAAAAGTCAAGCGGACGCCTGACTTTAAATCCCTTTTTCGCCTGACTTTAAATCCCTTTTTTGCACTAGTGTTGGGCCCTAAAAATTGACATTGGGCCGGGGCCCTGTGCAGCAGCCCAACTTGCACAGGCCCATGGACGGCCCAGGTTGCTACAGTGGAGATCCATTGGGTGCCGCATGGATAGTTTGGACCCAGCTGAGTGAAGCTGGTCTTTTTTGTTGGGCCTGCCAGTATTGAATCTACTACTTGCAACCCTTGTATTACTGAATACAGCCTGCAAGATAAAATCAAATGGTTAGAAATTCAATAAAGCTGTCTTGCCATGTTGAATTCTGATTTAAAAAATTTTAATTTTATTATAAGAATTATTTTTTAATTATTGTTTATTTTGACAATTTTTAATTATTGTTTTATAATATGTAAAAAAATAAGGCTTAAAGGTCATTTTGGCCCCTGCAAAATACACATTAATCCATTTTGGCCCCTGCAAAATAAAAAACTTTAAATAAGCCCCTGCAAAATAGTTAGTTGTTCAGTTAAGCCCTCGCTGTTAGTGGTCCACTAACGCTGTTATTTTTAAAGGTATTTTGCAGGGGCCAAAATGGATTAATGTGTATTTTGCAGGGGCCAAAATGACCTTTAATGTGTATTTTGCAGGGGCCAAAATGAGGGTTAAAAATAACAGCGTTAGTGGACCACTAACAACGAGGGCTTAACTGAACAACTAACTATTTTGCAGGGGCTTATTTAAAGTTTTTTATTTTGCAGGGGCCAAAATGGATTAATGTGTATTTTGCAGGGGCCAAAATGACCTTTAAGCCAAAAAATAAAGGCTAAAGTGCTCCCGGGGTCCCTTATCTTTATTTAAAGTAACGAATTAGTCCTTTATGTTTTTTTTGTCCCAAATAAGTCCTTTATCTTTCAAATTTTTGACACATAAATCCTTTTCCGTTAACAGTGCTGATTTATGTGTCAAAAAAAGGATTTATGTGTTAAAAATTTGAAACATAAAGGACTGATTTGAGACAGAAAAGGATTTATGTGTCAAAAATTTAAAACATAAAGGACTGATTTGGGACAAAAAAAAGATAAATGACCAAATCGTTACTTTAAATAAAGATAAGAGACCCGGGAGCACTTTAGCCAAAAATAAAGAAACACAAATTAAACAAACCGAACACGCTTAGTTTTTCACTTGATATCCCACGTTTGTTTATTACTGGAAAATCAATCAAACACAAACTGACCTAAAAATTGATATCTTGAAACAACAGATAAGAAGGAGAAATGAAGAGGAGAAGAAAAATATACATAATACATTTGCACATCACCATCGCCATACCACCGATTGCCGTCAACTCGATCCGCCAGCTCTCACTGTCAGTGTAACACCCATTTCTACCCGGTAATTTATAAGCGTAAAATCAGAGTTTTCAAAAACCATTTTCAACAAAGAAACGGATGCTACACTTCGACAATAGTTACATAACACTCTCACTAGAGGTGAACCGGCAAACCATATTTTGCGTCTTAAAAACAAATCAACTTTATTCAACATGCAGCGGAAAATCAAAAGGGTTCGTAACATCAATGAAACGACATATGTATACATTTAATATAAAAACAGCGGACATCCCTCCCCGAGTGCTACGTATCAGAGCGACGACACCAAACTAATGAAGAGTTATAGTCTTCATTCGAAATCACCTGCACGTTACCAACATAGGGGTAACATTCAAACAGAAGGGGTGAGATATCACACTATATAATGAATCGTATGAAAAGCAGTACATACTTAGGTCGTGGCATCAAAATTATCACGGCACGACGATCACGTCACGACAGTCAATATTATCTCAATCAGTATCATCAACAAAATCAACAACACAACAACAGCGACAACAACAACAATAGCCACACCAACGACAATAACGACAACATATAGCAACAACACACAACAACGACAATAACATCGGTTACAATCGTCAATAATCATCACCCATAAACGTCACCAATAGTCATCACCCATAAACGTCACCAATAGTCATCACCTAAATCATGTGTAAATGAATGAATGCAACCCACACCAACGGGCATATGCATGTGGTACCAATCACCAAAAGTTTTGCCTGTAAATAGAGGCATCACCAAAATTGAGAGCTTTCACACCCGGCTCACCAATTTAGAAAAATTGAGCTTTCACACCCGGCTCACTAGTTTTAGAAAAGATTGAGCTTTCACACCCAGCTCCAAGACCAAAGGCCTTCACCGAAATAAATGTGTATGCTGTATGCGACACCATGAATGCACACAGACAATCCTAAAAAATTAGTCATAATGTGACACACCAAAAATCAATCACCGAATATCACCAAAATTGGGCTTTCACACCTTGCCCAACGACACCGAAACACCAAACTACCCGAAACAACGGAACACCAAGATTTGGAGCCTTCACATCTAGCTCCAACAACACCGGGGTTTGAGCCTTCACACCTAGCTCAAACAACACCAAGACACCGAGATGACAACAATTTTTCCAAAACATTTGAGACGCGATGATTTTTCGCAACACCGGAGACAACGACAATTTTCCAAAATATCTGGGACGACGACAATTTTTCTTTTCTTTTCAAAACAGTAACATTTAACGGCTAAGCCAACGGCTAACAATTTCCAGAGAAATAGATCACTTTGCATCAAATTAGAATATTCAGCTAGGCCTCTGAATAAGCTTTCCAACGCATTTTAGAACGCCTCAATCGGGTTCCCGGATCAAAAGATATCGCGAAAACAAAATAGTTCGAAGTTGCTGAAAATCAGCAGGAAACGGCGCCCATGGCGCCCAGTGCGCCAGGAAATGAGGCAACAGCAAACGGGAACAACAGAAACGCAGGAAACGGCGCCCATGGCGCCCAGGATGGCGCCCAGCGCCAGTGCACAACAGGATGGCGCCCAGGAAGGCGCCCAGAACAGCAGCAACGGCGCCCATGGCGCCCAGGGACCCCCAAAACCCAGTTTTTCACGAATTAAAACCCCAAAACTGATTTCCAATCGTTAACAAATATTCTCAAACATCAACAAATATTCTCAAACATCAATAATTGATTTTCAAATATCAATAATAGATTCTAAACACCAATAAATGGATTCAATCATCAACGATTAGATTCAATCAACAAATAGAGTTTCCAACACCAATTCAATTTCTTATGATCATGGCAAAACACAACAACAATTTCTAGGGTATATGAACATCAATTACACAAACATGATTACTCAACAAGGTATCGTAACATATGATCACACAAACATCATTCAACAAACAACATAACATATATAGTCACACATATAATGCATCGTCAAACCCTGACCCCCATACATACAACAATTCATAGAACCCATTAGATAGATAGAATCCCACCCTTACCTTAGATTTGTCGAATACGAGATCCCCTTGCACTAAAACCCCAAAGAACCACAGCAACTAGAGATCCTCTCCTCTTTCTCCTTGTGCGTCGTCCCTCTCCTCTCTCTTCTCTTCGCAATCTCTCCTCTTTTTCTCCAAAAAAACGCAAATGATCTAAACCCTAACCAATGCTCTCACTTAGGCGCCTATGTCATTGGGCTTTTGGATCACGGGCCCCCCTTTCACTAATCCACTTAGTTACTAAACACCACTCCCTGATTTAAATAAAACACCATATTGTTATTTCTACCACACGAATCCCGTTAATTTAATTAAATAAATTAATCAATTTTTTTTGGGGCGTTACAGTCAGCTCCGCCAGCGCCCACTGTTAGCGCCATTAGTGCCACCAACCACCACCATACTCCTTCTTTCTCCTCGAAATCTTCCTTCTCTCCGACATTTCTCTAATTTCAATGTCCCGTTTCATTTTGTTTTATATTTTTTTTGGGAATACACTCTGAAGATGAAGAAGGGAGGGTGATGGGTTTTGCATCTTTGGAATAGGGGGATTTTTTGTAATGTCGAGAGGGGGATAGTGAGGTGAGTGTGGTTCATCTATTGAACCCTTCCCTGCATAATTTGGATAAGAAATACCTTGTTGAGTGGGTTTTGCATCTTTGCAGAAGCTTGTTGAGTTGGATGTGATGAACCCACACTTCCCCAGCTTCCTCTTGTGTCAAAAACGTTCACCTCTCACCCTATTGATGTATCTGCGAAAGATGAGTGTTATGGAGGAGATTGGAGATTGATATGGGAATGGAAATGGGGGTTGAGGGTGATAATGGGTTTTGCGTTAATTTTTTTATTTTTAATTTTATTAAATAGATTAAAAATAATTGTTATAATTAAAATAAGAATTTTTAATTTAAATTCCAAGTTGGCATGAGAGCCGTCCTTCCACATAGATTAAGTGACTCACAACTCAGCAACTATTTTTTTTTTTTTTGAGATTAACTCAGCAACTATTTTGATCAAATTAAAGGGGGATTTTGATTTTTCAAATTAGTAAAATAGGGGGACTAAATTCGTGAAAAAAATAGTTGGAGGACTAAAATCATGAGTTGGTGATAATAGGGGAACCAAAATTGTAATTAAGCCTAACTTATTCTAAATTTAGTTTTAGTATGACTTATTTGCCTGAAGTAGCACTTTCGTTTCTTTTTCCCATCTATTAATGGTATTTTGTTGATGGTTTTATCATTTATGGAATTTTACCACTGCGTGAATCGAATCCGAAAGCACCTGGTTGACCTCCCATGTCTCAGGGTAGCTTATATCACTGAGCCAACGGTGTTGGTTATATATAGATAGGCAGATAGATAATACCTGGAAAGTTTTTCTTTTTTTAAAAAATAGATTCAGCTAAAAATACAATTAAATTTTATTTTATTTTATATCAAAATCAAGAAAATTTAACTAGACTAATATTTATATTATTCGTCAGCAAGGCAAGGGACGGCAGGCATCTACCCATAAATAGGGGTGTCAAAATAGTCCATTTGTCCACCGGATATCCGGTCCATCCATAGCAAAATCCATCCAATCCATCCATTACAAAAAAAAAAATATTAATGGATTGGATTGAATCCATCCGTTTGATTTTGTGGATGGTTATGATCCATCCATTATATTTTCTAAATCCATTGGACTACAATAATTACAAAATCAAAATCCATTGGATAATTAATTTTTTTTAACAAATCCATTACATAATTATAAAAATACTTTTTTTACCAAAAAACATTTTTTAAAATATATTTTTTTCCAGAAACTTTTTTTAAAAAAATTCATTCTAAAAATAATTTTTTTTGACAAAAACTCATTCAAAAATTAATATAATATAATATATATATATATATATATATATATATATATATATATTTACATATATATCTATATAATATATAATATATATATATATAATATAATATAATCACCGGAGGGCCACCGCGAGCCACCTCCGGCCACCGTCCGCCGCCGCCGGAACCACCACCGGCCGCCGGAGCGCCGCCACCGGAACCACCGCCGGCCACCGGAGCTCCGCCGTCGGCCGCTGTACCGGCCGCCGGAGATCCGCCGCCGGCCACCCCACCACCACCACATATATAAATACATATTTATATATTATATTTTATATATATATATATATATATATATATTAACAATATTATATATACATATAGTTATATATATATATATATATATATATATATATATATATATATATATGTATATATATATATATATATATATTTATAAATCTAAAAAATTCAATTTTGTCAAAAAATAATAATAAATTCAATTTCTACAAAAAAAAATATTAAAATTTTTTTTGATTTAAAAGATTTTTTTATCAAAAGATTTGTTTATATTATAAACATATTAGTGGATGGATTGGATATCCATTCATAAAAAAATTACAAATGGATGGATTGGATGAATTTTTTTGTAAATGGATGGATTGGATTGGATTTTTTTGACACAATTTTAGTGGATATAAATGGATAAATAGATTGTCTTCAATCCATCCATTATAATCTAAATCCAAATCCATCAAATCCATCCATTTTGAGACCCCTACCCATAAATAACTTTGTAAATGAAACGGACACTTCTTTTGTTCTTGTAAAGTTACAAAGATAAACGCCTCGTGAGGTAATTAACTGTACTAATAAATTAATTTTACTTGTAAATGCAAATGTCGTTCTAGCTTCTTACTACGAGAATAAAGAGCTAATTCACGCCAGCCAGTCTTACCTTTTCAAGAATTGACGTTTAATGGCCAATAAATGATAAATGAATCAACTACATATAAGTATGAACCCTTAGTAGATATGAATTCTCAAAGCGTCTTACAATTTGTTCACAGTTTTGAGTATCAGATTCTCAACCTCTCGCAGTGCAAATTAGTCTTCTCTTCTCGTTTTCTAGTGTCTACTATGGCTGCTACTCCTCAAACAAAGCAAACAGAGGAGCAAGTCTCCTTGAAACTTCTTGTGAACAAAGATACCAACAAGGTCATTTTTGCTGAAGCAAATAATGACTTCGTGGATGTTTTATGTAGCTTCTTAACATTGCCTCTAGGAACCATTGCAAGACTTGTAGAGAAGGAATCAGATATGGGTCCCGTCACAGTTGGTTGTTTGAACTCACTCTATCGTAGTGTGGCAGATCTGGACAAAGGGTGTTTCTGGAATGAGACAAGTAAAGAAATGTTGTTGCATCCAAAGAATTCATCTGAAGATTATTGCAGCACACTTAAACTCAACATTGATGACACAAACACAGAATCACCATCACAGTCCATAAAGTACTTCATTTGTTCCAAGCTTGATTGCGGCTATTATTATCGGGTGAGCACTTCAACTATCAATGATTGTCCATGTGGGAGTTCTCTCACCCGTTCGGTTGTATTCAAACATTTTTCCAAAGGGTTTGTCAGTCGTGTTGCGACATTTGTCATTACCGACGATCTCATTGCTATGCCAAACTCTATGGATTATACAAGTTACAAAGAAAGTGTTACTCATAACGAGTTTTTCCTGAATCATGACTATATGAGTACTAAATGTCGATATCTGAACCCCAATACCAATTCGCCTTATGTAACTGATAATGTTTCTGTCAAAGGTCCAAGAACATATGTGGTCACCGATGATTTGGTCATTGTACCAACATCTCCAATATCGGCTTTGCATTTAATCAACCGTTTAGGAACCCCTCTTAAGGATCTCCATGAAAAGGCTGTCACTATTGGCATTCAGGAGGTAACAAATAGTAAAAAACTTATATGTTTCCTGTTGAATTGTTGTCTTGGTTCAATTGCTCATTTTCCATTTTTTGTAATGGTGCAGTGTCTCAACATTTTGAAGGCGTCTTTGACCTCAACATCTGCTCTAACCACTGGTCTTCGTCACTTGTTAACTGAAGTTAAGGAGTAATGGCCAATGTTTACTTTGTGTTGTGTTTAAGAAATATGTTTGAGGATGGTTTGTGATGGACAACGTCTCAAGATATACTATTTTGTCGGTTGTTTCGTTTCTAGTATTATCATTTGAAGACCTTTAGCTTCTGTTCACTTCTTAAAATGGACATATATATATATATATATATATATATATATATATATATATATATATATATATATATATATATATATATATATATATATATGCAAGAAGAGGGTTTCATTTCTTTTTATTTCCCTATCTTCATGGTATTTTCTTGATAGTTTATATTATTGTCTCCATCTTGTAGTGCTCCCACTATGTTAAGATTCTAGTAAGATACAATATTTATGGTTAGGGCCGATAGGTGGTGGGACTTTCTTTGTGATTAATATATTCTGGACTTAATTTGAATTTTTTAGCTAGTTACTTTAGCTTACAAAAAATAAAGGATGGATATCAAAATTTTACTACAAAATGAACCTGCAGAAGTGGTGAAGGTTCGACAACCTACCTCCCTCCCTGTCATATGGCGCCAGGAATGCCCGCAATATTACTGGCTGCTATCATCTAACTTTGGAGCCTTTTATCATTGCTTTCAATCCTTTGCCCCTTTTTACCATGCAGATAAGAAGTTGACAGGAATATTCGCTACTCTTCCCATATCCTAGTGTGTACATCAACCACAATAAGATTGCTAACTAAGAGAATATGCCTAAAAACCCATTACTAAAAGAGTCATTAACTATTAGCCTCAAAGATCCTATCACTTCTGACCTCTTTAATAGCAACCTTATTCTCAAAGTTGCAAAAAATTCAGGCCACGACTACTGCTTCTACTGAGAACACGCGTTTAAGGCTTCCACATAGAACACGCTTACCGTAACATCCCAAAATAATTAATTTAATTATTTATGATTGTTTGCAGTGGCGGCCGATGCAGAAATTTTTAGTGGTGGGGGCAAAAAAACAATCTGATATCTCCTTATAAGAGAAATATTATAAATATTTAAAAAATACATATTCTCATCATAAAAAATAGTAGATACCCAAATAGATACACAAATTGACACTTATTTAGTCCGTAAAAAATAAAAAGTATCAATTTGGTCATCAAATACCAATCAAATTAGTCATTTTAAAATAATTTTAAGGACATTTTAGTCCTCTTTAGAGACTAGTTTGACTGATATTTAATTTTTTAATGATTAACTAATAATTTTCATTTTTTAGAGAGCAACAAAATTAGTATCAATTATTCTCACTTATATTTCATATAATTTTACGCAATCATTTTAAAAAGCCAGTAGCTTATGGGGGCAAACTCTGTTTTTTTATGAGGGAAAAAGATACTTCTATCAAGCCACACTAACAAAATATTTTTATAGTGTGGGGGCAATTTCCCTCACACACATCTATATCAATAATGTTATTCAGCCAAAGATTGGCAGCCAAAACCAGCCAAAAAAAAAGAAATACGTACGGATAGCTGCAAATATACGGTGGTGGTGGGACCCAAAGGTTGTTTTTAAATAAAATTAAAAAATGTTGATTAAAAAATAAAAAAAGAAACAAAATTAAATGAAAAGCGAAATTCAAGTCCCTCTCTCGAGACATTTCACCCTAAACCCCAAACAAAAAGCTCTCTCGCTCCCTCAGTCTATCCTCCCTCCCTCGACCTCTAATCTTGCCCGCTGGAACTCCAGCCACCGTCATTCTCTGCCGGCGTATCTCCGCCACGTCTGGAGCTCTTGTCTACCGTGTTTGGAGCTCTTCTCCGCCGCAACCTCCTTCTACCCCTCGCAGTGTCTCCGTCAATCTCTCGCTCTTTCCGTAATTGTCGGACTCTCTCGCATAGTATTACAGTTGAAAATCATTCTTCTTCTTCTCCGTCAGTCTCGCACCACAGTCAATGTCTCACTATCTCCGTCAATCTCGCAGTGGCCGCATCCGTCACAAGCTTTAGGGTTCAACATCAAAACACATTTGTACACGGTCACTATCTCATTGCATGTGAGGATTGATGATTTAATTGGAGTATTGGAGAGTTGCAAGCAGGTAAAGGTTTTGTTTATTTTTGGGATAAAGTTGCAATAATAGATAAATTTGCTCAAACTTGCTGTTATTGGATTGGGTGTTGCTGCATTTAAATGAAATCAAGTATCATGCATGTTAACTTGTGATATATTCATTTTCAACTCTTCTGGGCATATATACTCTCTGGCACAATGAAGGTATTTGGATGAAGTTGTGTAACCCCTAAGCAAGTTTTCACAATTTTGATTAACATGCTTTAGTGTATATTGTAATGTATAATTTGTGTTACTTTAGTTAAAAATGAATTATGGTCTGCTCTTTGGTCTGATTGGTTTAATAATAGTGAATTACTTTAGCATAAAATACAGTTTGATAAGCTATGTTAGTAAATCAATAATGTTATTCAGCCAAAGAATTTAGACAAATCTAGCCAAAAAAAATAATAATAATTTGACTTTGTGTTTGTATTCTGGTTACTGGTAACAAAGAAAAGACTGTGAAAAACCAGCTTGGTTTATGACATCCAAAAGTTGGTTAATTGTAGTTGTAATGTGGCTATCTGGTTCAAATGGATCATGTACATGTCAGACTAGAAATCTTTGAGTTATACTTACATTAATTGTCCTATTTAGCACTTAAATAGAGCCCTCATGTTGTTCATAGTGAGTAGGGAAGAATAGCATGTGAAAAACCAAGTTTGGGTTAGATAGAGCCCTCTTGTCCATAATTGATGTTTTCTATCTTTCTTATTCTAATCTATACGACAAACATAATAAAGATTTTAAGCTTGGTTTTGCTGTAGCTCATATCAGCTCCTGGAATCTCTATTGTTTGGTTATGTTTCAAAAAGTGTAGGATTTATTTTGATTGTGTTATGTAGGTCTGTTCTAAAATTGAAATCATGATGTTTTTCAAGTGCTAGACTTCTCGTTTGTATAATTCACCAACATTTTTTCAAGTGTTAGACTTCCTGTTTTGTGAAAATTTGTCCATTTATTCAAGTATACAACTCCTTGTACATCATGGGAAGACTGAGGCACGTTGTGAATACTGAATCTTTAGTGAAGATGAATGCATCTTTGACTCCAAAACAAAAGAAATGTCTTCGAATGACACCTTTTAAATCCCTCATTGATCTTGAGAAAAGAAACAAGATTTCTTGTGTCTTACTTAAAGAGTTAGTGCATAGGTGGGATATACACAGTCATGGTATCCGGGTTGGGAATAGGATTATTTCCTTCACGACCTTAGATGTTTGTGTTGGGTTGGGGCTTCGCATTGTTGGAGAGCCCGTTCATGTTGATGATGGGAATGAATCTAGAGTCAAAGATTTGTTCAATGGGGGGGGGGGGGTGATTACAGTGTCAACCATAGTTGAGAAAATGGGAGAGTTGACCGATGATAATGATGTAGAGGATTTTTGTAGGTTGTACATTCTTCTTGCTTTCAAAACCTTATACTTTCCAAAAACTACCACAGATGTCCATACCCTACCATTTAGGCTATTAAATGATTTAGGTAGCCTTTGTAAATACAATTGGGGTGGTGACGTTTATAGGGTATTAGTTTCTATCCTAGACCGTGTCGCTCCTCGTTTAAATGAAGGGAAGAACAAAGATTCGTTCTATATTGTAGGTTGTGCAGAATTACTACAGGTACAACTAAAAAGTTACATTAGTTTAAAGTTTTTATTACTGAGTATTAAATTTTGACTATTGAACTATATGGTGAATCGGTGATGATGTAGATTTGGACGGTTGACCACCTATCATTGCGGGATAGTTCAAAAAAGACGCGTTTTCCCCGTCTTTTAGATTGGATTGATGTAGGGTCCGGCAAGTGTTTAGTTACAAAAATATTCGATCCCGAAAAGGTTAGAAAAGGTTATTTAATAAATGATTTCCTATGGTTGTTGTAAAAGCTGGTGATTTATAATGATTTATTTTATATTTTTGTTATTAGGTTGTTGAGGATTTACCTTTAAATGATGAAGATTGTACAAATGAAGTTGTCATTGAAGTCATTGAAAACGTCCAAAGGGGCTGCTCATCCCAAAAGAAAAGATTATCAAAAAAACAAAAGGACATTGGGATGAGGCTGTCAATGATTGAGGATGAATTGAAAGTTGCTACAAAAGCTGATGGTAGCAAAGATATTGTTGGAAACCGGAGTGAATTGAACAAATCGTTGGTTGATTTGTATCGATTTTGCACCCGCCGAGTGACAACGTCAACGCGGGACGAGTAAGTGTTAATCTTTTTGATAATTTGACTTCTGAATAAGTACATTTATTGACAATGGTTCGTCTAATTTATGCAGAACTTTGGTTGACTTGAAGGGCAATATTCTTACAAGATCTAGCCTCACAACCTTTAGTCCCAGGAGTTGGGTTGACAACTTTGTAAGTAGTAACACCCTTTATTGAATATGAGTTGTTATTTTATTTTATTTGATTTTTTAATTTTTTTATGAACTAGTATTTTATGTGTGTTCATTTTTTCCAGGTGTTTGCATTTACTTCGCTTTGGATGATGGAAGAAGAAATTAATAGAACGGGTGTTGTCAGCCGTTTCGTATTTAATTCATTCTTTGCTGTGAGGAAATCTAAAACTCTTTTATTTTGGCATTTCATTTAGGGAACATTTTGTTAATACAGTTTGACTGAGCGTAGTGATTTATAATGTAGGAGAAAGTTATTCGTGATATACCAATGTTCCAAAATGGGTCCCAAAAGCGTTGGACTTTGAAAGATTATTGCCACTATCACAAGTTCCCGGGAAAACCCATTTATCACTTACGGTCTTCCAATTTGGTAAGCGTGTATTTTGAGCTCTTTGGGTCCCATTGTTGTACATGTTAAAATTATGAAAATTACCTAATTAAGTTGTATATATTTTTTAGATTTTTGCACCAACCGTCTTTAATGGGCATTGGGTGTGCTACGTGCTAAACAAACACGAAAGGAAGATGTATGTGTTGGACTCATTGGAACACGAAAGGGATGAGAATTGGTATTTGCTTGATTTGGCAATGGTATTGTGTTACGATAACACTTTTTGATTTTCAGGTTTTTCATTTTCATTTAACACTTTTCAGGCCTTCCAAATAAATTGACAATTTAAATAATTGTGATTTTTTAGTGCTCCCGTTTTGAAGAGTTGCTGAGTATCATTGTTCAAAGGGAAGTTGTTAACAATGCTGTGAAGATCCATTATGAAAATTTGCCCAAACAACATAATTGGTAAGTCATTTAATTGGTTTCTTCTATAAATGTTTCATTTGTTAGTTGGTTTTGATTATCTTTATTTTTATGTTCTGAAATGCATCTTGTTTGTCGATACAGCCATGACTGTGGAATATGTGTTAAAATACTTGGAATTGTGGAATGGTGAAAATACAATGCCTTACTACTCGGAGGTAAATGAAAATTTGTTTTCTATTTTGTATTTGAATTAAAAATGTTAGACTTTTAGTGATTTCGTATTAACAAAAAAAAACATTTGTTTAGGACGATGTACTTAAATTTCGTCGAGAGTATGTGTTGAAATGGGTACTTGATGAAAGAAATACATTTAAAGAAAAGGTATTGGCAGACACGAATGTTCCGGAACATTTGATGTATTAGCAGAAGTGGTGTATCTGTTAGTAGTGAACCTGAGAATACAAAAGTCAGCAAAGGCAAACAGAGGCGCGACAAAAAAAGCTCAACAAGAAGTCGACAGGGAACAGAGAAATAAAGTCTGATGGTCACTGCCTCTATGGAGCTGTTGAAGCAAATTCTGATATGGTTGGACAGGTCCTTCCCTCATGTGGAAATGGGGAAAGAGTATAAATTGTTATTTTGGCAGAAGTTTTCATGAAAGCAAAATTGTATATAAATTATGATTTTGGCAGAAGTATAAATTGTTATGCAGAAGTATGAATTGTACATTAATTAACTGTAATTGATATTTTCTCAAAGATTATGTATCAAATGCTCCTTCGGTATAAATTGATTTTGAATGTTTTCGTAAATTTGATATTGAATGATGAGATTTTATTAAGCAGCTGAACTTCTGTTGACGTAGGCTCGTTTGTTATGGTCAAAAATTTCACCCAGCTGAGCATTGCACAATGCTGCCTCTAAAAGTTGGTGAATGCATAATGTGCATTCGGTTTGATTATTAATGTCTCTAAAAAGTTATGAATGCATAATGTGTAATTCTCCATGTAGCTAAGATTATAGACTTTACTATGAGTGTGTGCTCTGTACTGAAAAAAATGAAAGCTAAAACAGATTGAACAATGATCAATGACCAATGACCAAGGTAGCCAAACAATTCACCAAATTTTTTAACACGATAGCCAACCCTCCTTAGTCGAAAACATTTAAGACATATCACTGTGTGGATACATGGGACACCAAATAACGGTACTCTAAACCTTGATATGTGAGCATGTGAGCTTGGGGTTAGGTCATGTCCTTTCATTTGAGTTGTCAAGACCAATGACCAAGGTAGCCAATCAATTCACCAACTTTTTTAACACAATAGCCAACCCTCCTTACTTCAATACCATTATGACATATGACTGTGTCGATACATGGGACACCAATGTAGGGTACTATGAACATTGATATGTCAGATATTCGCACAGGGGTATGCATTCTCTAATAAGGGTCCCATTCCCCTAATTTAGGGTCCCACGTGAGGGCACGAGTAATTGAGACATATATAAATACTAGCACAACACACTTATTTATTGGCAAACAAACACAACTTGAAAATCATATGCAACCTACAAGCAGAAGTGGACCGACCGATGCCCCTTTCTCAGGTAACACAATTCCAAATTGGCACAAAGTTGGGCGTTGTTTATATTGATGGGGAACATAAAGACTTGATTAATGGAGTAAAGTTTGAAAGTCATAAGATGAAGTCCATCAGGATCAAGGATGACATGAGCTTTGAAGAACTGAAAACCATAATTCAACAGAAGGGTGGAGATGAGTCAAGGATATTGCGTTCAATCTTCTATCGACGTCCAGAGCCAGCTTATGGGAGTGTTGAGTATGTGAGCATGGAGATTATAACTGATTTATGCGTACAAAATATGTTAGCACAATATATGTCCTTTCGCTCTAAAGGTCCAATAGAGTTGAGTGCTAAATTTGCTAGACGTATTGATATTGAGCGTCAAAATGAGTTATCTCCTTGGCCGCCGGGGTCAGAGCTGTCTTATATATACTACAGGTGCGGAATAGTTAATGCAAGGGATGGAGTCAAGTTTGTTGCTTTTGATTCAAACCCACCTGAACCACTTAGGCTTCAACACAATATAACTTTTGAGGAGTTGAAGCAAAAGATTCACCATAAATTGAGGCTCGAACAACACGTGATCAGTACTATGAAGTACCGTTATCCTCGATATGATCGAGAAGGAAGGTGTATGTGGTCCATGTATGATGTACTAACAACTAACCATGTTCGTAGTATTATCTCGCACCACTGCAGACACAGTTATAGTGATTTCCCAATCGAGTTGTGTATTCGAACGACACTAGCTCCTTCGGTTGACCCACCAGTTACGAGGTCCGTAGAAGAGATCATGGAGTTGTTCTGGGAACCACAGTGAAGGTCATACAATTAGTTTACTATGCTAAACGTATTGTAGTTTGCCATTTCTTTTTTTTTTCAGATGTCTTTGAACGTAGGAGTGTTAAAGTTTATGTATGGATTATATCAAAGTTGTCAACAATAATTATCAGTTTTTCTTAAATTAACTATATCAGTGTTAAAAACAACCAACTTTTAAGACTAGGATAAACATATTTTCTTAGCACAACATGATATAGTACAACTAAATACAAAGGAAGTTTAAACGTCGTTGGGGACGACGACATACACTTAACGTTGAAGTTCACTCTTCATCGGTATTTGATAAGTACTCATCTGCGCAAAGTATGTTTTCTTCCTCTGCTTGAGACATACGATGACTATTGGCGTGTAGAAATGTTTTTCATACATGGACCATCCCAAATCGTACTCTCCTTATTGCCATAATGTTATTCTCAATCCTAAGGCGATTTAAGGCTTTCTGCATTTCAACGTATTTATGCTGTGCATCTTGCCACATCTCCGCCGCTTTTAAATCCGGAATTGGTGCCTCCAACTCTCTTAAGTCTGATTGAAGAGAAACAGACTCTCGAAATCGGAGGCGCCATTCCTTTTTAATGGCCTTTTTTCCTGCGAGTGTATTATCTGTGTTCTCATAACACCAATCTAGTTGAAGTAATAGGTCTCTATAATCTTTCATTATGTAGGCAATTTGATCAAATTGATAAAAGAAATATTGTGGGTTCAAAGAAGACCACCAGTTCTGTATATAAAGAAGACCACATTGAACAATGACCAATGACCAAGGTATCCAAGCAATTCACCAACATTTTTAACACAATAGCCAACCCCCCTTAGTCCAAAAACCATTATGACATATCACTGTGTCTTCACATGGGGGACCTAATAATGGTACTCTGAACCTGATTATGTCATATATTCGCATAGGGGTTAGGTCATGTCCTTTAATTTGAGTACCCAAGACCAATGGCCAAGGTGTCCACGCAATTCACCAACTTTTTTAACACAATAGCCAACCCCCCTTAGTCCAAAAACCATTATGACATATCACTGTGTCTTCACATGGGGCACCTAATAATGGTACTCTGAACCTGATTATGTCATATATTCGCATAGGGGTTAGGTCATGTCCTTTAATTTGAGTACCCAAGACCAATGGCCAAGGTGTCCACGCAATTCACCAACTTTTTTAACACAATAGCCAACCCCCCTTAGTCCAAAAACCATTATGACATATCATTGTGTCTTCACATGGGGCACCTAATAATGGTACTCTGAACCTGATTATGTCAATGTATCTCCCAAAGTAGTATAAATAATAAATGTCTTCTGCTATATTTGGTTATATCTTCAATTAAGGTAAGGGGACTTGGTAAACTCCTTACTTTCCAGATTTATACAATAATTTATGTTGTTGTTATTCTAATATGTAGTTGTTGTGTAGGAAAAAAAACGCAACTGACATGGATTACTTCGAATTTTCCTTCTATTCAAATTTAATTGGAACAACATATAGACCACACGAAATACTAGAAAGTATCGGTCGAGTATGGGTGTTAGAGCGAGGCTTGTTTCAATATAGTTTGTGCCCCCAAGACCGATACTCAATATTAAACATGAATGAGTATCGTAGAGAGTGGGAATATCGTCTTGAGGAGTCTATAAGGATGAGACAAGAGCTACGACAATGCTGCATTAAGGCACCAAAGCAAAAATCACTTGAAGTCACTGAAGACAACGATGAGTCTCTAGAAAAGGCAGTTAACATGGTTAGGCACGAAAATAACCAGATGCAAATTCGAATTAACAGGCACCAACTTGTACACGCTGCATGTAGAAGACATGATTGGGCACGAACCATTCCTGACGAAATGGACTTACAAAATTACCCGGAGTATTGTACAGATGGGGACTTATCTGACGAATAATAGCATGAGGATTTACCCTGTTATGGTTGTATTCCTCACGAATGTCGTTTTAGTTTATTTTTCCGTATGTAGTAAGTATCAAATAAATATTGCATTCAATATCATACATGCATTAAAGTCAGTAGCATGCCCAGTTCATACCATAGCATGCCCAGTTCGAAGCTGTGGAGGTGCTGCATACAGAACATACTCAATTTCATAATGGGTTTGATAACTCAGGCTTCAGATATTACATTTTGCATTCTTTTGGGGACAGGGGAAAGTAAAACTCTTCAAATGCATTAGTTTAAGTAAAACAAAACTTGGGATAAAATACCAAAGAAGCTCATTATAAAAACTTTGGATAATAACTAAAAAGTTTTGCTGTGCATGCACCACAACCAGAATGTAGTAACAACTATTA
The DNA here is from genome assembly GCA_039519185.1 of Astragalus membranaceus. NCBI lineage: Eukaryota > Viridiplantae > Streptophyta > Magnoliopsida > Fabales > Fabaceae > Astragalus > Astragalus membranaceus. The sequence continues at coordinate 97,150,120 of CM076854.1, forward strand.
CAACAACTCGTGGAATACATATATGTCTAATGGACTAAAGGTTTCAAAAAAACTCCTGGAAAACATAAATATCTTTAATTAGAACAAATCGTGGAATACACAGCCTACTTCTTTTTCCCCCTGTGGAAAGCCTTATATGGTGTTCGCATTGCTGCACTATCTTGGATCTTTCTTGGATTCTTCCTTCGCCGAGTCTGCATATTTGATTCATCATGGTCATCATCAACTAACTGTCTTTCAATGTTTAGGTGCTCAACATTTTGTGGTTCAGGAGCCGGTTGACTTGACTGTTCTTCAATACACTGTGAATGTTTAGCTTCTTTTGCTTCTTTTACTTCTTGTAATTCACGTTCAAGTTCACATATTTTGCGTTCAAGTATTTCCCTTTCTGATTGAGGTAAGCTTTTTAGCTGACTTAAATCGCGTTCAACTTTAGCTAGTCTTTCTTCAAGTAGCTTCTGCTCCGCCTCTAGCTGTTCATTCAGGGCATTTTGATTCTTCAATTCAATTTTCACCTGTCGCAAATTCTGAAATCCATTTGGTGCCTCTTTTAATGCTTCTCTCACAACATCAATTTCAATCTCTTGTTCTGTTGCATTCAAGAGTTGAAAAACCTAGTAACAATATACCAATATGAAAAGAATGAGTTGTCAAGCCACAACTTATGACAGTTGCCATGTAAAAATCAAATACAAAGTTACTGACATATGTTTCCCAATAGTATTACCTGGTTATTCTGAAATGAGGCCAAAACTTGTTTCCGATCAAGCCAAAAATCAGGCCACTTCAAACAACGCGGAAACAACATTTTAACTTTCGGACTCATCTTGCTGTTTGGCCAGACATGTTCAATTCCCCACACCTATAGAGTAATATATATTGGATGGTAAAAGATATAACATACAAGGAAAAAGAATTGACATATTTTATGACAACACAATAAAATACCTGTAGCACAACCACACAGCCCATAAGATACAAAATTGTTGAGGTATTTGATTGTTCCAAAGTATGCAAAACTTTTGTCAACTTCTGCACCAAATTATTATACACTGCAAGACCCCAATTAAATGTTCCAAGGTCATCTAGATTGTCTAATAGCTTAATGCATCTACAACTAATACCAGTGGATGAGTTGGGGAAGTAAAACTCTTCCATTGCAAGCAGTATATACAGTCTACAAAAATCATCCACATTCTCATCCCCGGAAAGCGTCATCAGTTTTTCATAAATTGCGGATGTACTCATATTTGTTCCTTCAAGTAAAGTGAGGGTATATGAACTAATGTCATCCTCAAAAACCACTTCTTCTCCCACTATGCCAAGTCCTACGGCATAACACACATCTAAAGGACTAAAATCAACTATCTTATTCTGTATTCTAAACCCCCCTCTTTTTTCGTCCCAACGTCTACATAATTCTTCCAACAGAATTCCAGATATGTTTATTTTTCCCGGTAAGAACATTAACCATTTAAAAGGGGTACCATGAATCCTTTCCTTTTGACATTTTGTAAGATTCTGATTAACTTTGCCTATATAGTTTGTTGTACACTTGTGTCGCAAACGCACCGACATTATACCTGTCCGACATTATATCCCAATCAATCACATTTGCATTACAGACACATAACATTAAGATTCAAATGGAACCTGAGTACAAATATGCAAACATAAATAAATCCATTGTTTTTTTTAAAGACCTATAATTTGTACGGATATCAAAGCCCAAGCTGAATGGGAACCAAATGTTTAGTCTAGCCAAATGTTTACTCCAGTTACTCATAGGGTTTCGTTTCAAATTAAATTGGGGTTTTTGCAATCAGTCAAATTAGGGACAAATTAAGGAATAAATCACTATAAATTACCTGAGTGGAAGAAGGTTGTGGAGAAGAGGTGAAGAAGCTGCGAAACGACGTAGTCACGGCGGAGACACGACGGAGAGGAATGGAGCAGAGAAGAGGCGCGATTAGAGGGAGAAAATGAGGCTAACTTCGTGAATGGCGGCGTACGGCGGTGAGAGCTTGAACGGGAGAGCAGGGCGACGGAGGAGACACCGCGAGGGAGGAGGGAGTGCGTGTGAGAGACCGCGAGGGAGGAGGGAGTGCGTGTGAGAGACTGCGAGGGAGGAGGGAGTGCGTGTGAGAGACAACCTTATTTGTTTCTTTGCTGTTGTTAATTATTAAATAAATTAACAAATATTACATTATTTTTTTTAATTGTAAAATTCGCACAGAGAAAACAGAGAATCAGAAGGGTATTTCAGTAAAAACGAGTTTCATTTAGGTACTGCGGAGGGTGCCTAATTTCTTCTACATTCTTTTTTTTAATTGTAAATTTCGCACATAGAAAACAGAGAATCAGAAGGGTATTAAAATGGTTTTTTACCTAAGTTTAGGACCATTTTTCTCACGAATTTAATTTTTTTTTTTAAATTTTATACCTTGTAGACAAAGTATAATACTAAACTGTAGTGTTGGGAAAAAAAATATAAAATTTTTTTTTGAAAGTACATGACCTAACCCCTATGCGAAAATATGACATACCAAGGTTCAGAGTACCCTTCTTTGGTGTCCCATATGAAGACACAGTGATATGTCATAATAGTTTTCGACTAAGGAGGGTTGGCTATTGTGTTAAAAAAGTTGGTGATTTATTTGTCTACCTTGGTCATTGGTCTTGCCTACTCAATTGAAAGTACATGACCAAACCCCTATGCGAAAATATGACATACCAAGGTTCAGAGTACCCTTCTTTGGTGTCCCATATGAAGACACAGTGATATGTCATAATAGTTTTCGACTAAGGAGGGTTGGCTATTGTGTTAAAAAAGTTGGTGATTTATTTGTCTACCTTGGTCATTGGTCTTGCCTACTCAATTGAAAGTACATGACCTAACCCCTATGCGAAAATATGACATACCAAGGTTCAGAGTACCCTTCTTTGGTGTCCCATATGAAGACACAGTGATATGTCATAATAGTTTTCGACTAAGGAGGGTTGGCTATTGTGTTAAAAAAGTTGGTGATTTATTTGTCTACCTTGGTCATTGGTCTTGCCTACTCAATTGTATGGCTGTGAAACAACATTAAGCAACCTGTTAACTTCAACTTTACACACTGACTATACAAAGTGTATCCAAATTAGTACCTGATGTCATTTACAACATTTACATCAATACTAATCAAAAGATACATATATGTCTAATTACAACAACAATTTCTCATGACCATCCCCTATACATATATCTTTAATTACAACAAAAAATACTCATGACCATTAATATGCAGGGAGGTATCCTTCAACCTAAATGAAGTTGATTTGTAGTCAATTGTGACAATCCTGTGAAGTCTGTTTCCATGTTTGGCAAAAGTTCCATGAATGGAATCTCACCTCCTACCTGTTAATAATCACTTATTCTGTTTAACAACATGAACATATAAATAAAAACTGTAATAACAGACAATCAAACAACATGCCTGACAAGAGGAAGTAAAGTTGTTAGTTGCATTGTCTAATTTTAAATAAGTTGCTTCTGTAACGGTTGGACATTGAGAAGCCCAACTATTGTGCGCAAAATCTGAGACTCCAGCTTCATTGTTTATATATACATTTCCTGACTGTATAGAGGAATTGTTAAATAAGTTCAACTAAACTTGACTTCAGGTCAAAGTGAAGATATGTAAAATCACTAATCCACAAATGCGAAATAACTAATTTCATTGAATGATGAAAATGATACAGAAAAAACTTAACGTTGTAGTTAACATACTAAATGAAGTTTGCACAATCATCTAATGCAAACTAAACCACATTGTTTGCATCCAACAACTCTCCACGAGTTATAAATGAATCCAACCGAATGACCTCCTGATAAGTCTTGAAATTATGAACAACAAGTTACAACTCAAACTCAACAATAGTACATAATAGCTCCCGCAATTTTCTGACGGATCAAATTAGTCCGTGAACAAATTGAAAATTGGAAACTCTACACTGAAAGTAAAAACTTATAATGGACACGAACCAAAGTAGTTGCTTCCATCACATCTCCACCAGTAGTAACCTCAATAGTTGATTCCACACAAATGTCGGTGTTGACTTCCATACCCACCGTCCCAATATTGCCGGCCTACACATTATACAAAAAACAGTAAGATGCATGTGATATAGAGTTTAATGCTTAATACATAATTTGTTAAAAAACAAGACAAACCTCCGTATTGTTTTTGTCATTAGCTCGCTTGGTTCGCTTATTCACTCTCTTTTTAACAACTTTCTCAACTGTTGATATTTTTCTGTTTGCAGGAGGACGACCTTTACGCTTTACCCTCAATGGACTGTGACAAGTAGGGAGACTGTCTGGGATTGAGTCATCATTCAAAACCTTGCTTTTAATATTATCCATTGTAGGATCCATACTTGGCAAATCAGAACTAAATTGATGCAATAGTTCATGGAATGCTTTTGTGGCATATTCAGACTCCGCTGCTGCTTCAGCAACCTCGTAGAAATGCTTGCACAATTTCTCAAACCTATCCATCTGTGGCATCAATTCCTTCACACCATAATTGATCTTAATATATGCATGCTTCCTTTTAATATTTTTCTTCCATCTTGTCAAAACATACTTCTCTGGAACTTTTTCAACCCTCTCTTTAGCACAAACACATAATACATGGCAACACAAAATTCCTCTAAACTCAAAGAACGAGCATTCACAGTTGACATCATAGTTGTCACGATTGAACAATACTTTAAGGTAGCGCTCTTTTGGTCTATCTCCAACTATTATCTCCTCCAACACATTATATGTAGCAACGCAACCCTCCAGTGACTCCAAGGAGGGGACACAATTCATTTTACCTCTAAATTCAGTTTGAACCTCCTTAAATTTTGCATGTGTGTAATAACATTGGAACTGCCTTTCAGTAGAGGAGGTGGACCCACAATGAATTATTGTATCTATTGATTGAAAATCAGCTGCAAATTCTTTTTCTGCTTTATTTTTTAGAGCATTGCCATATTGTTTTACAAATTGACCAAGACTTGTTGTTGAATTGATATATCCATCAAAGAAAGCATGTATGCTCTCACTGCGTTGTGTTGTTGACATGCCCGCCCAGAAAAATTTCCTTAACAAAGTCGGTGCCCATCTATGTCGCTCCTTATACAACCCACTTAACCAGTCATTCTCTTGAAGCTGAAATTTGTCTATGAAGGAACGCCATTTATCTTCAAAATCAACAATTGTGTAAGTATCATAAACTGCTTCTTTCATTGCTGCCTTTATCTTGTAATATTCACCATAGCCACTGAGTTTTTCGGGAATTTTTTTCATGATATGCCATAAACACCGCCTATGGCGAGTAGTAGGGAAGACTGTCTCAATGGCATTTTTCATAGCCTTGCATTGGTCGGTGACAATACCCAAGGGGGACTTTCCTAGCATGCAAGAAAGCCATGATTGAAAAAGCCACACAAATGACTCTTCGTCTTCACCGGAAACTAGGCCACACCCAAGTAATGTTGATTGACCATGGTGATTCACACCTACAAACGCAGCAAAAGGCATCTCATATTTATTGGTCAGATATGTTGTATCAAATGTCACGACATCTCCAAAATATTCATAAGCAGCTCTACTTCTTGCATCGGCCCAAAAGACATTCTTGACATGAAAACCATCATCCAAATCAATATCATAGAAGAAATTCGAATTTTGTTCCCTCATTTCATAAAAGTAACTAATCAACGCCTTCCCATCACCGCCTTTACCAATTGAACGCCTTTCCTTGTTGACAAAATTCCTCACGTCCTTTTCACAAAATGGTATATTTTCATGCCCTCCTGCATCTGTAACAAGAGATTGGAAAGTTTTGTTGATCCTCACGCCCGCTTCATCGTTGATTTGGATTGTTCTCTTCACATGCAGATTTATTTTCTTGTTTCCCCTAAACAACCTTGACTTTGTGGGGCTCAACTGGTGACAATGCTCATCTACAAATTTTTTGATATACCATACTCCATCTGTTTCTAACTTGAAACATATCTTGGCAGGACAATTGCTCACCCTAGTCGGAAGTGTCTTCAATGAACATGGAATTTTTGACATTTGCGCGCTAGACCCCTCTCTCGAGCATGACAGAATTCTGTAGTTGATTTCCCCATCCTTTCCCTTTACTGATGTTCTAATTTTCCATCCAAATCCTTTTTTTATGGCATACTCACCATAATAAGATATCCCCTCATCTAATGAAGCAAAACACATCCCGATTGTTGGCTCCCAACATGTATCGTCATTGTTGGGGTTGTCAACTGTTATACCTTCAGCGTCAACACTTTCACCCTCAACGAATGTATCACCACCCTCCATGAACTTTTAGATGTCGGCGTCACAGCAGTACTGCACAATAAAATCCAATTATGTATAGCTTATATTAAATTTAATATAGTGTATAGATGTAAACCGAAATTTCTTAACATATCAGCTAAACAACCCCAATTAACCAACTTTTAAATCCCAATTTCTTAAGTATAACTCAAATGTTCTTGGTGTGACATGTACTATAGAGTAAACCAATCTGGTATTTCAACTACACATAGCCACATTACTGCCCCAATTAACCAACTTTTCAAAGCCATAAACCAATCTGTTTTTTCAACTACAGATAGCCACATTACTGCCTCAATTAACCAACTTTTCAAAGCTATAAACCAATATGTTCGGATATCAACTACAGATAGCCACATTACTGCCCCAATTCACCAACTTTTCAAAGCCATAAACCAATCTGGTAAAGGACAATGTTTAATCTAATAATCATGGTCAAATTCCAATTTTGGATAACAAGAATAGGGTTTCGTTTCAGTATAAATTAGTATAAATTACCTGATTCTAATCCTAAGGTTGCAGTGGAGAAGAGGTGAAGAAGCTTCGGCCCGTGCGGAGTCACGGCGGTGAGAGCTTGAAGGGGAGAGCAGGGCGACGGAGGAGAGAGGGCGAGGGAGGGGTGAGAGCGCGAGAGAGAGCGCGAGCGAGGGAGCTGCAGGGAGGAGAGAGCGCGAGCGAAGGAGCTGCGGAGGTGAGAGCTTGAAGGGAGGAGAGAGCGAGAGAGAGAGAGAGCTTGAGCGAGGGAGCTGCGGAGTGAGAGCTTCAAGGGAGGAGGGAGCTGCGGAGTGAGACTGCGTTGAATGAATCAGTTTTAGCAAAAAAAAATTATTATTTCTTTTATTTTTTGGCTGGTCCTCCGTATTTCCATTGTATAATACGTATTCTGTATTTTTTGGCTGTATTTTGGCTAAATTTTTTGGCTGAATAGCATTATTGCATCTATATGCATCCGCCACGGATAGTTTGATAATTGATGATTTTAGAAAATTGAATTAATTGCTAACGAAATATTGATTCAAATAGGACTTATTAGGGAATTGAGGATAGATTGAGGGTATAGAGGTCATTTCACCCCCACAACCTCACTTAAGTAGTTTTGAAATAAAAGAAAAGAAAGAATTGAGAAAAAGAAAGAGAGAAGTCGAGAGATTAAGAGAGAAAAGAAAGAAAAGAAAAGAAGAAAAGAGAGAAGGAGAAGAAATGCTCCAACCCACCCAAACCCTATAAGTTTCAAATCATCATCATCTTCCCTTTCATTTTCATTTCTCCATCACTGGTAAGTTCACTCTCTCTATTTCCATTCCTTTGAGTTGCGAAAATTGTGAGATTGAGGAGTAAGATGAGTTGTGATTTTTATATCAATATGGTTTTTGAAGGTACCTAGAGGAGTAGAAGCAAGCCCATAGTAGATTAATGGAGGATTGAAGCTTGATTTGGTGTTTGGCAGCTTTGTTAGTGCCTAGGGTTTTGAATTGGGATTTTGGAGAAATTTTCATATTTTTTCTCCATTAGGGTGGAATTCGATTTGAAGGTGGATTCTTTGAATTATGCTTATGTTTTCTGTAAAAATCTGTGATTGGTACTGAATGTGTTGATATTGTGTTCATTTGTGTGAAATTTGGTGTTGATTTGGGTAAATTTGATGTTAAATTCACTGTTTGAGACAATATGGGTATAGGTTCAGTTATACTGTAACTGGGAACAATTTAGTAGTCCAAAAAATATGTGGTTTATCGTTTTAGAAACTATACTTAATGCTTGTTAATTTGGCACTGGTTTGGTTTCATTTGGAGTTGTACAACTCGAGTTATAGGTGACAGAAGTTAGGTTAAAATTCTGGATACAGGTTCAGTATTTTGGGCATGGTATTTCCATTTGAACTCCTTTTTGAATAATTCTTGTTCCATTGAAAACTAGATTCAATTTTCTTCAGTTTAAGCTCAAGTCCCATGCAATTTGATTGAGTTTTGAGCATTTTAGAGGTGTGACAAGTTGGAAAACAGAATCTGTCATGTTTAGGAACCAGTCAGTTTGTTTTGTGAAACTGTACTAAATGGCCCATAATCTTGCAAAACAAAAATGTCATTCAGAAACTAGACATCCTAAGCTTTCCGTAGAGGGGTCGTTTGTTGAATTTCGTTACCGTTTGATGGTTAAACAATTCCCCAAAGAATGAATATGTTTTTATTCGGAATTGTGATTTGCATGAAGCGAAATGAATGATAAATGATTATGATGTCGAAACCGTTTGACTATTTATGTTACATTTCAAGTAGTATTATGATGCAACATAAGTAAGTTCATGTTATGGTTTGAATACAAACCGAGTAATTGTTGTATATATCGAGTGTGAATACAACCAAGTATTGAGTAATAGACCTAAGTGTCTAAGTTCAAGTAATAAGATGAAAGAATACAACCTCGTGTCGAGTAACAGACTTAATGTCCGAGATAATAATAAAATATATCGAGGGGGATGATGTAACGCCCAAATAATTTAATTATTTATTTAATTAAATTATTTAGGTATTTTATTAGTATAGTCATATTAAAATAATAATATGATGTTTTATTTAAATCAGGGGGTGGTGTTCAGTAATTTAAGCTGAGTAGTAGAATGAGGCACGTGATCCAAGAGCCCAATGGCATAGGCGCATAGGTGAGGGCATTAGCTAGGGTTTGGGCAATTGCGCATTTTTGAGGAAAAAGAAAGGGAGATTGCGAAGAGAGAAGGGAAGGGTGGAGGCGCAACCAAGGAGAAAGAGGAGAGGAGCTCTTGTTGCTGTGGTTCTTTGGAGCTTCGTTCAAGGGGATCTCGTATTCGGCAAATCTAAGGTAAGGGTGGGTTTTACTTTATAATAGGGTGTATGATGGGTGTTATGTGGGAGCTAGGCTCTAGGTGGCCCTCTGATTTTGTTTGGTGTTTACTTGGCGATGTTAGAATGTATGCATGATGATTGCTATTGGTTGATCATGATGAAATTTGGTGTTTGGGGTTTGGTGCAATTTGGTGTTGTTGTCTTAGTTGCTGGAAACGGCGCCCTGCCCCTGGGCACCCTGCCACTGTTTTTGGTTGTTGCTGGAAGTGGCGCACTAGGCGCCCAATACTATTTTGATGCTGCTGGAAATGGCGCCCTAGACGCCCAGTGTTGTTTTGGTGTTGCTGAGAAAGGCGCCCTAGGCGCCCAGTGTTGCCCCTGCCGCTGAAACTGGCGCCCTAGGCGCCCAGTGTTTGTCTGTGTCACTGAAAGTGGCGCCCTAGGCACCCAGTGGTGTCTTGTGTTGTTTCTGTGTGTTGCTGTGTTGTGCCAGTATGGTTCCTGTGTTGCTGCTGAAACTGGCGCCCTAGGCGCCCTGTATTGGTGTTATGTTGCTTGCTGGTGCTAGGCGCCCTGCTCCTGGGCGCCAAGTCTGTTTCTGTTGCTGTGGTGCTAGGCGCCCTGCTCCTGGGCGCCATGTTTGATGTTGCTGCTGTTGCCCGAGGCGCCCTGCTCCTGGGCGCCAAGTCTGTTGTTGCCACTGTTGTGCTAGGCGCCCTGCTCCTGGGCGCCATGTCAGTTTGTGATGCTGTTGTGCTAGGCGCTCTGCTCATGGGCGCCATGTCAGTTTGTGTTGCTGTTATGCTAGGCGCCCTGCTCCTGGGCGCCATGTCAGTTTGTGTTGCTGTTGTGCTAGGCGCCCTGCTCCTGGGCGCCATGTCTGTTGTTGCTTCTGTTGTGCTAGGCGCCCTGCTCCTGGGCGCCTTGTCTGTTTTTGCTGCTGTTGTGCTAGGCGCCCTGTTGCTGGGCGCCAGTTTCTGGTTGTTGCTGTTGCCTCTTGGCGCCCTGTTGCTGGGCGCCAGTTTCTGGTTGTTGCTGTTGCCTCTTGGCGCCCTGTTGCTGGGCGCCAGTTTCTGTCTGCTGCTGTTGCCTGTTGGCGCCCTGTTGCTGGGCGCCAGTTCCTGCCATGTCTGTTTTGCTGAGAATAAATGTTGCTGTTTTTCGAAAATAAATGTTGCTGTTTTTCGAAAATAAATGTTGTTGTTTTCTGAAAATAAATGTTGCTGTTTGCTGTAAATTGGTGTCCTTGGTGTCGGTGGTTGTCGATGTTACGGTCAAATTGTTAGATGGTCCTACAGGAGTTGGTACTATTGGTGATGATATAACAGGTGATGTGCCTATTTTATTGGCTAAGGTGATAGGTGATGGGTCTATGACCATTTGTTGATATTGGTGTTGTTGTGTCAATTAAATGACTATTGTTGTTGATTGTCTCTGGTGCATTGTTCATGGTGTCGCATATATTTCATATGCATTATTTTGGTGATGATGGCTTCGGCCTTGGAGCTATAGGTGATGATACAGGTGATGATGCCCTTATTGGCTACTTTATTGGTGATGATTGGTACCACATGCATATACCAGTTGGTGTGGGTTGCATCTCATTCATGTACTCATGACATTGGTGATGATTCTTGGTGATTGAAACTTTGATGTTGTTGTGAAGTGGTGGATATAGTTGTCATAACTCTAGCATATTGCCTATCCTATATGCTATTATAATGTTAGATATCTCACCCATTCTGTTTGAATGTTACCCCTATGTTGGTAACGTGCAGGTGATTGCGAGTGAAGGCATGTCTACCTTCGCTAGTAGAGTCGGTGTCGTCGCTCTGATACATAGCACTCGGGGGGATGAACGCTAGTCTTAATTAAGTCGTCTCTAATATTTAATTTCTGAAGTTTTTATGGTGATGTTATGATTTCTTGTTGAAAACCTTTATTTTATTCCGCTGCGTGGTGATGGAGTTACTGCTATGTATTCGTACTATTTTAATGGTAAATTTTATTACTGGCGTGTGATGTCCTAATGGTGAAAATGTGGCATCCCTTGTGGGTGTAGTGAAAAGTATTTTTGAAACTCTGATTTTTGTCAAATATTTTCCGGGTAGAAAAGGGGTGTTACAGATGACGATCCCAAGTTTTATGTAGCATACGTAGCAGAGGGGAGTCATGAACCCAATGCTAGGGCCCTGGCATTATTCGGTATAGCTATAAGAATTGGGGTTTCCGTTGAAATTGGGTATTCTAGAATACCTGACATTATTTCTCGGATTATGCTAAGCCACAGACAAGATAAAAAGACAGACATGAATAAGAACAGTTCATAGACAAGGAAAAACACCGAGAGAGGAATTGTGTGGGGTGTGATAGAACTCACTGAGATTTGTAATCTCACTGTTTTTATGTGGTGTTTTCAGATGTGCAGGGTAAAGAAAAGCAGATAGAGGAGATGTAGCGGATACTGTAGCTACTCAGTTAGAGGAAGGATCCTTTGGTGTTCTTTATGATGTATTTGTTTTTTCCCTTCTCAAGTATCATTAGATTTAAATCCTTCAATTGTAATCAAGGTCATGTAGTGTTTTATAATCTTGTCTTGTAGATGGACCATAGTCATGTATATTTTATCGAATATGTATTTTTGAGTACTTATTTCGGAATTGTATTTGAGAAATTTTTTATCTCAAAGTTATGTTAAGTGGTTTTAATCCGCTTTAGTTTAATTTGGGTCTATTATTATGAGCAGGTTATACTCTAATTATTTATGATTATGTTAATACTTTTGGTTCACCTAGTGTGAATTTACGATGTTACATTTTTGGTATCAAAGTAGTTCGACCTTGTCGGGCTTGGAGACCTTACGGTCAAAAGATTAGATAGATCGAGTCAGCTAGGGACTTAGACAATTGACTGTCAGAACCTTTTAGTATCTTGTGTCAGACATTGAGCCCGGATCCACTCAATATTTCATGCAACGTACTGAGAGTAATGACAATTGGTTGCCTCGCCCCCGAAAATGTCTGAAACCCAAAACCATAGGATTCCTAGTCTTATCGTTTCATCAGAGCATGCAGCGGAAGTAGTGGGTTACAGACGACATCACGGAACAAAAGAATGGGCATTCGGGTTGGTTCGAGGAATTGGGGGCGACCGTCTAGTCATTGGAGTCGATTCGACCATTATGTCATCGCGCAAATCGTAAAAAGGGTCACCTAGAGAGCTATAAGTTGTGGGAAACCTTCCGTTAGAAGGAGTATTAGTGTCCTAGATTTATTCAGGACTAGTGAGCACCGTAAAACCCAGATTGTTGTCCGACCAATCTCTCAGTTACTGAGATGATGTCTAGTAGTCAACCCAACCGTGTAGCACAAATTAACTCCAACTTATGTTTCAGCCCCAATGAGATCCTTCTGGATAGTCATGGTTTTAGATCATATTTCCTTTCCTAAGAAACACTTTTTCAAATGCTATGAAACCGAACCAGTAAACTATCATTGCGCTTGCAATTTTGACAAGTAGTATCACCTAGTGTTTATTAGACTAGTTTCCTTGTCAAAATTCAGAGTTGGGTTCCTATTAGAAAGGGACTAGTAATTCATGTCAATAAAAGCAACCATATCACGACTCTCCGATTGAGAGCATGTCAGTTTTTCCTATGTAAGCAAGTTTCGCTAACCTTCCAACTTGTTTTATTCATAACTTTTGATCTGGAACTCCGATTTATGTATTTCTGGATGCGTTGGAAAGCTAACGAAATTTTCTACATATACCAATGGATTTTGGACTATGTTTTATCCTAGTTCCAAAAAGTACCCTTACTCTACCTAAGCATTCAAAGCTCTAAGTGCTAGTAGAATATAAATCAGAGATTGACATGCGAAGTATGTAGTAAATCCCCAATGAGTAAGACTAACTATGTAAGATCCAGATTAGGACAATTCCGTTTGGAGTTTTAAGGAAGACTATTTCTCGGAAAAAGGGCCATTAGCAGTTATACCTTCCCTTAAGAGAATTTTAAGACGTAGTGAAAGTCCTAAATAATTAGGCACATAGTTGAAAGTTGAAAAAGGGGAGAGTTTGGTTTATCTAAGTGCCAAATGTTTTTGTTAGTATATGGGTAGGACAAGTGTTTGGGTTTGGTTGATTACAACAGTTGTAATGATTTCGTCTGTATTATGTATGGAATTCGGAAAAATGAAGGACCTAAGGAATGTTCAAAATAGTTAGAATTCGTTTTCCGAATCAACACAAGATACACTACTCGTGCGCCTGTTTGATTCCTTAAAAGAATTCTTCTATTTTATCATTTCTTTGATGCTACTACTATCCCAATACCGTACGTAATCCAAATGTAAATGATTTCACCTACATTAGCCAACAATCCATCATGATAAGATTAAGTCTATAGGCTTTTAGTGAACCCTACCTTTTAGGGAAGCCGTTATGCCTCACCAGTGAGATCCCTATGGTATAAAGATTATCGTACCCTAGTGTATGGGTAGTTGAAGCCCTAATAGGGTTATTTGTCCGAAAGGATAAGTGATAGATTCTCAGGCAAGTTCTATCACGGAGGATAGCCAGTTTTGTAGGATTTCATCTGGTTAGAAAATTCCCCAAAGGTCCTTGCACTAGTTTTATGATTTAGGATTCTGTGGTTATTGAGTTTAAGACTCAATTCATGAGTTGTGGAGATTCACTCATACTAGTATTTTGGGTTAGTTGATAAAGTTGACTCCGATAGGTCGTGGAAAAGTATTTTTTTTAAATCCTATCATTATATGAGTCATTGAGACAATATAGTCGACTCAGATAGGTCATCGAAAGATTATTTTATAAAATCCTATCACTATACGAGTCACTGAGAGCAGTAGTTGTTCCCGAGTCTAACTCAAAGTACTAAATGTATCTCCAATAGGACTGATAGGTAATGCCCCAAAATTTTCTTTCCATTGCGAAGAAAATTTGGAGCAAAAGTTGTAATTAGTGCATTGACTAATAAGGAAAAGTAGAAGTTTTAAGCATTAAGTTGGGCATTAGCCCTAAGCCATGGTGCCTACACAAGTCTCCACTTTGGTGGCGAGATTTTAGTTTGTTAACCTCTCATTTTGTGAAGGTTAACAGTTAGATTGTATTTTATGATCCCGTTTGAGAAGTCAAACGTGAGTGCATACTGTTATGAAAAGTGATGTAATTGCTGATAGAGGTTTATGTTTGAATAGCCATCAAAGGATGAACTGATTGAACTTTTTGCAATTGACTGAAATAGATGTATATTTAAATTTTGTGCATGTTGATGGTGGCATAGAGTACATGAGGTATGCTTTTGTGAAATTGCATTGTGTCTAAGGATAAGTGGATTGTGACTGAAATTTTTTAAAAGTCAGGACTGATGTGCTGAAATGATGAACTCATAGTAAGTCCCTCACATTGTTTAAATGTTGTTAGCTTTGCATGTGGTTGTTTGAGGATTTGAGTTTATGAAATGGTAGTACAACTCACATGGCTTTGAAAAAAAATCAGGTTCAATGTTTGTGTTATTGAATTCTGATTGACTGTGATGATGTACATGTGTTATGACAAGAGAGAAATTCTGTTTTAGCATGTTAGAAGTTAATGTATGGATTAGGATAAGTGTTGGAACAAACGGGATGCACAATTTTGCAGTAAAAGTTGATTTTGGGAACTGATCAAAGAGCTCGATCCGTGCGCCTGAGAGGCACGGACCGTGCAAGATTTTCTGCCACCTCTTTTCAAATTAAGTCCAAATCATTCCGTTTCGACGCCATTGCTTGCCTAACCTTATCCTTAACCTAAGTTGAGATAATTCACATTGAAATCGACTAATTTTGACCTACGTTTAGTTCCACAAGAGTGTTAAATGGTGTACGAGTACATATAAAGATAGAGTGTGTGTAGTGAGAACCAATTAGCTCATAAGGTTATAATTAAGATACCTTCGCGTGAAGTAGAAATGTCCCTAAAGTTCAATTAAGCCGAGGAACAAGTAATGGTTGCACTAAGAAGAGGAAATTTTATTTTTGAACACAACTCTAATGTGGTTTGATTGTTCTTCAAACTTATTTGGTGCCATCATGGCCCATCTCTATGTTTAAGGTAAAGGTTTTTAATAAACCCTCATCTCATCTTTTTGAAATATTTCTATTTCGAAAACTTGGGAACAAATGAAAAGGGGTTCCTGCATTGTTTGTCGCCCAATGGATTAAGGATTTCATAGCTGAATTGTCCGTCACATTTTTTTTCAATGAGTGCAAGAACCATTATGGATTCTAAAGGATTTGTCGAAAATGTGTTTACCCCTTCAAGAAAATCATTTTTTTTTGCTCTTACATTGGTCTAGGGATTCAAATATGTGGACCTTATTGTCAAGCTTGTATTTCTTTTAAGTGTCTCATCATGTTACATGTTTTGATTAAGATTAATCAAAGTTGGGATGTAAACCAAACTAATTGGAGTAGAGTTTCAAGTTATTTTACTATGAGTTTAAGGTTTGAGGTGGGAAAAAGTTTGATATAAATCACATGTCCTGTTTGGGTTTTGCACTAAAAAGAAAAATGGATTTCAAGTTAACAAAGTTGTTTTACCTTAGTGGAAATCCTTTTGAGAATGTCTATTCTCGGTTAGCCAATCGGTAATACTTAAACAATTTTTGAGGACAAAAATTTCCAAGTTGGGGTGAAATGTAACATCCCCAAAATAATTAATTTAATTGTTTTGATGTTAAACCATTTAATTATTTATGATTGTTTGATAATTGATGATTTTAGGAAATTGAATTAATTGCTAATGAAACATTGATTCAAATAGGACTTATTAGGGAATTGAGGATAGATTGAGGGCATAGAGGTCATTTCACCTCCACACCATCACTTAAGTGGTTTTAAAATAAAAGAAAAGAAAGAATTGAGAAAAAGAAAGAGAGGAGTCGAGAGAAGAAGAGAGAAAAGAAAGAAAAGAAAAGAAGAAAAGAGAGAAGAAGGAGAAGAAAAGCTCCAACCCACCCAAACCCTAAGGGGGTGTTTGTTTCAAGTGTAGAATTAGCATTCCTGGGAATACATAGGTAGGAAATGAGTATTCTCATGTTTGTTAGAAGTTTGGAAAAAAATATTCCCAGGTATCAAGATTTCTATGAGTGAAATAACTTCTATCATTCCCAATGATTTATTCCCATGGAAAATGGTGGGAAAAAAGTTCCCATGAATATATGAATAAAAACCTTGAGTAACTACCTATATTCCAACTCTTAGAATAATTCCTAGGAATGTTATAAATATTTACCAAACACAATTTTCACTAATACAGTGGAATAAGATTCCCATCATTTCGTTCCTAAGAAATTCATTCCTAGGAATGAAATTACTAAACTTGAAACAAACGCCCCCTAAGTTTCAAATCATCATCATCTCCCCTTTCATTTTCATTTCTCCATCACTAGTAAGTTCACTCTCCTTTTCCATTCCTTTGAGTTGCGAAAACTGTGAGATTGAGGAGTAAGATGAGTTGTGATTTTTATATCAATATGGTTTTTGAAGGTACCTAGAGGAGTAGAAGCAAGCCCGTAGTAGATTAATGGAGGATTGAAGCTTGATTTGGTGATTGGAAGCTTTGTTGGTGCCTAGGGTTTTGAATTGGGATTTTGGGGAAATTTTCATATTTGCTCCATTAGGGTGGAATTCGTTTTGAAGGTGAGTTCTTCGAATTATGCTTATGTTTTCTGTAAAAATATGTGATTGGTACTGAATGTGTTGATATTGTGTTCATTTGTGTGAAATTTGGTGTTGATTTGAGCAAATTTGATGTTAAACTCACTGTTTGAGACAATCTGGATATAGGTTGATCGGTTATACAGTAACTGGGAACAATTTAGTAGTCCAAAAATTATGTCGTTTATCGTTTTAGAAACTAGACTTAATGCTTGTTAAATTGGCACTGGTTTGGTTGCATTTGGAGTTGTATAGCTCGAGTTATAGGTGACACAAGTTATGTTAAAATTCGGGAAACAATCTGGATACAGGTTCAGTATTTCGGGCATGGTATTTCCATTTGAACTCGTATTTGAATAATTCTTATTCCATTGAATGACACAAGTTATGCTAAATGTATTTGCTTTAGACATTTAGCATCGGTTGTTTAAACACCCGACGCTAAAGGTCTAAAGCAAATACATTTAGCGTCGGGTGTTTAAACACCCGATGCTAAAAGTAGGCGCGAGAAATGAAATCTTCCATTTAACGTCGGGTGTTCAAACAACCGATGCTAAATGATGCTTATTAATGTCTTTTTTCCACTTGTGTATGGAATTATTTTAGTCGTTGAAACTAGTTCAAAACAATAATTAATGTAACATTCAGAACAAGGTGATGAACACCAGCAAGCAGTATCCTTTTTTAATAAATATTGTATCTAACTACTGTTAAATTTTTGTAAGCCAAAGTAACTAGACAATGCAAAATAGACCTAAAATAGATTAATCACATAGAAAGTCCCACTTGGCTACAACCTTAACAACAACAATATTAGCTGAATGGTGGAAGTAGTTCAATATGAACTAAAAAATGCTTTGGGTTTCACTTTGAATGGACGGGGCTTCATGCATAATTAGTGAGTAACTTATTTGCTAAAAAACATTTTAAAAAAATTAGTAGAATGAACAAAAGTTTTTAGAAGGGCCTTCATCCCAAGTTTGTTTCATTTAAGTCCATTAAATATTAGACAAATTAAACCAAAAAGTGTCCATTTTAGAAATTAGGTGTTCAAAATAGAGCAGAAAAAAACAGGGCCGAAATTTCGAGAAAACTATAATAGGGAACTAAAATGACAATAAAGCCATCAACAAGATACCATTAATAGATGGAAAAAGAAACAAAAGCGCTATCGCATGTAAACATGTCAAACTAAATCCAAAGTTAAGTTAAATATCTTAAAACGATCATAGGAGAATTGAAACCACAAAATAATAAAACAAGAAATGTTTAAAATCACAAACTATCCTCTAACATAATTCTTAAACATTTGTCGTTCCTCCTTCTTAACTTCGGTTAACAAGTGAAAAAGACCAATGGTTAGAGCAGAAGTTGAGATCAAAGACGCCTGCAATATGCTGAGACACTGCACCACCACAATAACTCAAAATGAGCAATTGTAGCAAAAACCAACGATTAAAATTTAAACTAAAATTTTTACTATTTATTACCTCTTTAATACCAAGTGGAGTTCCCAAATTGGCTAAAGCAAACTCCTCCCAAAGGAAATGCGAGAAAACTTAAAATTAAATCAGCAAAATCTTCTTCGCCTAAAGCAAACAATATCTTCCGATCTGTTTTCCTCACGAATAACTTGAGCTTGATTTGAATATTACTTGCGTTTTCAACATAAGGGAAAAAGCTCGACCTCTCTAGGGAGGGTTTTTTGCCTTAAAATAAATCTGTAAGAACTGACTTGGAATGAAAAGTGGACTTCAATAAATCTAGTACCTGCACAAATTACGAATCAATAAAAAAAGGTATTGAAGAATACAATATTTTAAAGAAAATAGAGTAACAAACAACAAAAAAAGCAGTTATATATTTAAGGAACAAGACTATAAAAACAAAAACCTTTTCCTTGGTGACATTCACATTCATTTCTTTTACAGAACTTGCGCTTTTTATTCCAGAATTCCGGAGCAGATCAAAGCTTGTATAGTTCATTGGTGGTGAATTGAAAAAGTCCCACATTGCTTGGAATAGGCACTTAAAGAATGCTTATAAGTGAGGAATTCACTCTTTTGGATCAGTTTTGTAAACGGGAAAGCACGCACATTACCTGATCACCACACGCGCGCGCCCCCCCGGGTCGGGCTTGGGAGGTGTAAATTTCTTTTTTGCAAAAATAATTAATTATTTTATTTTTGGTGCGTTGCTTGTCCAGATTCGTTGAACCGACCAGATACGACGAACTAACTGTTGCGTATCTGATAGGGTCGTTTGTGACCGTTCTTATCCGTTATTGACTTGCAGCGCAAGCACTCCGTTCTTATCCGCTGATGGAGTCCACTCCTGGAAATCTAAGAAACAGACCATTTTGGCTCAGTCCACTATGTAGTCTGAAATGATAGCACTGGTGACAGCTAGTGAAAAAACTAGCTGGTTAAGATGCCTACTAGCAGAGATTCCCTTATGGGAAAAACCGATGCCAGTTATGTTGATCCACTGCGATAGTACCGCAGCTATTGCAAAAATAGAGAATCGTTATTACACTGGTAAGAGACGACAAATACGTCGTAAGCATAACACAGTTAGAGAGTTACTATCAAAAGGAGCTGTGAGAGTGGATCATGTACGCATTGATCAAAACTTAGCAGATCCTTTGACGAAAGGATTAGCCAGAGAGAAAGTCCAAAATACATCTCAAAGGATGGGACTACTGTCTTTAGAACCATGAGTCACTCACGATGGTAACCCGACCTAAAAGACTGGAGATCCCAAGAATTAAGTTCAATGTGTAACAACAAGTTGTGAAGTGATAGGAGATGAACATGCTATTAAAAGTAAAGAAGCATGATTCCTGAAGCGATCTAAGGTTGAGATAATAGAAACTCTTAATGAGATCTATACTCTATGTGGAGTGGAGTACCTAGCTACAGGAGTACTCTTGATAGACTCACCTTTGTGAATGTGGAAATGGGGTCGCTTCCTATGGAATTTTGGGCAGAAATTCCTAGAGCGTTCACTAAACTGGGATAGACGTGCAGGGCCATAAACGCACGAGCATTTGAGAATACACCAATGGAAAAGGTTGTGTGTGGTTCTGATGATTAGAGATAAAGTTCAAGACTACGAGTCACTCTTGTTGAATCTAAATCTTAACCGCTATGCAAGGTTCAAGTCGTATGACACCTCTGCTTATGCACAATCTTATGGAAGCGTTTGACGCTACTTCTGAAACTTCTTTTTAAATTCAAGTGGGGGATTGTTGGAACATTGGTGGTGAATTGAAAAATCTCACATTGCTTGGAATAGGCACTTGAAGAATGCTTATAAGTGGGGAATTCACTCATTTGGATTGGGGCCCGAAGGGTACCCAGTTTTGTAAATGGGAAAGCATACACATTAACTGACCACCACACGCGCGCCGCCGCCGTCCGTCCGACCAGACGACTCGATTCGGCCGGGCCGGGCTTGGGCTTGGCTTGTGAGGTGTAAATTTCTTTTTTGCGAAAATAATTAATTATTTTATTTTTGGGCTTGGCTTGTGGCCGTTCTTATCCGTTGTTGACTTGCAGCGCAAGCACTCCGTTCTTATCCGCTGATACTTACGCAGCAAGTCGGATTTGAAGCCTATAAATAGGCCCCTCCCTCACTTCATTCTACAAACCGCTTGACGTTAAATCATACCTCAAGCTCTTTCTCCTTTCTCGAAATTTTCTTCTCTTCTACTCTTTGGCCTACGAGCCATATTCCTGAGCGACCAACGTGCTATATTTCAGAGTGGTTATTAACCATATTGAGGTGTATTTCTTGAGCGATTATTCACTGTGCAGTGATAATTGTTATTGGGCTGTTTTTTAGGGTTGCTGACGGGTAGTAATTAACTCTTGTTTTTGATATAAAATTAAAATTACGTTAACTTATATTTGTAGTTGAATCTATTTTTTTTCTAGTCATTTTAAAATATTGTATTGCTTTTGTGAGTAACTGATGGAAGAGTCACGACCCACCTTTAGGCCATGACCGGCGCACAAGTTAAGACTAACCTGTTATAAACTTGGCAAGCCTAACTCACATTTATGGTTAATATCTACAAAAATTTCAGTAGAGTCTCCTCTGTTTTTCAGACATTTTCAGATATATCTAGTATCTATCAACCAAAACCTTCATTTTTAATTACAACGTTATCAATAGGTTTCAAAAAGATAAGCAGCTACATAATTAATCCAAAAATGATGCAGCTACAGGACTTACTAACCTGCCTCTGATACCACAACCTCAGGCATTCCACCATGTCTTCCCCTACCATGACCACGACCACGACCACGACCTCGGCCCACCAATGCTTCCTCTTGAGGTTGAATGGAAGCCTCGTCAGCAATAGCACGCTTTCTACTAGGTGCAATTCTTGGTGGCATCTCCACCTGAGACAAAATTACAATTAGGAAAATGGATGAATATAACAATGTGATATCAGACTTCAATGTAATAGTGGGTAATAATAGACTCTTGTTTGTAAGAAACAATACACTTTTAAAATTTTATGCACATTATCTTGTTATATATATATATATATATATATATATATATATATATATATATATATATATGCCTTTTTGAGAAAAAAAAACTTAGCAAGTTCATTTTTTCGAATTATATATAGTTCTTTTTGGTCAAAGTTATATTTTGATTTTTCATCATTTTGAAAAATACTTAATGTATTTCAAAGCTTGATATTATTTTTAGGAAAAATATCTCCCGAGGTCCCTTAACTTATTTTCAAGTAACGAATAGGTCCATTAACTTTTTTCGTAACGATTAGGTTTCTTAAGCTTTAAAATCTTTCCGCGGTTGCCCTTTTTAACAGTTTTTGTTTGGACAAAATTAGACACAGTTCCATCTATGTTGTTGGTCCTGTTGTCCAACCCAATTATGAGATCCGGCTATTTTTGTTTTGAAGTATTAACTTTAGAATTCTAAAAAAGAAAAATTGGCTCTACACACGAGAAGTTCATCTTCTCCAACTCTCTAATAGCGCCACCCCACCGGGCACCGTGCGCTCTCCCACCTGCATCGCCACGGAGACCTTCGCCGCGTTCGCACCATCGTGCCTCAACTTTCGCCAGTCGCCGCCCACCGTACCTCGTGTTGTTTTCTATGCGCTTTCTGAGTGTTTTCTCCGCTTCCGTTTCCACCACCGCCATTCGCCTCTGCTGTGCGTTTTCTCCATTTCTGTTTTTTCTACTTAAGACCAACAATCTTTTTCTTCATCCCTCTTTCATTTTTATTTTTTAGTGGGGATTGGTGTTGCTCGTTATTTTCCTCAATCTCTACTGATTATGTTAAAACAATATTGTTAATTTGGTTCTTTGTTTGCTATTGTTTGTTCGAATTTCATTCCTCTTACGTGGCGCACACTGTTGTTAGTGGTGGGAGATGAGTGCTACTGTTAAAGAAGTTGGAGTGGTGGAGAAGATGAAACATTGCGTTTGGCTTCACAAATTTTTTATCTGTGTGTGTGCACAAACTTAAAAAAGGCGTGGAAAAAAAACTGATGTGTAATAATTTGGTTGGACAAAAGGACCAACAACATAGATGAAACTGTGTCTAAGTTTTGTCCAAACAAAAAATGTTAAAAATGGCAACGGTACAACTTTTTTAAAATATAAGAGACCTAATCGTTACAAAAAAAGTTAACATCTATTCGTTACCTTAAAATAAGTTAATGGACCCCATGAGATATTTTGCCTTATTTTTAATAAGGAATTGGGAATTAGTACCAACCTGTTAACCTCGAAAATAGGTTGTTGAACCGACTCATTGAAATGACAATAAAGTGTTTAGTAAAACTATCGGTTAAATTTACTTATAAATAAATACAAATAGGTAGGGGAGAGCCCTTTTATGTTTTTTTAAATGTTTTGCACTTTAAGCATGAGTTATCTAAATATATCATTCAGATAATATTTTCTTTTGCAAATATTATGCTGCGGTGTCTTTCTCATAACGTACACCCGAGAAAGCGTTATCAAAAAGACTGGAAAGGTTATTAGTAACGACAAATTTGTCTGGTAAGTTTTTTCCCTTTGAAATAGTATCTACTTTAGTTTGCTCAATTTTAAAAAAAGCCGTCTTCAATTTGATTGTTTGGGTATTCCTCTTTCCAAAGGTTCTCCTATGAGTTCTCATCGAATGCCTCTAGTAGAGTCCACAATTTGGGGTAAAGGGGGCGTTACATGATGGCGGTGTGAATAATAAAAAGGGAATTAATGAATAAAAAATAAAAAAACAATTAAGAATTGTGTAGGATATCATATGGGCTCCATTTAGGGAACCCTAAATTCTAATATTGTTAATCTTCCAATGTTTGCCTTGATTCTGTTTAGTTAGTCATTTTGTTTTTTAATGATTTATGTGAGTCCTTTTTTTTACTATAAATGATTTACT
This sequence comes from Astragalus membranaceus, assembly GCA_039519185.1. NCBI lineage: Eukaryota > Viridiplantae > Streptophyta > Magnoliopsida > Fabales > Fabaceae > Astragalus > Astragalus membranaceus. The sequence continues at coordinate 97,173,486 of CM076854.1, forward strand.
TGATTCCTAATAATGGTCTCTAATACGAGACAAAAAATAGGTTTCAATCAATGTGGCACAAGTGGTAAATATTTGAGTCTCTTAATTATTTATTCGATTAGTCTCCACGATTGTCGTGGAGAATACATTGGTTGGAAAAAAAAGGTTTCAGTTTTGCTTTCATAACTTTTATTCTTAATATTTTATTATATTCTATGAATAACAATACTAGTGTGTGGTCCTACCCGAACCGACATCTCTCTATGCTGACAATACAAGTGCCATTCAGATTGTTGCAAATCCGGTTTTTCATGAGCGTACAAAGCATATCGAAGTTGATTGTCATGCAATTCGTGAAGCCTGCGATAGTCACGTTATATCCATCCCTCATATCAATACTCAATTTCAAGTTGCAGACATTTTGACCAAAGCTGTTCCTTCTCCACGCCATCAGTTTCTTGTCAGCAAATTGATGCTCCTTGACGACCCGCATCAATTTGAGGGGGGATGTGAATAAGGAATAAAAGAAGGCTGTAAATAGTAGTTGTAGATTTATTTATATGCTTATGCTTTGGCCCAGGCCCGTTAGGTCTTCTTAGAGAAGGCTATTTAAACTCTCTTGTACTTTGTATTCAGATCATCGAAACATTATCAACAAAACGGAACTACAGCTACTCTGTAGTCGCAGACGTAGGCAATCTTTGGCCGAACTGCGTAAACAATATCGTGTGTTATGTTTGACATGGTATTAGTAGGGTTGCAATCATCCCTGTGATTTCGGTTTCTTCGTTCAAGAACGGCGTCCTTCGTGGTTCGGTTTCTGGTTCGGTTCTGGTTTCTGGTTCTGGTTTGGTTCACTGGTTTCTGGTGGTTCGGTTTCCTCCTGGTTCAGATCCTCTTGGTGGATCTTCGTTCGTGGTTCGGATCTGTTTGTGGATCTCCGTTCGTGGTTCGGATCCTCCGTTCATCGTGGTTCGGATCTCCGTTCATCGTGGTTCGGATCCTCCGTTCATCGAAATCGCGCACCGTCCTCCGTTGTTCGCGCGCCGTCCTCCGTTGGGCGCCGTTGTTCGCCGTCCTCCGTCTTACGATCCTGTTGCTGTGATCGCTGTCTTCGTGGTTTTCGCATCGCTGGCCTACGATCTTCGTCTTGGTCTCTTTTCTGTTTGCGAGTTTTTCGGGTTCATGGTGCGTCGTCTCCCTCGTTGTGGCTTCTAGTTTCTCTTGTTCGCATCGTAGTTTTCCAGATCGCACCGTTTCCAGATCGCATCGTAGCTTCTCCTGTTCGCACCGTTTCCAGATCGCATCGTGGCTTCCTGCTTGCGTTTCCAGATCGCCTCGTGTGCTGTGCTCCTGCTTGCAACTTACAGTATTAAAATTATATTATATCATATTATTGCAAGCTACGGTAATTAATTTTTAATGGCTTCGGAAGGGAGAGATAATTTTTGTGTTCGTTTTACTGGTAAGAATTATGCTGCTTGGGAATTTCAATTCAAGATGTATGTCAAAGGAAAAGGATTATGGAGTCACCTTGATGGGGTTTCTAAGGCGTCAGAAGATAAACCCGCCTTAGACGCGTGGGAAGTCCAAGATGCTTAGATTATCTCTTGGATCCTCAGTACTATTGATCCTCAGATGATCAATAATTTGCGAGTTTTTTCAACTGCTCAGGAAATATGGAATTATTTACAGCGTATTTACAACCAGGACAACACAGCAAAACGTTTTCAATTGGAGTTAGAGATCGCCAATTACAAACAAGGTACTTTGTCAATTCAAGAATATTATTCTGGTTTTTTAAATTTATGGACAGAACACTCTGCTATTATATATGCTGTTGTTCCCAAGGCGTCTCTGTCGGCCGTTCGTGATGTTTATGATACTAGTAAACGGGACCAATTTCTCATGAAACTTCGTCCGGAATTTGAGGCCGTTCGAGGTGCTCTACTGAATCGGAACCCTGTTCCTTCCTTGGATATCTGTGTTGGTGAACTGCTCAGGGAAGAACAACGTCTGAATACTCAAGGAACCATGCTTCATGATCCCGTCCATTCTGAACCTGTGACTGTAGCGTATGCTGCGCAGCATAGAGGCGTGGGCTATGATATGCGACAAACTCAATGCTTCTCCTGTAAACAATTTGGACATATTGCTCGTAGTTGTCCTAAGAAAGTTTGCAATTACTGCAAGCAGCAGGGTCATCTCATCTCTGCATGTCCTACGCGTCCTCCACGACCGACTAGGCGCCCGGCACATGCATTCCATACCACTACTACATCTACCGCTGGTCCTTCCACCACTGGTTCATCTAGCTCTGCTGTTGGTTCTTCCACCACTGGTGCATCTGATGGTGGTGCTCTTCAACCGGAATTAATTCAAATGGTACTATCTGCTCTTTCTGCCTTGGGTGTTACTGGTATGTCTTCTTTCATTTCTTGGTTACTTGACTCTGGTGCATCGAATCACATGATGAGTTCCTCTGAACTCCTGCACAATTTACGTTCTTATATTGGTAATCAAAAAATTCAAATTGCTAATGAGAGTACCCTTCCTGTAACGAATGTTGGTGACATTAATTCTACTTTTAGAAATATACTGGTCGCACCTGGCCTTGCCTCAAATTTATTGTCTGCTGGTCAATTAGTTGATGAAGGCTGTGATGTTCATCTTACTCCGGATGGTTGTCTTGTGCAGGATCGGGTGTTAGGGAAGGTGGTCGCGAAGGGGCCTAAAGTTGGAAGAGTGTTTCTACTCCAGTTTAGTTCAAACCATTTATCTTTTGCTTGTAATAGTGTTTTGAATGCATGAGAGGATTGGCATAGGAAATTGGGCCATCCAAACTCTGTTGTTTTGTCTCACTTATTTAAGACTGGTGTGTTAGGTACTAAACTGATAGATTCTAGTACCTCTATTTCATGTTCTGTTTGCAAATTAGCTAAAAGTAAGACTCTTCCTTTTCCGTCTGGTGCACATCGTGCTTCTACGTGTTTTGAGTTAATTCATAGTGATGTTTGGGGGATTTCTCCTGTTGCTTCTCACGCTCACTACAAATATTTTGTCACCTTTATCGATGATTATAGCCGTTTTACTTGGATTTATTTTCTTAAATCTAAATCTGAAGTGTTTTCTATGTTTAAGAAATTTTTGATGTATGTTGAAAATCAATTCCAAACCAATATTAGAATTCTTCGGTCTGATTCAGGTGGTGAGTATATGTCTCATGAGTTTCAGGAGTTTTTACAGCAAAAAGGTATACTGTCTCAACGATCTTGCCCCAATACCCCTCAGCAAAATGGTGTTGCAGAACGCAAGAATCGTCACTTGTTGGATGTGACGCGTACCTTACTTCTCCAGGCCTCTGTTCCATCCAAATTCTGGGTGGAGGCTCTTTCAACAGCTGTCTTTTTGATCAACCGTCTTCCTTCCACGGTGATTGGGTTTGATTCTCCTCATTTTCGCCTTTTTAAAACTCAGCCTGATTACAGCAGTTTACATACCTTTGGGTGTGTATGTTTTGTGCACCTCCCATCCTCTCAAAGACATAAGCTTGGAGCACAATCTGTCCAATGTGCATTTATGGGGTATAGTCAGTCTCATAAGGGTTTTGTGTGTTATGATGTCTTTAACCATCGTTTTCGCATTTCTAGGAATGTCACATTTTTCGATAATCAGTCTATGTTTCCTTGCTCTTTTCCTGGTTTGAATGATATTGCTATACTTCCGCAATTTTTTGATAAAACAGGACTCGTTCCCACTTCCCCTTCCGACATCGATCCTGATCCTGATCCTGCTCCAGATCCTGATCCTGATTCAGACCCTGTACCGCCGGCACTACGGCATTCTGGTAGAACGTCTCGAGCACCTGACAAATACTCCCCAGACAGGTTTGGTTCCTCACATACTGCTTTAACTGCTTCTCTAACTAGCACATCTATTCCTACTTGTTACTCGCAGGCTATTAAAGATGTGTCTTGGGTCAAAGCCATGAATGAGGAACTTTAGGCTCTTCAGGACAACTTCACCTGGGATATTGTTCCTTGCCCTCCTGGCATCAAACCCATCGGCTGTAAATGGGTTTATTCTGTGAAATTGAATTCTGATGGATCTCTCAATTGGTATAAGGCTCGATTGGTTGCTTTAGGCAACAGGCAGGAATATGGTATTGATTATGATGAGACCTTTGCACCGGTTGCTAAAATGACTACTGTTAGAATGGTGCTCTCTATAGATGCTTCTAATGGATGGTCTCTCCCCCAAATGGATGTCAAGAATGCATTTCTTCATGGCGACCTGACTGAAGATATTTATATGACTCCCCCTCAGGGCCTTTTCTCTTCATCTAAGGGGGTGTGCAAGCTCAAACGATCTCTATATGGTTTGAAAAGGCACCTAGAGCATGGTATGCGAAATTCCGTTCCACTCTACTTGGGTTCTCTTTTACTCAAAGTCAGTATGATTCGTCTTTGTTCATTCACCGCATATCTACGGGCATTGTTCTACTCCTTCTTTATGTTGATGACATGATCATTACCGGTTCTGATGCAGCATCCATACAAGAAATTAAACAAAAGCTTCAAGCCTCATTTCAAATGAAAGATCTTGGTCTGTTACATTATTTTCTTGGACTCGAGGTTCATTCTACTTCTAAGGGCATATTTCTCCATCAGCATAAGTATGCCACCGACCTTATTGCTATGGCTGGCCTCAAATCCGCTAATCCTGTGAATACTCCTCTTGAAGTTAATGTTAAATACCACCGTGACGAGGGTGAACTTTTGACTGATCCGTTATTGTATCGACAGCTCGTGGGTAGTCTTAACTACTTGACCATTACTCGACCAGATATTTCATTTGCTATTCAGCAAGTAAGTCAATTCATGCATTCTCCTCGTCATCTTCACCTGGCAGCGGTTCGTCGTATTATTCGCTACTTGAAAGGTACCTCTCAACGGGGTTTATTCTTTCCTAATGGAACACCCCTTACGTTGAGTGCCTACAGTGATGCTGATTGAGCTGGGTGTCCTGACACTCGCCGCTCTGTCACGGGTTGGTGCATGTTTCTTGGTTCTTCGTTGATCTCTTGGAAAAGTAAGAAGCAAGCGAGAGTCTCTAAATCCTCAACCGAATCGGAGTATCGTGCTATGTCTACGGCATGCTCCGAAATACATTGGCTTCGTGGTCTTTTGGGTGAACTTGGATTTCCTCAAACCGAACCGACATCTCTCTATGCTGACAATACAAGTGCCATTCAGATTGTTGCAAATCCGGTTTTTCATGAGCGTACAAAGCATATCGAAGTTGATTGTCATGCAATTCGTGAAGCCTACGATAGTCACGTTATATCCATCCCTCATATCAATACTCAATTTCAAGTTGCAGACATTTTGACCAAAGCTGTTCCTTCTCCACGCCATCAGTTTCTTGTCAGCAAATTGATGCTCATTGATGACCCGCATCAATTTGAGGGGGGATGTGAATAAGGAATAAAAGAAGGCTGTAAATAGTAGTTTTAGATTTATTTATATGCTTATGCTTTGGCCCAGGCCCGTTAGGTCTTCTTAGAGAAGGCTATTTAAACTCTCTTGTACTTTGTATTCAGATCATCGAAACATTATCAATAAAACGGAACTACAGCTACTCTGTAGTCGCAGACGTAGGCAATCTTTGGCCGAACTGCGTAAACAATATCATGTGTTATGTTTGACAGGACAACCAGAAGATATTTTGAGTCACTGTCGTTGGCACCCAAGAGTCACTTGTAAGTAAAGAAAACTTTTTATCAAGAGTTAAAAATTCCAGTTTTACTAGATACATACAAGTCTTAAGGTTGATGCTGTGGTAGCTTGTTTATACCGAAAGCAAGTAGCGGTACCGCAGATTATGTATTGTAAGTAAGACCAAAATTGCTGCTAACAGTGTTCTTAGGGATGTATCAACAAAATTTTAGTATCTAAATCCATCAAAATACAAATCCAGTATTAGAGATATAATTTGCTAGTAGTAGTAAATGCCTATAAATAGGCTTAGGTAATCATATTACTTTTAACCTTTCTCATTTGTATCATTTTTACTTTTATCAATATAAGAGTTATTTGAAGTTTTCTCTCTGAATTTCCATGGATGCCATGCATGTTCTTCAACAACCAGGACTAATTTATTGCTCATGACTCGTGAGTGGCGGTAAGGGGTCTAATTATAGGAATAATCAAATGTTCACTATTTTATTGAATTTCAGTGAGATGGATGCTCAACCTCCGGCATATATGCTGCAAGGGATTACAAATAGTAAAAATTTGTCCCAAGAAGGTAGCTCAGTTGGCGAGCTAAGGGACATGAAAGAGTTGCAAAGTTGCAAGAAGTAGGTCCAGGGTTCAATCCCCGGAAACTAACATTCCCCCACCCCCACTAACATTTGCTTATAAAAAAAAAATAGTAAATTTTTTTGTTACAATGTAACCGTGAATTATGTTATTTTAAGCAGAGATTAGCAAATCCTGATTTTGTTAACACCTAAAACTCTAACAAACATTTGCATCATTCCATGATTTTGTTAACACCTAAAACTCTAACAAACCAGATTAGCCATAGAAGCCATAGGAGCCATAGGACCAAGCGAAGGTGAAACCCTCTTTCTATATCTAGTAATCTCGGAAGAAGCCATAGGAGCCGTTCTTGAGCGTGAGTTAAAAACCGGACAGAGCCCAGTCTACTTCGCGAGTAAAGCCCTCCACGGATCGGAAAGTCGCAATCAGAAGATCGAGAAGATCGCTCTGGCTCTCATCATCGCAGCTCGATGCTTCCGAACTTACTTCGTTGCTCACCAAATAGTCGTTCGGACTAATTACCCCATCAGGAAAATTCTCCATAGACCCGACCTTGCAGGGAGAATGATCAAGTGGGCAGTAGAACTATCGGAATTCGGAATAAAATACAAAGCTCGAACAGCTCTGAAAGCACAGGTCCTGGCAGACTTCGTAGCAGAAATGACACCAGCAAACGTCGAAACGGATACTTGGATCCTACACGTCGACGGATCTTCCAACCCAAAAGGGAAGTGGCGCTGGTATTATGTTAGAAAGCCCGAGCGGCATCATCATTGAGGTTTCTCTGACTTTCAGTTTCCCAACCTCGAACAACCAGGCAGAATACGAGGCTTGCATTGCTGGCCTACACTTAGCAATTGAACTCCGAGTCCCTCGGATAACACTGAACACCGACTCTCTATTGGTAGTTTCCCAAATCAGCAAACAATACGAGACCAAAGAGCCGATCTTGCAAAAATACCTATCCCGGGTACGGGCCTTGTTAGCTCAGTTTGAAGCAAATGAGGTAAAACACGTGCCAAGAGCGGAAAACCAACGAGCTAACATCCTCGCCAAACTCGCAAGCACCAAGGCTCCTGGGAATCAGAGAACGGTCATCCAAGAAATGCTCCATAAACCCAGTGTGTCCCTCGACCCTGATCTTAACTCGACCATCTACGTCATAAAAGAAACTCACAGTTGGATCACTCCGATCTTAGAGTACAGATATCGTTGCAGGAGCTAAGGGATTACAAATAGTAAAAATTTGTCCCAAGAAGGTAGCTCAGTTGGCGAGCTAAGGGGACATGAAGGAGTTGCAAAGTTGCAAGAAGGGGGTCCAAGGTTCAAATCCCGGAAACTAACATTCCCCCACCCCCACTAACATTTGCTTATAAAAAAAAAAATAGTAAAAATTTTAGTTACAATGTAACCGTGAATTATGTTATTTTAAGCAATGATTAGCAAATCCTGATTTTGTTAACACCTAAAACTCTAACAAACATTTGCATCATACCATGACTATTAAAAAATGGAAAAAGAATAAGAAATACATAACGGATAACAAGTTCAACATGAACGCGCGTAGGTTAAGGCTAACTCGCTAAATAATGATCCGATATACCATAACCGTCAAGAAAATATCATAAAGAGTGGAAAAAGATAACGCAATATGCTCTTGCATATATTGATGTCATTCTAAATTCAAAACTAAGCAAAACATAAAAATGTTAAAAAAACTACTACTAGAATTGAAACAAGCACAAATGGTAAATCTAGTCTAGCTAGGAATGTTGCCCATTACAACTTTCTTGAAACAAATATCTTAAAACAACACAAAGTTAAAGGATATCATTTGTCCTACTTATCTTCAGTTATCAAGTGACAGAGACTATTTGTTAGAGCAGAAGTTGAGTTCAAAGATGAATTCAAAATGTTGAGACACTGCACCAAATCAAGAGGAAAATGTAAAATGAACGGTTGCATTAAGTCAACAAAGTAAAATAAAAAAGATTGGTTTTACAAATTCTTACCTCTTCTATGCCAATGGTGACAACTTTTTCTTTCACGTCACTAACCGGTGTTCCCAAACGGTTGAGTAAAATTACACCTGAAATTGGAGACGACGCTGCAGAAACCAAATCATCTGTAACCACATATGTTCTTGGCCCCTTGAGATAACCTTCAGGACATCCTATAGATAATATGGGATCAATTAGTCTTTCGTTGAAACACTTCGTGGGTAGCCAGTGATGGTCCGAACCAAAATGCATCCCTCACATCTAGTTGTTATATGAATCTATGGTTGGAAATGAGTCGAACTAAGACGAACTTGATTCAGCTCAACTCGACTCAATAAGACTTTTTGAGGTGAACTTTTTTCTCCAGCTTAAATCAACTAGAGATGGCAATGGGTACCCTATGGGCAGGGTCCTATAGTGCCCATACCTGAGCCCACACATGTATGGGTAGAGTACTATAGTGCCTGTCTCCGTACCCTCTGGGCATCAAGTGCCCATGGGCATGCTTATTACCCGCACTTTAACAGCAAAAAATAATACAAAAAACATTATAATTTCAATTTAAAAAGCCATTATTTTTTCTGTATCTACTAATTAAAATATTACACATTATAGTATTTAATGAATTAAAAGCATCCAAAATATTAGTAGTTGATATCTCTATTTATAGGGGTGGGAATAGGCCAAACCAGGCTTTGTAAGGCCTGAGCCTGGCCTATTGTGAAAATTGTAGGCCTGAGCCAGACTTATTACCTGTCATAGGCACTAGTGGAAATTTGACATTAAAAAGCATCATTTAGCATCGGTTGTTTGAACAACCGATGCTAAAAGTAGGCGCGGTGGCAATTTTGCAATTAAACTGAAGTTTTTAGCTTTCGCGCCTACATTTAGCGTCGGGTGTTTAAACAACCGATGCTAAATGTGTTTGAGACACACATTTAGCATCGGGTTTTTAAAAAACCGATGCTAAATGAACACATTTAGCATCAGTTGTTTAAACACCTGACGCTAAATGTCCCCTTTTATTTTTTTTTCAATTTTTGTCTCGCATATCTCTCGCGTTCGTTCTCCTCTCTTCACTCTCTACCTCTCTTCACTATCTGAACCCTCTCCCTCTCTTCACTCTCTCCCTCTCAGCTCTCTTCACCGTTCTCAACTCTCTCCCTCTCTTCACTCTCATCCCTCTCTTCACAGTTCTCAACTCTCTCGTTCTCAGCCCTCTTCCTCGCGAAACCCATAAACTAAATCAAAAACGTTGAAGATCAACATCGTCGCCGTCACTATTGTTTGCTCGTTGTCATCACTCGCCATCGCTGTTGCCCTGCTCGCCGTCGCCGTTGCCGTGCTCGCCGTCGCCGTCGCCTTGCTCATCGTCGTCGTCTCTTGCTAGCTCGAAATCGTAAGTTTTCATCTTTGAATGGTTAGGGTTTTGGATCTGTTTAATCTGTTGGATCTCCATCTCTGTAACTTTTTTGGTCCATCTTGCAGGTTTGAGCGGTGGGGCTCGCGCAGGGACTTTTGTGTCTTTTTTACCGGGTTTAGATGAAGGAAACACCTCAACGCTCCATATTCCTCATCGCAAACTTCTTAGTCATGGTATTTTCTTTTCCTTTTTCGTTTTACCTTCTAAATTTGATCATGCCAAATTTGTTTGTTACTACTTTCAGTTCATTGAAAGAACGATTTTCCCTTCCTTTTAGAACTTGCAGTTTTTGATTGTTTCTATTTGTAATTTGTATTTCTTTTGCCTGATTGAAAAATGGCTAATCGAGATCCTTCTAATAAAATTTATTGTTGTGTTAAACTTTGTGAGTTAGCACAAATCTTCTGCTTATCATTGAGACTTGAGTTCTTTTTTTTTTAAAAACACTATTTGTTGATTTGGTTCGATCTTGATATTTAGTTTCTGTTAACCGCAACAACTATTAGTTTTGTCGCGGTGTGTATTGTGTTGGTGAACGGGTTTCTTTTGTTCTTTATCATTGATGTATTGATGTATAGTACTAATGCAGCAAATCTGATATAGTAATAAACCAAGGTCCTACAGCACCACTCCCAAGCGGCATTCCAACTTACACAGTAGAGATCATGAATATGTGCGTCAGTGGATGCGACATCTCTGCTATACACCTTCGCTGTGGCTGGTTCAGTTCTGCACGTCTCATCAATCCAAAACTCTTCAAGCGCCTTCGTTACAACAATTGCTTAGTCAATGATGGTAGGCCTTTGATCAATGGTGGCACTATTTCTTTCCAGTATGCTAATCCCTATCTCTATCCTCTCTCTGTTGCCTCTATCCAACAAGAGAAGAGACCTTTTGATTTTTCAGGTAGATGATGATGAATGCTTCACAGTTCATAACCTTTTTGTGGGTGTTGGTGTAGGACTTCCATGTACTGTGATGGAGTGTGGGGATATAATGGATTGTAAAAAGGTTTGTGATTTTTTTGCAATTTTTATGAAAGTGTTTTTTGAGTTTGTAAGACTGCGTAAATTTCAAGATAACTATTGATTTTAAAGTGAATTGTGGTTATAAATTTTGGGTAGTTTTGATTCTTAGAGTCTCATCATGATTAATAGAACATAAAATCAGGAACCAACATGTTGGCATAGAATTCGGTTGGTCTCAGGCCACTTAAATTGTATAATTATGCCTAATGGTTCCGTTTGATTCTCATTGGAAGGAAGGTGACTTAGTTTTGAAGAAGGCGACAGAATATGGCGCTGTAGAAATTTGGATGAATGAGCGAGTTCGAAGAGCTTGTGCAAACAGCTGTGCAAATTTTGTTTATGGCTTTCTTGAGGTGATGCTCAATTAAAAAATAATACTACTTGAAACAACTTGATGCTGATATCAAAACTTTAAAACTCTTGTAAGTTGAGTCTTGCCACTTGGTGATTCTGACCTGAGTCATTTTGTTGTTTCTAAATAAATTGAAGTTAAATACTAGTTTCTACAAGACAATAAAGTTCAAAAGGTTGCATAAAAATTGCTACCTTTTGTTTAAATGACGCGTCACATCATTTCTGCTCTCTTTTTTATTAAATAAAGTTATTTTAGGCTCCTCAATGGAAATGAATTATCAGGTCAGTTGCCCGAAGAGCTTGGCTATCTTCCAGTCCTGAACAGAATACAAATCGATCGAAACCATATTACAGGACCAGTGCCTCTGTCATTTGCAAACCTGAGCAACGCCCAACACTTGTGAGGTTCTTTACATTGATTCATACAGTTTTAGCAATTTATAATCTTTCTTCTTGACACGTTTTATTCATTTAGCTTTCTTATTCTTCTCAAAAGAAGAAAGAAAATAATGCTTTCATTTTCCCCCTAATGGAGCAGTCACATGAACAACAATTCACTTAGTGGACAAATCCCAAAACAGCTTTCTGGCTTACGAAACAGCTTTCTAGTTGTTATTTTTTTATGCTATTTAAAGTATTTTGTTAGCGTGACTTTCTCTATCGTAGTTGACGGCAACATTCTTGGATACATGTGTTTGGTTGATACTTGACCTTTAACCTAATTTTCAGTATCAGTGAGTAGACTGCTGTACTACAATGGTGGAATCTCTCTTTGAAGATATCTTCAGAGTCTAGAAATTAAATCCAGATGACAAAAAGTTATCTGATAAAGGTATTATTATTATTATTATTATTATTATTATTATTATTATTATTATTATTATTATTATCATTTTTGCATACTTTTTTGATTATCTTTATATATTGGTTTAGTTTAACTTGCTATTCTTTATTATTCCTGAATAAAAAGAATTAGTGTTTTCTCATCTGTATATTGTTGTTGTTACTGTCATGAAGAGGGAAAGGTTTTAACTTATGATGAAATGATGAATTGACTGTGTGACACCTCTCTGTTAAAACTTGCGGTGTAGGCCGTTTTATGCTGTGATGTTTAAACATTGCATAGCATTTATGAAATTGTTTTTCCCATTTTTACTAAAATGCATGTGTAACTGTAAAATGTTTTCTTTTAAGTTTGCTGTTGTTGATTGTATTTTTTTTTTCTCAAGGTTTCATTTTTCAGATGATGCTGGAATTCCATGAATTCATTTCCTAAATTTCTTCTTCAAGTTCCTTTAATTTATCACTAAATTAAATTAATATATCTGCGTTCCACTTTGTTACTGATTGCTAGATACTCATGGCAAAAGATTATGCACTTATATTGGGGATGCCTGGAACAGGGAAGACATCCACCATGGTTCATGCTGTGAAAGCCTTGTTGATTAGAGGCACATCCATTTTGCTAACAGCCTATACAAATTCTGCTGTTGATAATTTACTAGTCAAATTAAAAGCACAGGTATTCATATATGCGTATAGCATATTAAATCATCTTCATTTATTGAATATTGTCATAAATAAGTGTCTGCTACTATGTTTGTGTGAAGCATTTGGGCCATTTTCTTGAATTGATCTCTGTCAATTATTCGGCAAAAGGAAGGCTGTAGGGGATATGATTGCTTGGGAAAATATGTAAATAGAGCAAAATAAAGAATGATAGAGGTGTAGGAAGTTTGGCTTTTAGTCTAAAAAAATGCACTCCAACCTTCATCAGTGGTTAAAATGAACTGAATGCACTAAACCTATATGCAGCCATCAACTTATATTTTTTCCTCACTAAGGACTTTACTCTGCACTCTATATGAAGTAGGCTGAAGAAATGCCTAAGTGTGAACCAAGTTTATGTAAAAGCTGTTCCCTGTCGTCTATTATAGCTTCTATGAAGCATCCTTTTCCTACTTCATCTGTTCTTACATAGTTCTGTTGTTCTCTCTATGGAATTAGGCTAAAATATCTTTTCTCTTTGGTACCTCAGTGTTCCATCTACAATTCTACATTCTCATAGAATGGAGTGATTGATGATGAGTGTGTTATTGAATTGATCCCTAGTTCTGTACGAATGTGTTAGTGGAACAATGTCAAAGGAAGAGAATACAGTGCTGGTAATTAATCTAGTTCTCTTACACAATCTTTTTCTGTTACTGCTTGTGTGGTGCAACAATCTTGTACTGCTTTTACAATATTAACAGATGTAGTGCAGCTATATATAACTCATCTGATATATGTATATTTTCAGTTATGATGATTTAAAGCCACCATCATCTCCTTCTCCAACCCAGCTTGGTGGTGAGAAACCGAAAAAGATCAGTGATGCAGTGCCAACACCTACTTCATCAGATACTCCAACTAGCGTGCCAGAAATAGATAGCTTTTCTGAGATACCATCTCCCTCAAAAGGGAAGGAGTCACTTTCTCCTTATGCAGTGGAATCTGCACCGCCATCTACAGAAGAAGGCAATGCTGTTGAAAACAATAATCCTTCTCAGGATTCTATTTCTTGGAATTCTCCCTACCACGTGTAAGTCCAATTTCCATTGTTTAGAGTCCCATGTAGATGTAATATAAACTGAAAAAGTGTTTATAAGTAGGAGACATCCCTTATCTTATAAACCGATTTTGCAGTGTTGAATTAAGCTCAACCCAAATTCTAAGATACTTCTCGTACATTTTGTTTTTGTTGTTTGTATTTGTTCTTTAAGGCCATGTTATACCTGCAGATATCCTGACTTAAAGCCTCCTAGTTCACCATCTCCTAATGCACCAACCATATCGCTGTCCTCGTCGTCTGTGGATGAGGTGACCGAGATAGATGCACCAACCATATCATTATCCTCATCTTCTGTGGATGAGGTGCCAAAGATAGATACAGTATCAAGCAATGGACCAGCCCAACTTCCAATAGCAGATGAAGATGAGGACCATATCATTATCCCCATCTTCTATGGTTAAGCCTTCTTATTTCTTTTTTCTCCAATGTGGTGATCTCTAATGTATAATTATTATGTTTAGGTGCTTGTATGTGTTCCATTTATTTATTTTGTAAAGTACTGGGATGTGAAATTACTTTGTAGTTGTAATCTTCTTAAATTTATTTATTTTACCCCTTAAAGGTATTTTTTACTATGCCTCTTCCATGCTTCTGATGTCATTTGACTGAACAAAGTCTTAATTAGCAAACACACTCATATCAAAATGATAAAGAAAATATAAAAAGAAACTAGACATTTAGCATCGCTTGTTTCAAACAAGCGATGCTAAATGTCTTTTTTTTTATCAAGAAAATGACATTTAGCATCGGTTGTTTGAAACAACCGATGCTAAATGTCATTTTTTTTATCAAAAATGACTTTTACCATCGGTTATTTGGAACAACTGATGCTAAATGTCACTTTCAGGACATTTAGCATCGGTTGTTTCAAACACCCGATGCTAAATGTCATTTTTTTTTATCAAAAATGACTTTTAGCATCGGTTATTTGGAACAACCGATGCTAAATGTCACTTTCAGGACATTTAGCATCGGTTGTTTTAAATAACCGATGCTAAATGTCACTTTCAGGACATTTAGCATCGGTTGTTTCAAATAACCGATGCTAAATGTCATTTTCAGACAGCAAAAACAGTGATGAAATGGACATTTAGCATCGGTTAAATAACCGATACTAAATGTATGACATTTAGCATCGAGCGATTTAGCGTCGGGCGATAACCGACGCTAAATGTCTAATTTAACCGACGCTAAATGTCTTTTTTCCACTAGTGAGGCCTGTTTTTAAGGCCTAGGCCTGCTTTTAAGGCCTGGCCTTTTAAAGGCCTGATGAAGCCTGTTAGCCCGCGTAAAAGCCTTTTTAACAATAAGGCCAAAATGAACCAATAAGCCTACTATTAAATAGGACAAATTTTATGAAGGCCCAAACTTATTTTTCCTTACTAACTACATGTATTACCAACGAAAAGACACCAACCGTAATTGCTGCCCAAACATTCATACCTCAAAATTCTAATACCCACATATTAATATTAATATAAATATAAAAAGCCATAACAATCTATCAATCTGTTTAAAACAGCAAATAGACCTCATCAGGAATCAACATAACTGAGTAGTAAAAACCATAATATCAATATGATCTCCTCTTGACCTCATCTATAAACCATAATATTAATATACCTCATCTAACATTAATGTAACTGAACAGTAATATATATTAATAGGCCAGAAAATTTAATCTGTCCAAAATTGCAAAATAGGTCAGAAATTATAATCTGCCCAAAACAGCAAAATAGGCCGGAATCTGTCCAAAAACCATAATCTATCCAAAACAGCAAAATAAAGCATGTTCCAATAGGCCCTCAGATCAAATCTTCAATATAATCTCCTCTTGTTGTTCAGCCACCTTAAAAATAACATATAATTTGTCATTATGCAGAACAATATCCAACAGTAATTATACACTTGAGGTTTTTTGCCTCTTTTCCTCTTGCCAACAACAACTTCTTCTACTTGATCTTTTTCATTCTCATGATCTTCTCCATGTTGACTTGCATCTACAGGCATAGTTTCATTTACCTGATTTTGAGGAACAATATTAGAAGTAATTAATCCATTACTTTCAAGTGGAGCAGAAGCCATTAGATGAACCTGTTTCATATAAATACAAAAAACTAAATAAATAAATAAAATAATAGACCATAACTTAAGAGAAAATTAGTAATAAATTAATAAAATAATAGATTTGACTTGAAGACCAAATTGTAAACTTGTCACTGATGTAGGTTTTGTGGGTTGTGTGTGTTGTGAATGATTGGACTTGTAGACTTGTGGTCCAGCTTTAAAACATTACTATATTTTACTACTTACTTTAAAACTAAATTTTAATATTTTGTTTTAATATTATTAGTATTATTAAATATAAGTATTTTTTGTGTAACTTATATTTTTTATTTTTACTATATATTATATATAAAACCTGGCAGGCCTAACAAGCTTTTTACTAAGCCTAAGCTTGGCCTATTTAACTAAATAGACTTTACAAAAAGCCTAAGCCTAGCCTTTCACCACTTCTACAGGTTCTTTTTGTGATTGAATTTTAAATTTAAATTTCCTATACATCCTTGCATAAATTTTTGTATGCTCAAGTAACTAGCTAGAAAATTCAAATTAAATCTAGAAAAAATTAATCACACAGAAAGTCCCTTAACCATAAATTTATGAATATAGTAAACCATCTTGCAACTATCAAGAAAATACCATGAATAAAACAAAGGAAACCCTCTTGCATTTATCAAGGTGTCTGTTCTAGGAACTAAGCAAAAGTAAAAAGATCTTGAAACAATAATCCTAATTGAAACCGCAATATTTCTAGAGATGTTGTCCATCACAAACCAACAACCCTCAACACATTTGTTAACCACATGCACCACCTTGTAAACATTCACTATTTCTCCTTCTCAACTTCAGTTAGCAAGTGACAAAGACCATTTGTCAGAGCAGATGTAGAGGTCAAAGACGCCTTCAATATGCTTAGACACTGCACCACAAAAAAGAAAGCAAAATGAGTAACTGCAACTAGATAACTAATTAAAAAGATTATAGATTGGTATAACTATTTATTACCTCCTTATAGCCAATAGTGACAACTTTTTCCTAGAGGAGTCCCCAAACTGTTGATTAAATCCAAAGCTGAAATAGGAGATGTTGGTGAAAAGACCAAATCATCTGTCACCACATAGGTTCTTGGACCTTTAACATAGACTTCATAACTTCCGATAGATGAATTGGAATTAACTAGGACCATGTTTTTACAGTTAGTACTCCTACGCTCACGATTTATAAAAAACTCATTACTGATATTATGACAATAAAACGACTGAGATGGCTGCTTAATTGGTAATATCTTGCTAACTTTGAACTGTGGAGCCAAGTGAGGGTTCAAAAGCATATCCTTTGCAGCTTTTGACATCATATATCTATTTTCATTTAAATCAGCAATACTCTTGTACAATCCATCAATGCTGCCACAAGAACTATTTCCTTCTAACTGACGTACAACACCTCCCAAAGGAAAGGTAAGAAAACTCAAAATGAAGTCTGCAAAATCTTCTTCTCCTTGAGCAAACAATATCTTGCCATCTGTTTTCCTTATAAATAACTTAAGCATGAATGAGATAGAAGTACTACTCATTAGTTTAACATCACAAGAGACAAACGTTAACCTCTCAAGGGAAGGTTTCTTCCCTAAAGACAAATCTGTCAGAGCTGACTTGGAAATCAAAGCACACTTCAGCAAATCCAAAACCTGTACAGAATGGACAAAAAAATGATATTTAAAAATTGGAATAGAGCAAGTTACAAAACAAAAGGCGACAGTTATATAATAACCTTTTCGCTGGTGAGAACCACAACCAATTCCTTCACTGATTTTGTGCTTTGAATTCCTAAATTCTGGAGGAAACTTACGCTTGTATAATTCATAGAGTTTGGCATAACAATGAGATCATCAGTAATGGTATATGACGCAACACTGTTGACAAAACCAAAATGTCTTAAGATAACAGAACGAGTCAAATCACCCCGACAGATTTGGCAAGAAATACTATTAGAGGAAGTGCTGAGCCGAGGATTGTAGCAGACATCAAGCTTAGAACATGTGAAGTATTTCGTGGGCTCAGTGTCATCAATGTTAAGTTCAAGAGAATTGCAATAATCTTCTGATGAGTTTGTAGGTTGGAGGAGCATTTCTTTACTTGTCTCTTTCCAAAAAGACTCTTTGTCGAGTTTTTCCACACTATGATAGAGTGAGTTTAGACAACCGACAGTGACAGGACCAATGTATGAGTTCTTCTCTACAAGTCTCGCGATGGTTCCTAGAGGCAATGTTAAGAAGCTACATAGAACGTCCACGAAGTCCTTCCCTGCTTCAGCAAATAAAACTTTATTGGTCTCTTTGTTCACCAGAAGTTTCAAAGACACTTTCTTCTTTGTTTGGGTAGGAGTGGGAGCAGCCATTTGAACAACCTACACCAAAATTCGAATGTTGATAACGAGAAGTTTGGAATATAGCTCCAAACAAAGTGCTTCTATTGAACGTTTTGCCATACTAGTAATATATAAGGGTGCATATATAATGGCACTGCAGATTTTTTTTCTATGATCGATTATTGTTTTTTATAAATTGAATAATTTAATTGCTATTAATGTCAAATATTGAAAGTTGAAACAAACTTTCGGATTCTTAACAATAACGATGATGCATGTATGGTGGCGTTAATTAGCTCTTTTTTCACAGCAATGCACTAAAAGGTAACGCGGCACCCTTTACATTTACGAGTAATATAACATGGTTGAGAGAAATTGATCGACACATCACCTACTTACCACGAAAGCTTGCAAGTTGCAATATCAATGCACATAAAATTGAAATTGAAATTAATTGTATTTCAAACTTCAATGAGTTAGATTAATCTTATCTTTTTACACGAGTTACTTCAACTAATACTCACTCCGTTTCACAATACTTAGTCACTTTTTAGGCTAAAATTTGTTTCATTTTACTTGTCACTTGACACTTTAGGTATATGTTATGCCAGGGGCGGGTCCAGGATTTTAGAATAGGGTGTTCCTATTTTTTCATGAGTAAATAGGGTGTTTCTTCAATGACACGAATGCAGGATGTATTACCACCAAGAAATGATATTTGGGGTGTATTACCGCAACAACAGGATATTTGAGGTATTCTGGAGAACACGGGGAACACCCCACGAATCCTGTGTTATGCCTATAATACCCTCTATCTTCATTTATTGTTTAGCACACTTTTCATGAATTGACTAATAAATTTTTGAAAAGTCCAATAACTCAACATTAAAATTATTCTCAATATCAATAACACATTCCATAATACTTATTCTCGCTATTCTCAATATCATTTCCCATTAACATCATCGTCCATGCTAACACCATCGGCTACCATATTTTCTTACTTTTTTTATTTTTTTATTTTAGAGTATAGATGAGTGTAACAGTTTTTTTTAATTAGTTTTAGATAGAACTATTATGTTTAATTTGTATCAGAACTTAGATGTTTTATTGTTTTTTATGAAACGTGGAAGATCCTAATGGATTGAGAAGAGGGGAAAGATGATATACTCTGATAGTAATAACGTTAGCGCACACCATATTGATGTCAAACAATAAATTTTGAAGAAAGGACACTACAAAAAAATTCAGGATTAGCGACGGATTTTAGCGAGGGATACCCAATCAGCGAGGGATTTAGCGACAGCCACTTCCGTCGCTACAAGGCGCGCCATTTTTTTAAAAATTCAAATCTGTCGCTAACAGTCAATTCCGTCGCTAACGCTGACGTGACCGTTGGCAGATCTTGGAAATCGTAAGATTCCCAAATCCGTCGCTAATAGTAAAATCCGTCGCTATTATTCCACCGCTAATGTTTGGGAATGCGTGAAATTTAAATTCCGTCGCTAATATTCAAATCCATCGCTAAATATCGCTTGCTAATTTTAATTAAATTTTCCTATCTCCGTAACATACTCTTCTCTCACCATTCACTCTCACCTCACTCACACTCACTCAGTTCTCCGCCACCACCACGCTACCAAGTTTGTTTGTTCTCACTCTTCTCTCTCTTTCTCTCTCTCTCTCTCTCCGAACCTTCTCTCACTACAAAAAAATGACTGATTAGCGACGGAATTTAGCGACGGACTATTGGTTCGTCGCTAAAAAAAGAATTAGCGACGGAATTTTACTCCATTAGCGACGGAATTGATTTTACTAATTTAGCGACGGAATTGCACTCATTTAGCGACGGATTTGACAAGGCGCGAAACTTGAAAATTTTGGTTCGAATTAGCGACGGAAATCCGTCGCTAAATCCGTCGCTAATGTTTGGAAAATTGTGCCACTGACCGTTGCAGTTGATTTGACACGTAACAGACATTAGCGAGGGAAATCCGTCGCTAACGGGTAATTTTTTTTTTATAAACCCGAATCCTTCCTCTTCCTCTTTCATTTCTTCCTCTTCCTCTTTCATTTCTTCCTCTTCTCCGTTTTTTCCTCTCTTTCATTTCTTCCTCTTTCATTTCTTCTTACCACCACCACCATCATCTTCTCCCTTCAACACCACACCACACCATCCTCTTTCATTTCCTCCTCTTCCTCTTTCCTTTCTTTTCCTTCTCCATTTTCCTCTTCCTCTTTCATTTCTTCCTCTTCCTCTTTCATTTTTTCTTACCACCACCACCATCATCTTCTCCCTTCAACACCACACCAAACCACCACCACCACCACACCATCCTCTTTCATTTCCTCCTCTTCCTCTTTAATTTCTTTTCCTTCTCCATTTTCCTCTTCCTCTTTCAATTTTTCTTACCACCACCACCATCATCTTCTCCCTTCAACACCACACCACACCACCACCACCACCACCACACCATCCTCTTTCATTTCCTCCTCTTCCTCTTTAATTTCTTTTCCTTCTCCATTTTCCTCTTCCTCTTTCATTTTTTCTTACCACCACCACCATCATCTTCATCCTTCAACACAACACCACCACCACCACCACCACACCATCCTCTTTCAATTATTTTCCTTCTCCATTTTCCTCCCCAACCCCTTATCTCTCCCTCTTTCTATCTGAGATTAGCATTTAAAAAAAAAAGAGATTAGCGACGGATTTCCGTCGCTAAAATTGGTCAGTGTCACTGTCAAATCAACTGCAACGGTCAGTGTGCACAGTGTTTAGCGACGGATTTTCCGTCGCTAATTAGCGACGGATTGGATTCCCTCGCTACCCAGTTAGCGACCAGCTTTTTAGCGACGGAATTGGTCCGTCGCTAATTCTGTCGCTAACAGTCATTAGCGAGGGAAAAACAGGCATTAGCGAGGGAAAAATCCGTCGCTAATGCGCTGTTTTTTTGTAGTGTCTCTATTTCTCTCTAATCGTTTCTCTCTCTCATTCCTCACCATAGGAACAAATCTATTTCTTACCACCCACTGAAGTTCGCACAGTCACCGGACAGCCACCGCACCGGAGTTCGCATAGGCACAAAACGGTTAGTTTTTATTTATTTTTTCTTTTAGGAATGATTTTTGTTTAGTTGTTTTTAGTTGTGAAATGTGATTTTTAAATGTGTATGTTATTATAGAATAAATTTTTGTTGTTTGAAAGATTAATATTAGTGTTTAGGATTGTGAATTTTGAAAGGTTGTTGTATGTGTTTAAGACAGTGTTTAAAATTGTAGAATAAAATTGCTGTTGTTATTAATTAGAAATGTGTAATTGTAATTGAATTGAAATTGAAAAATGTAATTGAATAACGTATGAAAAGTGTATGTTGTTGGAGATGTTAATTGAAAAGTGTATGTTTGTTAGAGTTGTTAATTGAAAAATGTATAATTGGAATTGATAATTGGTGACAAGTGTATGCTAATTTTGAAATTGAAATTGTGTTAAATTGTTGTTTTGATATTTGATGAACCCTAGGTTAGATGACTATTTGATGTTGTTATTGTGTGTTGTTGATGGCAAAGGGTGAGGTGCTTGCTGTCCTTCACCCCCATATTTTGCTCGAAACCATCTCCATTGAGATAATTGCGAGACTATACTAACAATTTTAAGGTTGGGAGTTAGAAATAACTTCCTTCACTACTTATATGGAAAAGGGTTTTGTCTGATCTGTCCTTAACCCCCATATTCGGCTCGAAATCATCTCCATTGAGATCATATCGATGCCACTAACTTGATAGGTTATATTTTAGGAAAAGGGTTTTGTAACATATTTTTTTGGGTTTTTGGACTTATATAGTTCAAATGTCAATAACAATTTGGCAAAATTCACATTAATTCGAATTCCTAATTTTAGATGAAATATTAGGAATATTATATGACGTTATTTCTTTTGATGGAAATAGTTAGATGAAATATTATGACATTTTTAGATTTTGATGTTATTTTTTTGATAGAAAATTGTGAAGGAAAATTTATTAACTTTTCTCATCTACCATTTTGTTCCGGGGATTCCTAAATTTTGAAGGAACATTTGATAGAAAAATCTGAAGCACTACCTTTCATGACCGAGAATTTTGTTGGACACAAAACATAATATAAAATTATACATTTATATAATACTTTATTAGCAAAAATAGTATATAATGTTAATAATAAGTGGGGCCTTACTAATGTAATTAATATTTGTTTAACCAGAATATGACATTTGACAATGCATTAATGGAGATGCATTGTCAAATGTTATAGATATAGATAATTTGCTTGTAGTAAGTAGTAAATGCCTATAAATAGGCTTAGGTAATCATATTACTTTTAGCCTTTCTCATTTGTATCATTTTTACTTTTATCAATATAAGAGTCATTTGAAGCTTTCTCTCTGACTTTCCATGGATGCCATGCATGTTCTTCAACAACCAGGACTAATTTATTGCTCATGACTCGTGAGTGACGGTAAGGGGTCTAATTATAGGAATAATCAAATGTTCACTATTTTATTGAATTTCAGTGAGATGGATGCTCAACCTCCAGCATACATGCTGCAAGGGATTACAAATAGTAAAAATTTGTCCCAAGAAGGTAGCTCAGTTGGCGAGCTAATGGACATGAAGGAGTTGCAAAGTTGCAAAAAGGAGGTCCAGGGTTCAAACCCCAAAAACTAACATTCCCCCACCCCCACTAATATTTGCTTATCAAAAAAAATAGTAAAAATCTTAGTTACAATGTAACCGTGAATTATGTTATTTTAAGCAAAGATTAGCAAATCCTGATTTTGTTTAACACCTAAAACTCTAACAAACATTTGCATCATTCCATGATTATTAAAAAATGGAAAAAAAAAATAAGAAATACATAACGGATAACAAGTTCAACATGAATGCACGCAGGTTAAGGCTAACTCGCTAAATAATGATCCGATATACCATAACCATCAAGAAAATATCATAAAGAGTGGAAAAAGATAACGCAATGCTCTTGCATATATTGATGTCATTCTAAATTCAAAACTAAGCAAAACATAAAAATGTTAAAAAAACTACTACTAGAATTGAAACAAGCACAAAGGGTAAATCTAGTCTAGCTAGGAATGTTGCCCATTACAACTTAATTTCTTGAAACAAATATCTTAAGCACAACACAAAGTTAAAGGATATCATTTGTCCTACTTATCTTCAGTTATCAAGTGACAGAGACTATTTGTTAGAGCAGAAGTTGAGTTCAAAGATGAATTCAAAATGTTGAGACACTGCACCAAATCAAGAGGAAAATGTAAAATGAACGGTTGCATTAAGTCAACAAAGTTAAATAAAAAATATTGGTTTTACAAATTCTTACCTCTTCTATGCCAATGGTGACAACTTTTTCTTTCACGTCACTAACCGGTGTTCCCAAACGGTTGAGTAAAATTACACCTGAAATTGGAGACGACGCTGCAAAAACCAAATCATCTGTAACCACATATGTTCTTGGCCCCTTGAGATAACCTTCAGGACATCCTATAGATAATATGGGATCAACTAGCGACATGCTTTTATGTTCAAACCCAGGAGTTTCCCTAGATTCGTGATTTATGAAAAATTCATTCCTATAAATACTTGTTTTGTATTGTTTCCTAGGTTCATCAAAATTTCGACGTCGATAGTGAACATAGAAAACTTGTGGCTCAGAAGTTGGTAAGATTTGGTAGCTTAATTTGAAAATAGGAGCCACACAAGGATTCACAAGCCTATCCCTTGCTTCTCTTGACATCAAATATTTGTTTACATCTAGATCAGTTATACTCTTGTACAATCTATCAATGCTTCCCAAAGAACAGTATTTCCTACCCAATTTAGGTATAACAGCTCCTAAAGGAAATGTAAGGAAACTTAAAAGTAAGTCCACAAAACCTTCTTCCCCATATGCAAACAAAATCTTTCCATCTGATTTTCTTATAACCAAATTCAGAGTGATTTCGATGTTACTATTGTTTCCAAAATAGCAAGAGAAATTCCATAATGACCTTGTCCAATGAATAGATGGCTTCTTGCCTAAAAACAAATCTGTAAGAGGTGACTTGGAAAGCAAAGAACACTTCAACAAATCCACCAACTGTAAAAAATGAAAATACTAACAATCAAAAAGTTGGAAAAAAAATTAAAAAGGTAGCAAATAACAAAGCAAACAAAGCAATTTGAGCGACATGAGGACGTCAGCTCATGGTTCGAACTGAGTGTGATTGTGTGTGGTGTTTATTTATCGGTGTGTCAAAATAAACAAAAAAAAAATAACAAAGTGGACATTTAATTAAGAGAAGTGTAAATACAAAAACCTTTTCCTTAGTGATTGTGACATTCATTTCTTCTACTGAGTCTGTGCTTGTTATTCCAGAATTCTGAAGCAGACCAAAACTTGCATGACCCACAGAGTTTGGTAGTATAATCATATCATCAGTAATGATAAAAGTGGCGACACCATTAACAAATCCGTTGCAAGAATGTTTCAGTGAAACTGAACGGGTAAAATCATACCCACAGGTACAACTTTTATATGTGGAAGTGCTCAAATAGTGAGAGGAGCAACGACCATCATTGGAACATACGAAGTACTGTGTGGGCTCAGAATCAATATCATTAATGTTAAGTTTAAGAGTGCTACAGTAATCTTCAGATGAGTTCTGTGGTTCTAATAACATGTCTTTTATTGTCTCTTTCAAAAAACACACTTCGTGGAGATCTGCAAGACTATGATAGAGTGAGTTCAAACAACCAACCTTAACAACCCCAATGTCTGATTCCTTCTCTATAAGTCTTGCAATTGTTCCTAAAGGCAGTGTTAAGAAGCTGCAGAGAATGTCCACGAAGTCCTTCCCCGCTTCAGCAAATATGACTTTGTTTGTCTCTTTGTTCACTAGAAGTTTCAACGCCACATGTTCCTCTGTTTGAGTGGTAGCCATGGAACTAACTACTACAAAACAGAGACCAAGAAGTTTCAACGCCACATGTTCCTCTGTTCACTTGCAATTGTTTCTTTTTTCCTTTTTTTTCTAATTGCAATTAATGTCAAATCTTGGATTCTTAAAAGGTAATGCTGGTGACCTTTGGCCTTTGCATTTACGAGTAACATAACACCCGTTGAGAGAAATTGATCGACAAATCATATACTATTACTATACTTCTCCTCGTAAGGCGTTTATACTTAATAACGAAATTGAAGACGGGCACTAATGTAAGCCGGATTCGTCTTGTAGTGATTGGAAATAAAAAAAATATTTTAAAGTCGTTGTATTTTAATGACTTAGTTTTTCTTTGAGTGGTAACTCTTGGTTTATTTTTTTTTATACGGTGAATTAGTTTGATTGTGAAATCTGAATAAAGTGGATAGAAGATGATAAAAATTTAATATTAGAATGTTTGAAACGATAGAGGCAAAACATGCATCATTTCCGTCCTAAGTACGAGCGGAGATTAGTCTTTCGTTAAAAGCGTTGGAACACTTTGTGGGTAGCCAGCGATGGTCCGAACCAAAATGCATCCCTCCCATCCAGTTGTCATGCATATGAACCTATGGTTCGAAATGAGTCGAACTAAGACGAACTTGATTCAGCTCGACTCGACTCGACTCAATAAGACTTTTTGAGGTGAACTTTTTTTTCCAGCTTAAATCAACTAGGGATGGCAACGGTACCCTATGGACAGGGTACTGCAGTGCCCGTACCTGAGCCCACACATGTATGGGTAGGGTACTATAGTGCCCGTACCTGAGCCCACACATGTATGGGTAGCGTACTATAGTGCCCGTACCTGAGCCCACACATGTATGGGAACCAAGTGCCCATGGGCATGCTTATTACCCGCACTTTAACAGCAAAAAATAATAAAAAAGACATTATAATTTCAATTTAAAAAACCATTATTTTTTCTGTATCTACTAATTAAAATATTACACATTATAGTATTTAATGAATTAAAAGCATCCAAAATATTAGTAGTTTATATCTCTATAGACTATATATATAAAATATAATATAATATATATAAAATTGTAATATTAGTAATATATATATATATATATATATATATATATACATATTTGCGGGTGCGGGCTCGGAGTGGGCTGGGCGCCGTAGTGCCTGTCCCCAAGCCTGCGCCCATGTGTGCGGGTAAAGACCCACCCATTTGGGAGTATCCTATGGGCTTGAACTCAATTGTCATCCCTAAGATCAACTTGATTACAACTGATCCATTCAGCTTGTGAGCTCGAATCACAAAAAAAATTTAGACAAACTATTTATATAAAAAAATAGTAAATTTATTTGTTTAATATTAATATTTAATATTTATACATATATATATATATATATATATATATATATATATATATATATCGATTTAATATCAATAAGTCATAACCATTGTTAATTATTTGTTGGTTAGCTAGTACTAGTGTTCTAAAAACCGAACCAACTGAAAGGTTGAATCGGTTTAACCATTAACCGACTTTGTCTATACTTCGGTCATTTCAACCGTTCGAGCGTGATGGAGCGGTTGAACCCTGAACCAATCTAGGTTTAACCAATTCGATGTCTGGTTCGGTTTTCAAAACAGCGACTATAACACATGATTCTCTTTTAGAACTCACGCTACCCACTCTTTTTCTTAGGCTCTGTTTCACGCGTCCCATTCACTAGCAGATAGCGGATGAAACTAGCGGGTGAAGAGTACGCGGGTTTGGTAAGCATTAACATTTAGCGTTTTTCGGGTAGCGTTTAGCGATTTTTCAGACGCTACTTTAAGTAGCGTTTTTTCAAACGCTAGCGGATAGCATTTCACTTTTTTTGACATTTTAACCCTTTTTATTTTTCTTAAATTACTTCTCTTTCCTTATTAACATTTTGGCATCAATATATAATTTAATCATTAATTAAATATTCTTTTATGTCATTTTACATTTATCAGCTATTTTAACCGCTAGTTTTACCAAACACATCATTTGCTATCAGCTAGCTTATCTGCTTGCTGCTATCCGCTTTTCGCTATCCGCTAGGTCACCCGCTATTCGTTATCCGCTCATCCGCTATCCGCTATCCACTACTTTTTACAAAACAGAGTCCTACTAAAATCGATGTGGAACTATAGTGTATTCAAGTCAAATAACATTCCATACTACAACCAAGCAAGACCAAGTCACCTAATACCCAAGAGACCAAGAAGAAGACAATGTTGTAACTATGGAGAGTGTAAGAGATAAAAGAAGATCGCAGGTAAGAGATAAAACGATGTTTTTTCTTCACTCATTTTCCTTTTCTTTTTTCAGTTTTAGAAAACGTTAGAAGAACTCTAAGAGAGTGTAAGAGTGTAAGAGATAAACGGTTACAAGTGAAATATTGGTAGGTATTCTTGCCATGTCAAGACAAAAACTGTCATCACTTATTTTCTTTCCCAGTTGCTTTTCACAAACCAAACGAGTCGCGTTATACATGACTCGAGTTCAGTTCGTTTAATTTATTTAACAAGCATAATTTTTTGCTCAAGTGTTTCTCATTTGGTTCATGACACAAGTTCAAGAGATTCATTAGCGAATCAAGTATTGAACTATTTCTAAGTTGGTTTCGTTTATTGCCAGCCCTATGAACCAGTATCTTAGATGCTTGTCTCCATTGGTGGACCTATTGTCTACTGAGGGGGTCAAGCGCTCAAACAATAAAATTAGACCTTCCCGTCGTATATATTTTGCACACCCTGAACAAATAATTTGTACTCAAACTCTTAATTTTGCACTGAGTTCATACTATATCACTATCACTTACATCATTTTCTCTCCCTTCCGTGTGTAAAGAGGACCGCTATTAGTTATATAGTTTACTAAATTAAATATATTAAAGTGTTGTTTTTAATATATTTTCAGCGATACGCGATTTTAAAAAAATTCGACCCCTTACCTTCGATCCTAGATCTACCATTGCCACAGCTGGTCCCACGTACTAACCTTGAGCTAAGTGGCCCAATGACCTAGGGATATCATTAATTTTTTTAAGGGTACAATTAACAAAAAAATTATCGTTGCATATGCATAAAAATCAACGCAATTTACTTACCACAAGGAAAGGCATTTTTTTTTACCCCTCATTAGACCCCATACTCCCATTTTACCATAAATCCCCAAAATTCCCTTAATTTTTCGTTCAAAAAATATTTTTCAAAAATTTCCGGAGATACACATATTTCTGGAAGGCAGAAATATGAGTTTTCCGGAAATACCTCAAAAAGAGGTATTTACGGTATTTCCTAAAGGTTAATTTCCAGGGAATTCTGGAAATACCTCAAAACGAGGTATTTACGGAAGCCATTTTGGCTTTCGAAAATACCTCTTTTTGAAGTATTTCCGGAAATATGATGGAATGAAGAATGAATTTGTTTTTTAACATTTTTTAAAGGTATTTTGGTCCACTTAGTCAATTTGAGGGGTATGAGGTACAATGGGAGGAAAAAAACTGCCATGAGAAAACTATTGAAACACAATGCTATTTCTCCCCCACATGCTGACTTAGCTTTCCATGTTTCCACTATTTATTTGGCTTACGCATTTTGTTACGCGTTCTCAAAGTTGGTATCATTACTTTACCACACCCAAAATCTGTTGAGTTTGGTGTAACCCAAACAAATCAACAACCTAGGATTTTGCTAACTGCCTTATTAAACAAAACAGAAGGCAGTTGCAACCAGCAGTCAAATAGAAACTAACTACTTCAACTCTTTATCAAAATTCAGTTTTATAACAGTTGGAGTTTGTTAGAGTTTGTTGTGCTTCCTAAATCCTAACAGTTTATTCAGTTGAAGACAGTTAGTACTATCTAACCCCCCCTCAACTGAATATGACTGTTACTATCAGTGCCTAGTGTGTATATATATATATCCATTGTACAGTTATGTAATTGATACAGAATTCATACACAATCAATAAAGCAATTTACAGTTTTATTTTCTACAACTAAGTTCTATTCTATTTTCCTGCTTCCTTTGTACGTTTGCTCCTTTCTCTATGTTTCTGAGTGTATGTGAGTTGCAGTGAGAGATTGTACCTCGCATAAACAGAAAAGAAAAGATTAGGTTAGTGTTCAGTGACTGAACAAAGAAAAAAGATCAAAGGAAAGTGAATAGAGACGAGTTGTACCTGTTCTGAGAAGCTTGAGAGAGGTCTCTGGTGAATACAGAGTTGTGTTCACTCCAAGAACGCAGCAAAAGAAGTTTTGCAGAATAACAGATACAAGAACATTAGGGTTTTGCGAAACAAACCAAGAGATCAAGGTAAATCATAAGAGAGTTGTGATTTATACCTGATTGAGGTGTTTGGAACCTTAACTGTGTAATCTTGTACCTGGAAAAGCAAACAGAAAGAAATTAGGGTTTCAGAAAAACTCTAATCCGAAAAACTGAAAGGTTAAAGCTACAAGAAAGATAGTTTTATACCTGCTCTACCTTCGATTGAGGTTTGATTGTTGAAATCAAGCCCAGATCTAAGGTTTAGAACAAGTTCAATATCGCGAAGTGAGAACTCAAGAACGAAGCCTCAGATCGAGCTGATTCAGGTCTATAACCAGAGGGTTTAGACTCATCATCATCAAAGATCATCATCAGCGTTGTGACCTTAGAACACGGCAGCTTCAATCACCGTAGAGAACAGTGAGAGCCACCGTGGTTCTAGGTTTTTTCAGAGAGAAGAAGAAAGAAAGAGAAACGGAAATTCAAGAAAGAGAGAGCGTTCTTGTTTTTCTGGTGAGAGTGAGAGAGAGTGAAACATTTTGTATCTCGGGTCGTGAAGATCCACGAAGTATCCACAAGAAACGGGTTCAAGTCTCGCTTTAACCCGGTGGAGCATCGTTTGGTTAAACATTGTTTTAACCATCAGTTGCACAAGATTGGGCTGAACCAAAATTGAAGTGGGCCAAAATTTAATTCTTGCTCCACCCACATTTGATCATTCCATCCTCCTGCAAAGAAACATTAACAAAGGGTTAATAAATTCAAAAAAAGCAACCCCCTGATGTGGAGATTCTCAATACGTGTACTGGGGCAATGTAGCTTGCTATTTTTTTTTGCAATAGTGAAGTTACTGAACACCAAATTCTCAAGAAAGGTTATTGTTTGGTTTAAGGGAAATAGAAGAGAAATAGGGAAGAGAGAGTTGTGCCTCTTTGTTTGGTTGGAGCGAAAGAGAGAAGAGAGAAAGAATACTAGTTTTAAAATCACAAAAACACTCTTATCTGTTTGATTTAATTTTTTAAGTTAATTGACTTAGTATTTTTTTTGACAAGTTGTATTTATTTTAATTATTTAATTAAATTAGCTAAATATTTATTTTAATTAGCTAAATAATTATTTTAATCATTTAACTTAATTAGTTACATATTTATTTAAGCTATTTAATTTAAACTTATAAAGTGTCACATCCTATAAATTATAATCATTGTTATTCATGGTAAAAGTAGTTTAGCTGAGGACAAAATGGTAAAAGTAAAATTTAAGAGTCATTTCTTTCCACTTTCTCTCCACAAGTGAAAAGATTACAAAAATCACTAAACTAATCATCATTTACTCTCTCTTTCCTATTTCTCTCATTAACCAAACATGTCAAAATCACTCTTTCTCCCCTTGCTCTCTTCCCTCTTTCACGTCAAACAAACACACCCTTAGGGTGTGTTTGGATTAGGAGAGAAAGAAAGAAGAGAGAATGAGGGAAGAGAGAGTGAGGTAAGAGAGAAATATGTGAGAATTAGAGTAGATTAGGAGAGTTGTTTGGTTTAAGGGAAAGTTAAGAGAATTAGGGAAGATAGAGTTGTGCCGCTTAATTTGGTTGGAGCGAAAGAGATAAAGTTAATAAGGCATCACAGCATTCCCGCGGGCAAGGCAGGCAATCCGTTTCATTCCATAACTATCAAGAAAACACCGTTAAAAGGAGAAAAAGAAAACACACGGCCATTGCATATATAGGTGTCATTCAAAATTTGAGTTGAAACAAACACAAAATAGTAAATCTAGGAAGGTTGCCCATTACAAACTTTCTTCAAAGTAAACAAATATAATCTTAAACACAACACAACTTTAAAAGGTTATTAACCCTCCTCCTTAACTTCAGTTATCAAGTGACAAAGACCATTTGTTAGAGCAGAAGTTGAGGTCAAAGATGCCTTCAATATGTTGAGACACTACATCAAGGAAGACAATGCAAAGTGAGCACAATTGCATCATCACAACAAAGTAAATTAATAAATTAATGTAATTTTTCCAAATTTTTACCTCCTGAATGCCAATAGTGACAACCTTTTCCTTCACGTCACTAAGAGGAGTTCCCAAACTTTTGAGCAAAGTTAAAGCTGAGATCGGAGACGACTGTGCAAAGATCAAGTCATCTGTAGCCACATACATTCTTGGACCCTTGCAATAACCTTCAGGACTTCCTATAGATGATTTGGGATTAACTAAGTGCATGTCTTTACCACTAAACCCACGAGCACTCCTATGTTCATGATTTATGAAAAATTCATTATTAGAAACTTTTTCTTTGTACCCAGTGGAACTGTAACCAAAACTTCCCTCATAATGACAATAGAACTTATGTGGCTCTTTAGTGGGTAATATTTCTTTGCTTAATTTGAACATAGGAGCTAAGTGAGGATCCACAAGCCTTTTCTTTGCTTCTTTTGACATCATCAAAGATCCATTTTCATCTAAATCAACTATACTCTTGTATAATCCATCAATGCTCCCAATACAACATTTTCCTCCTAACTTACGTATAACACCTCCTAAAGGAAACGCAATAAAGTTTAAAAGTAAGTCTGCAAAATCTTCTTCCCCTTGTGCAAACAATATCTTGTTATCTGATTTTCTTATAGTCAAATTCAGAGAAATTTGGATGTTACTATTATTTTCAACATTGCAAGAGAAATCCTTTAATGACCATGACCAATTGAGGGATGGTTTCTTGCCTAAAAACAAATCAGTCAAAGGTGACTTGGAAAGCAAAGAACACTTGAGCAAATCCACTACCTGAACAAAACAATAAATCACTCAAAAATAAATAATTAGAAAAAATACTAATCACTCAAATATGAGTTAAAGAGTAAACAATAAAAAAGTTGGGTATGCAGAGAGGAAGTAACAAACAACAAAACAACCATTTAAGGTAAGAAAAAAATAAAAACCTTTTCCTTAGTGATGGTGACATTCATTTCTTCTACTGAGCTTGTGCTTATTATTCCAGAATTCTGAAGCAGACCAAAGCTTACATAACCCACAGACTTTGGCAATATAATCAGGTCATCAGTAAGAACAAAAGTGGCATCATCACCGTTCACAAATCCATTGAAAAAATGTTTCACCGCAACTGAACGTGTAAAACATTTATACTCACATGAAGGACAAATTTCATTGGTGGAAGTGCTGAAATAGTAAGAGTAGTGACCACCAAATTTCGAACATATGAAATACTTTGTGAACTCGGTATCATCAATGTTAAGTTTGAGAGTGCTGCAATAATCTTCTGATGAGTTCTTTGGTTGCAATAACATTTCTTTGGTTGTCGCCTTCCAAAAACACTGTTCGTTGAGATTTTCCACACTATGATAGAGTGAGTTCAAACAACCAATTGTGACAGGTCCCATTTCAGAGTCCTTCTCTGAAAGTCTCACAATGGTTCCTAATGGAAGTGTTAAGAAGCTGCAGAGAACATCCACAAAGTCCTTTCCTGCTTCAGCAAATATGACTTTGTTGGTTTCTTTATTCACTAGAAGTTTCAACTTTGTCACTGACTCCTCCTCAGGTTGAGTATCAGCCATGATAGCAACTAGAAAACGAGACACATAAAACAAACTTGCACTACTAGCGGATGAACAAATAGCAAATTCACTGGACACTGTTTGTCGTTTCTTTTTTTTTAAGCACCTATACAAATTTTTTAGTTAAATCAATTTCAATTATTAAGACGTGAATTCTTGAAATTAGTATTTGAATTCTTGGAAAACAAAAAAGATAGGACTGAATTCATTTACCAATTTAATTACGGGTAGGAGCCGTCTCTTGAGTTGCTGCCTACATGGGTTTTTTTTTTGTGTGACTCGATATAAAAAATCAATTTAATTTTTTTGTGTGAATCGATGTAATAAATCAATTTAATTGTATTTTTAATTTTGGCAATATAGTTTTCAATTTTATTTTCTAAGCAATATGATATTGTATCAGTTGACGTCTATTTGGCAGGCTATAATTGCTGTATTTTACAAGATAGAATATACTTAATGTTAATAAATAAACAAATAATAGTTATATAATATTTATATAAACTATTGTCAAAAATAATATTTATATAAACTAAAATATATCATAATACTTATAATTAATATTAAATAATAAATAAAATATAATATGTGTTCTGTACCTTGATTCCGAGACCGGGGTCCGAGGTTGTAGTTGGTAGAGGTTGGCTAAAGTCGTCCCCTTCCGAGCTTGAGGTCGGATGGGTGATGTGTACCTACAAACACTCTGATGCCAAAGTCAGCAGTCAGAAGTGAATGAGAGGTACTTATGAGAGAACGTACCTGGTTCTAGTGAGTGGTGTTGTATTTATAGGCGCTGAGGTGCTTGCCTCCTGCCTTAGTCGATCCAGGGCCACAGGATCTGAGCGGGATCGAGCCTGGCCGTCGATCTCGACTTTGCCTCTGTTGGCGTTGCTTGGGCTGGACTCCGTTCTAGAGTTTGGGTCGTATCTTATCTGGATTGGGCTTTTGGCCCAGTCCAAAACAATATGTATATACACACACATTGTATATAAGAACATAATAAATGAAATATATAATATAAAGAGAGGGGGGAGAAAGTTGAGAGATAAAGTAAGAGTATGTGTGATATTTAGTATTTTTATGAGCTGTTATCCTTAGTTATATCTTAGCTTTTTAGTCAATTATAGTAGTAAACAAGCTTAGTTTGTTGAATATATAGTTTTAGAATGAACTTGATTGTTTTTGCCATTTTCTTAGATGATTGTTGCCCCTAATACATCTCTTTTCTATGTGCTTCGTCGCATAGCTACGCAAG
Source organism: Astragalus membranaceus (assembly GCA_039519185.1). NCBI lineage: Eukaryota > Viridiplantae > Streptophyta > Magnoliopsida > Fabales > Fabaceae > Astragalus > Astragalus membranaceus. The sequence goes on from CM076854.1 coordinate 97,207,757, forward strand.
TAACTTGCCAAGCGAGCCAGGCAGGAGAGGAAGAAAAGACATGCGCCACTAACATGAATATCGCATGGTGATTGGTGACATTGTGCAAATTTTTGACGCTATTTAATTTGAACGGAAATGTTAGGGTATTCTTGGATTTTTGCAAACAAGGAAAGGAGTTCTTGTATTTGGAGGCATAAGATTTTGAGGATTCAACCTTGGGAACAAGAAATAGGAGACTCAATGGACTCCCTCACGTGTTGCTTCTCTTTCAATTTGTTTAATTTCATTAAAATGAGTAGCTAATTTTCTAAGCTAGGATGAGATGAACCTCCTCAAAACTATCATGTAATTTTAACTCCCATTAATCAATGGAATTTAGTTTATGTTATTGATGCATTAATCTTTGTTCTTAATGTTTTTCAATAATTGATCACCATTGTAACGATTTAGGATTCACCTTCACTATTAGGAGATAGGTAGTGTGAATCGATTTTCAGATCTTTAGCTTACTTCTCGTTTTATTGGTCCAAACCAAATCCTAAAGTGAGTCAACAAAGTAGCTTATCAATATTTCTTTACCCTAATCTCTTTGGAACCTTTAGACTGTCTTTTATATCTTAGCTTCGAAAAAGTATTAATCTCGGAATTTAATTTCAAGCAAACGGGTGTTCTAAATGGTTCTCGTTTCTCGCACTGTGTGACTAGATTAGAAGAAATGGTTCTCATATACCACAAAAGCATTCCCTGCTTTCCCAATGAAGAAATGCAAATGATATTATGAAATTGGCATTTCAGAATACAAGCTTTGACAATTAATCTTTATTAGCAGGGTACAAAATATGTACACTTAGTAGCAGTACAATTAAAGCTTTAAAAACACTGTAATTCATGATTAAGAGTCAGAAAGCAAAGGTTTTTCTTCCTTGATTGAGGCTTCCTGGCTGATAACATTGGAAGCTGGGCAGGCGTGTATTGCAGTGCATATATCTGCTGTCTTGATGAATTTTTCTGCATTGATAAGGGCCAAAGGTCCATACTCGAAAACCATCCTCTTGCACTGTAAACAATTTGAAGATTATGCAACATCTTAGATAAACATGAATGAATGTGTTTCGGAAAACAATTATGTTCTCGAGCACTTTCCATAAACTTAGAACTGCAAAAATCTCTTTGAGACTATCATATCCGAAAAAATTGGCAAAAATATAATTTTAGACTCATATTTTTATTTTATGTTTGATTAGTCTCTACCTGATTTTTTGTTTCGAAATCTTTTTATTTTGCAAAGTTATAGCAATGTGGTCCCTCAGTTATTTATTATTTTAAAATAGTTCCTTGTTTTGTAAAAAAGTATCCCAAAATAGTCACAATTTTACTTCAATACCTTATTTTTCAAATTATGGCAATGTGATCCTCTTCGTACAAATTAAAAGGAAAGGATCATGTTGGTATTATTTGCAAAATAAGGAACCATTTTGAAAGGTGAATAAAAAACAGACTAAAATAAAAACAAAAATAAAGATAACAAAACAAAAGTGTTGACAAGAAAAAAAAATCTGAAATTTCAGTTTATGTATCATAGGATAGATTCCTTGCAAAATGGTGCTTAAGAATAAAAAGGAAACTTGAAAAGAAGCCAGAGAAGAAAAATAATTTCTCAATTTTTTCCTACCTCCTTTGCTAACTTGTCCATAGAGTTGCATGCTTTCAGTAGTGCCTCCATTATCTCTAGCTGACATTTGCGATAAACAAAATATTAGTTATCTATTCAATAGTTCCAAAAAGTAGTTTGGTTGGTTAGGTAAGGGATGCTTAAGGAGTTTGATCATGAGGACTGAAATTCAAACCCAACAAACTTAACAAAACAACCAACACAATAGCATTCACCATTCAAAAAAGTTTATGTATTTAACAAAAAGCCAAATTCACTCTTCAGATGGTGGAAATCTACATTACACATAATTAGATATTAAAATTGGCCTTTCTTTTTGATAAACCAAAACACACCCAACAATATTGGAATCAATGAGTCATAGAAGCTCAAGCCCTGCTATATATATAATCCACATGCTACATATAGAAAAATTCTACTTACATCAAGGATGGATAAGGTAAGCCTTTACATTAACTGATTTTAAATTACTAACCTTAGTCTCAGGATCATTCAACTTAATCAGTAAGGATGCAACAGTATCTTTGCAAAAGCCACAGCTATTTCCTTGAACTCGTGAAGAAATTGTTGCAGATTGACAGAGATAAAACTTTTCGCAGAGTTCTCTGGGATTAGTTGAAGCTATTTGTAAGAAGAAAATTTGAGCATAATAATCCACCAATTCCAAGCACTGTGCAGGGTGCAGTACAGAATAAACAGAGATGAGTAAAACAGAGATGAATCATAAGTTCTAATTCCTCCACACATCTACACTATACATTCCTTAAAACAGCTGCTAATTGACCCACTATTATGTCTTTAATCCAGTTTGACCAATGAAAATTGAAAACTCATAGTTCAACAAAATGTTAAAGTTTTTAGTCACCAATCTTATTTTTTGTTTCAATATGGTCCTTTAATATGCAAAGTAATATCAATGTTGTCATTTTCGTTTAAAATTGTTGTACATAGATAAACAAATTGGCATAACTTTTACAAAATAAAGGAGCATTTCGAAACAAAATATAAAAAAGAGACAAAACTGAAATCTAAAATAAAGATAAAGGACAAAAATTATATTTTAGCATTCAACAAAAACTAGATAAGGAGAATAACCTGCTGCTTGAAAGACGGGAGCTGAAGACAAGTATTGTGAAGGTTATCAATGATCTCTCTCTGAGTCTTGTTATCCTTTAGATAATCAATTGATTCAGTAGTATATTCCTCACAAATTGAACAAACATCTGATTTTCTTTTTAATTCTGCATTGGAAGAAATGACAACAACATAAACTGCTGATGTTACATTTGTATTTCAAAGTTCAAATTGTATTTAGCAGAAATTATTCCTCTAAGTATAAAAATTTACACATGATGTTCTGTCAAGTCACATTTTTGTTTCATTAGTCTAATGAAAGCTAAGGTACGGTTGTGCAATTTTCGACAAGTTGGCTGATAAGATACTAGAATTGGGAACTATCCAGAGCCTAAGGTTCCTATTCCAGAGAATAGTCTCCTAACAAATTCTTTAACAAACTCTACAATAATCCCCATTCTCCTCTTCTCTGACTTTTATAGCCCATCCCCCTACTAACTGAATATTGCCATATTACTACTAATTCCCTATTCAGCCCCTCTATTGGGCTAAGGCCCAATTCTAGTGTCCTATCATTTCCCTCCTTAATACATAAGAAATATTCTAGAATTTGAAAAAATCTTCCATCCTTATTTATCATAGGCCAACATCTTGTGCAAAAGAAAGGGAAATTTAAAAAATTAGCACTCATTTGTCAAGCCAAATGGAAGAAAAGTCGTGTTAGGATTGATCATCTTTTTCTATCAAATGAACAATTCAACATACGAACCTCCAGAGTTAATCAAAGTAATTTAATAAACTAGGATTGACAGACATAAATGTTCTACTATATATTGTACATCCAGAAACATAGTCAAGATTATATAGGGGTGACAGGCTGCACTAAAATATCAAAAGAATCAGAACTTAAACTTTTCAGCGACAAACATTAGCAATATGCTTCTATCGTCCCCTAGGTGTAGTTCAAGAGGTTGAACCGGCACATATGAAAGAGCAAGGAGGTTCAAGGTTTAAATCTTGCAGGCTGTCAACATAACTCGCTAAAAATTAACATTTGACTATAAAAACCCAATATGCATCTATTCAAAAGCAATTTCTCATTAGATGAGGAGGGGAAGTGGGGAACTCACAGATATCACGTTAACAATGGACATTTTGCCTTTTGGCCACACAAGAGGGTTTATCTGAGAAGGTTTAAGCTATTATCCTTCATTCCATTCTTTTGACAAGTTCTGTTATTTTTGGAATGCCTTGCTATTTAAAATGGCCTATCTCAATACTTACAAACTTCAACTTCTGGTTTACGTTACTTGCCTTGCTTTCTTTTTTCATTTCCACTAATACTAAGAAACATCACATATAACAAATCAATTTTTTTTTCAGAAATTTCGGAAATTGCATAGAAGTTGTTTACATTGTTTCCAAAAAAGTATTCTCTCTAGTTAGTCTTCCATTTTCTCTCTATCTCAATTGTTCACTACAAGAATCTTTCATCTTCTATTTAGCAATTCAAAATATATAAAGATTTTAGAAAAGAAAACAGAAAATGTTCAGAAAATGAACAAAACCTTAACTTCCCCAGTCCACCGCCCTTCGATCATATTGACCAAATTTGGACAAATTATATGGCGGTTGTGAGTGCCAACATTATTTTCTCTAGTTTTCCATTCATGGCTAAAACCTAAGAGTAACCTATTACTCCATAAACTTTGCACCTTCGAAGATTGATGAATAAATTAAAGGGAGAGAGTGGATAACACAAGCATCACTTTCCTATCCGTCTCACTAATCAGGATAATGAAAAAGCAAAAAGAATGAGAAAAGTATCAGCCAACAATTTACCTCCATGGTTTGCTAGTTCCCTTGCATCACAAATCCAAGTAGCACCCAACAAAATCAGAAATAAAAGCCCCATTCTTCCCTCCATGGTGTCTGTACCAAGTAAACCCACATGTAAGAGACTATTAGATGAAAAAGATAGACACAATGACACAATGTATTTTCCACCTTAAAGTCACTTAATTCCTCCCCAAAAATAAGACATAAACCAATGAAAACTTAAGGGCAATTCCAATATATTTTCAACATGAACTGAAATTAACACATGCAATATCGAAATATATGTTTCAGCAATATAATAGAATAACTCCATCAACAAACTATCAGAGAATTATAATTTGGAGATTTGGAACAATAATTATACACAGCGTGTTAAATTAGTGCAAAGCACCGATAAAGTTGCGTGACCTAAATGTGTGTGTGAACAGAAACTTGTGTAATTGCAATATCAATTAAGATAATAACGGAAAATGAATACGTGCAAATACATGATCAGGAAGGGGGGCATATGTTTACATTGAACAGCGAAATTGGTGTTAACTATGAAGAAAGAAAAAGTAGCTTTATAAGAATTATACGGCACAAGAAGAAGAAAGAAGAAGACCTTTAGCCTTTAGGGGAGGAAGAAAAGAAGGCAGATTGTTCGAAATCTCTGTTAGTTGGTGCAACTAAAGACAGGCTGGAGAAGAAGAAGAGAAAGGAGAGGCACGCTGGCAAAAGTGGTGGTGCTTTTGGGTCATGTGAATGAGTTATTTTAAGGTGACAACTCCCGAGAGGATTTTTAGAAAGAGGGTATAAATTGGATTCCAGATTTATCCTCTTTTGAGGTGATTCTGAAAAGTTCTTTTCGGAATCATCCTCTTTGGAGGTAATTTCAGAAAATAGGGTATAAAAGATTTCTGGAATTATGTCAAAACACATAATTTCAGAAGTCAAAAAATTGGCTTCCGGAATTATGTGTTTTTGGCATAATTTCGGAAGTATTTTTCACTGTGAATTCAGATCTATCGGAATATCACTTCAGTAATACTCGTAGTTATTCATTTTAGTACTATTAAATCCTCATATCTATATGAGAGTCACAACAAAGTAAATTATACAATAAAGAACATTTTTTGACCAAAAATATAATCAAGAACATTGAAAAGATGATTTTCATTATTTTGTTTATTCTCTTTACTAAAACGAATACATAAATTTCTATATGACCGTCACAACAAAGTAAATTATACAATGAAGAACATGTTTGACTATGCAGCACATACACTGTACAGACAATAGCATATATGCTTTCGGTTTCATTATTATTTTGATGTTGAGATTTTTTGTTCTTCGTCATCTTTAGGACTGGCCATGTAGATCTGAGACTGGTGGGATTTAAGTGTGTTGCTAGATGCAGTTGCTATTTAAGCTGGTGATGTTGGTCTCCGAAAATACCATACTTCAGGAAAGTCATTTTGGAAAAAAAAAACTTTTACCTACGGACAAAACCGTGGGTAAAAGTCCAATGTTTTGATAAAAACCTTTTACCTGCGGACAAAACCGTGGGTAAAAGTCTATTTTTTTGATAAAAACCTTTTACCTACGGACAAAACTGTGGGTAAAAGTCCATTCCGGAAATACCCCTTTTTAACATAATTTCGGAAGCCATTTTTTTTGGGACTTTCGGAAATACGTTTTTTCACATACTTCCGGAAGCCATTTTTCACATAATTCCGGAAAATTTTCATGTAATTTCGGAAAAATCAAAAAAAATACGTTCCAAAATTATGTTTTAATACGTAATTCCGGGAAAAGTCAGGGATAAAATTGGTAGTTTGGTCAATTTGGGGGGTATAGGGTATAATGAGGGGGGTACAAAAGAAAAAACCCCCATTTACTGGTTTTTTAAACACATTTGTGTCCAGAACTTTTGAGCTAATTTTAAATTGTAGATTCATCTTTCAATTTATTTTCCTCAATTTAGTGTTTTATGTTTTTAAATGTTAACAATGTTATCTTTTTTAAAGTTTTGTCTAGTTCCTTTAATAGAACCTGACGTGTGACTTAGAGCATTTCCAACGGGGAGTTCTTATTTGTTAGATTTTACTAGGTATCCCCTTTTGAGAAGAATGAAAAATGAGTACATATTGGAGAAGAACTCTTAAATAAGAAACTATTTCTTTCCTCTGACACGTTAACTCTGGCCTTACTTTTGATTAAGAAACTAATAAAAAAAGTGTAGTTGTTATGAAAGTAGGACCCATTTAGTAAATTTTGTTGGGATTCTAGATTGGAGAGATAAAGTTCTATTTTTTTAACAAAGGAAAACTTATAACATTTCATTAGCAATCAGACAAGTTGGACTACAATCAAAAAAGTGGGAGCCAGCATACTAGTATATTGTCTTGATGCTCTAGCTAGAGTATGAGCTGGAGAGATGAAGTTCTTATTAAATACTGCTATTAAAAATTATATAATAGTAATGTGTACATAGGAGTTCCTGTTAGACTTATTATATAACCTTAGAGGGGGTGAATAAGGTTATGAGTAAATATGGATTCTTTTCGCAAATGATGATTATATTCTTTTTCAAATCGGATGCGGAAAATGTGATTTGAACTTTTGGATATGAAGACAAGCAAGAGTTGTTTAAATTGTATTCAATATTGCCAATAAAGATATTATAAGAGATAATCAGGATATTGAATATATTAGATCTATTAGTGAGATAAAGATGATATATGAGATATAGTAGATCTTAGAGAAGAGGAGTAGAAGATGATTGATTAGTATTGATAATATCACAATTAATATGTTTATTGATATGACAGAGTAGTGATAGTATTGAATAATATAAGCACAGTAATATTAACAATAAACAGGAATAATGATAGTGATAATATCAATATATATACGCACAATAATATTAATAATAAACAGTTATAATAATAGTGCAAAATATAAAGAGAGAAGGGATACAGGGACACAGATATTTAGCGAGGTTCGGGATAAAACCCCTACGTCCTCGGCCTTAGGCTTTTCAACCCTTGGACTTAGCAACCACTATATTGAAGAGAGTTTAATACAAACAGTCGACTTCAACACTAGTGAATCTCAATTCCCCTGAACTGAGAACCCAAGCACCCGCTAAGGATTTCAAAACCAACTCAATCACCCGATTGAGAGACCCAAGAGACCCTCCCAGGATTTCACAATAACCACTTAAAAGATATAACGAGTACAGAGTTGAGATCTATGATCCAATCACTTCTAGTAATATGTCAGTTTAGAAACTGAGAGAAATGAGTGATCTTAGGAAAATAGATGCTCTAAAATATGAAATCTTGTTTTTGCAAAAGCTTAAAGATTGATATGACAATGGAAGCTAGCTTTGCAAAATTATAAAAGCCTTTTAGAAAAGATCTATGATTTTCAAAAACAAAAATACTTTTAACAAGATCAAAACAATGAAGCTCAAATAAAGATCAAAGAATTTCAAATATGAAGAGTAGAGAGAATTGTGAGAAGATGAGATGTGTTTCAGAAATGAAATCAGACTCCTATTTATAGTGATAGGAGAGGTTTGATTTTTGAAAAACAATTAATGGCTTGAGATAATCGATTGTCTCATGTAGTGCATATTGGTGATAATCGATTATGTCTCAATATGGAAGGTAAGGAAATACATCATAATCGATTATCCTTTGTAGTAATGTTGAGCAAGTAATCGATTATTTGTTGTCAATCAGGACAATAATCGATTATGGGAGGGAGTTTATTTGAGTCAATAATCGATTATGGTTCTAAAATTGGAAGGTATGGAATGCATCATAATCGATTATTACATGTGGTAATGTTGAGCAAGTAATCGATTATTTGTTGTCAAGAATTTCACAGGATGTCTAAATAAGGAAGGTAAGCAAGATCCTAATCGATTATGCATGTAATTGGAATGGAATGGTAATCGATTATGCTATTCAAAAAAAGGTAGGAATTGGTTCCAAGCTTTCCACAAAATTATTTTTAGGGTTTAGGTTTCCATCATATGCATGCATGCAATTTTATAAAACATTTTCAAAACTATTTTTATGCATCATGCATGTTTTGAAAAGTCATCTCTCTCAATAGCTAAAGTGCCACACACTTTAGGAGATAGGACCTTTACAAAGTGTCCTAAATAAGGCTTAGACACAAATTAGGGTTTTGAACTTCATATGTTGCTTGTTCTTCAAGCTTCTCTTCTTTTGTGTCTTCTTCTCTTTAATTTAAGTCCTGCACTTTGCTCAACTTGAAACATTTGTAGATATGATGTAATTTGTTATCATACAAAATAAAGGAGTGTTTACCCTTGGTTCAACAAACTCCCCCTTTTTATTGATAACAAATTACATTATGCATAGGGTTTGATAATAATGAAAATTCTTTTAAAAAAGCTCCCCCTAAGCATAAGCATATATTTTCTCCTATTTTCTCCCCACATATAATAGTAGCTTGCATTTTTTGTCCCCCTTTGTTTTCATCAAAAAGGAGGGGGGGTGAAAAAACAAATAGAAAACATTTTATAAACTAGCATAATCAAGCATCCCTAGCTCTCTACGGATTTTACAAAAAGGAGCTTCGGCTAGGGGTTTAGTGAAGATATCCGCTAGTTGGTCATCCGTGCCTACAAATTTTAGTGCAATGCTCCCCCTAGACACATGATCTCTAATAAAGTGATGTCGTATGTCAATGTGTTTAGTTCTAGAGTGTTGTATAGGGTTCTTAGCAATATTAATAGCACTTGTATTATCACACAAAACAGGCACACTTTCAAAAATTAGACCATAGTCTTCCAAAGTTTGTTTCATCCACATAACTTGTGCGACGCAGTTTCCAACAGCCACATATTCAGCTTCAGCTGTGGACAAAGCAACACTGTTCTGCTTCTTACTAGACCAGGAGGTCAAACAAGGACCAAGAAAATGACAAGTTCCACTAGTACTTTTTCTATCAAGAGTGAAACCTGCAAAATCAGCATCAGAAAAACCAACTAAATCAAACGTACTCGATTTCGGGTACCACAAACCAAAGTCTATGGTCCCTTTAACATACCTAAGAATCCGTTTTACAGCTTTTAAATGTGATTCTTTTGGGCATGCTTGAAATCGAGCACACAGACATACAGCAAACATAATATCAGGACGAGACGCAGTTAAGTATAAGAGACTACCTATCATACCTCGATACATAGTTTCATCTACCGGTTTACCTTGCTCATCCTTATCTAGTTTAGTTGCTGTTGCCATAGGAGTGCTGATTTCTTTTGCGTCATTCATGTTATATTTCTTCAGCAATTCCTTTGAGAACTTTGTTTGGGATATGAAGATTCCTTCATTTAATTGTTTCACTTGAAGTCCCAAGAAAAAGTTGAGTTCGCCCATCATGCTCATTTCAAATTTGCTTGTCATCATTTCAGAGAATTCCTTACATAAATCATCATTAGTAGATCCAAAGATAATATCATCAACATAGATTTGAACTACTATGATATGTTTGCCCTTGGTTTTAAGGAATAAGGTAGAATCAATCTTACCCTTTTGGAAACCATTGGCAATTAGATGTCTGCTTAATCTCTCATACCAAGCTCTAGGCGCTTGTTTCAATCCATAGAGGGCTTTGTCAAGTTTAAAGACGTGATCGGGATTTTTAAAATCTTCAAAACCAGGGGGTTGTTTTACATAAACTTCTTCTTCCAAGAAACCATTTAGGAAGGCACTTTTGACATCCATTTGGTATAGTTTGAAATCCATGTAGGAGGCAAATGCCAAAATTATCCTAATGGACTCCAATCTAGCCACAGGAGCAAAAGTTTCTTCAAAATCCACCCCTTCGATTTGATTAAAACCTTGAACTACTAGACGACTTTTGTTTAATAAAATTGTTCCATTTTCGTCAAGTTTGTTACGAAAAACCCATTTAGTTCCTATGATGGTCCGATCAACCGGTTTTTCAACTAAGTGCCAAACTTTATTTCTTTCAAATTGTTCAAGTTCTTTTTGCAATGACAAAACCCACTCTGGATCAAATAAAGCTTCCTTGATATTATTTGGGACTATTTGAGAGACGTAAGCACTGTGAAAGCATAAAAGATTAAGGGAAGAACGAGTTTTTACTCCCTTTGAAGGACTACCGATAATCTGCTCCAGGGGATGATCTCAAACTGATTTCCATGACTTGGGCAGATCATCATGTGTTCTTCCATGGATATTGTCATCGATGTCTTGAGGCTCTCGTTCCACTTCATTTTGAGATTCAGCTTCCACATCTGTTTCTTCTACCCTTTCATTGTTAGTTTCAGGTGATCTATTTTCGATCACTTCTATCACTTCATCCTCATCATCAGCTTTCTTGACAAAAGGGTTAGTTTCATCAAAAGAAACATGAATAGATTCTTGCATAGTTTTATCAATTTTATTGTAAACGATATAAGCTCTACTATGATTTGAATAACCCATAAAAATACCTTCAGTTGATTTAGCATCAAACTTACCCAACTTGTCCTTTGTGTTGAGAATGAAGCACTTACTTCCAAACACTTTGAAATATGAAATCTTAGGAGCTCTACCATTCCACAGCTCGTATGGCGTCTTGTTGAGAGATGGCCTTAAGTATACTCGATTTAGCACGTGACAAGCTGTATCTACTGCATGACCCCAAAAGTATTTGGGAAGGTTGTGCTCATTCAGCATTGTCCTGCTCATCTCCTGTATAGTTCTGTTCTTTCTTTCTACCACACCATTTTGTTGAGGAGTTCTTGGAGCTGAAAAGTTATGATGAATGCCATAATTTTCACACCAAGTCTTGAATGATGAATTTTCGTACTCTCCTCCATGATCGCTTCTAATTTCTTTGATGGCTAAGTTTTTCTCATTTTTTAGTTTTCTGCACAACTTAGCAAACTCGTTAAAAGCATCACTTTTGTTTGCAAGTAGGATAACCCAAGTATATCTAGAATAATCATCAACAATAACAAAGACATACTTAGACCCTCCTAGACTTATGACATTAATTTCACCAAACAAATCAAGATGTAGCAGTTCAAGCACATTTTTGGTGGAAATAACAGGTTTTGATTTAAAAGAGGTTTTGTGCATTTTACCAAGTTGACATGCATCACATAATTGGCCTTTTTCATATTTCAATTTAGGTAGACCTCTAACATGCTCATTCTTACTTAACTTAGATAGATGTTCTATACTAGCATGTCCTAAGCGTCTATGCCACAAATCCACATCATCAATCAAGGTAGGCATACATACTATATCATCACTTACATTATCAAAATCAACATAGTATACATTGTTTTCTCGAAAGCCAGTAATGTAGAGTTTAGAAGTCATATGGGTAATAACACATTTATCAACAGAAAAGTGCACATCAAAATCATTATCGCATAATTGGCTAACACTTAGTAAGTTAAATTTAACACCATCAACTAATAAAGCATCTTTAATTTTAATTGTGTTTTCCTTACCCACACAACCTTTACCTATTACTCGAGCAGATTCATTGTTGGCAAACTTTACAGATCCACTAGCTTTGTTGCTCAATTTCAGGAATAGTGAAGCATCACCAGTCATATGTCTTGAGCATCCACTATCAACCATCCACACGTTTTTCTTTTTAGATGAAGGACCAACCTACAAGAGGAACATTTAACAACTAGTACGAGGTACCCAAATTTTGTTGGGTCCTTGGGGGTTAGTCGTCAAGGGGTTTGCTTTCACAATCCACCTTGGTTTCTTACAGGCAGGTATAAGGGTACCTAGCTCACATAATTTACGAATAGGACATCTAAGAGAGCTATGGTTCCCTTTTTGACAATAGGTGCATGAGAATACAGTAGGTGTATAACTTGAAGTAGCAGCTACAAAAGTTATTTTCTTGTTCAAAACAGAGGAGGTGGAATTACCTTTGTACCCAATACCTCTCCTATCAACATATTCATGTTGGGAGTGAAGTAGCTTGGTCAAGGTCTTTTCACCAACCTCAAACTTTTTCAAATATTCTTTCAAAAATTCATTTTCAACCTTGATTTTTTCAAAATTTTGTTTAAGCTCAAGAAATTCAAGGTTGAAAGGTTTTGTTTTATGTAGCTCATTCTTCAATTTAACTACCTCATTTTCAAGAGTCTCGATTTGAGTGAGCATGCTTTTGTTTCTCTTTGTCAATTTCTTAGATTTTAACAAAAGAGTTTCATGTTCAAAATAAAGAGCTTCAAAAGCCTCACTCAAATTGTGACTACTACACGCATCATCAAATGAATCATCATGTATAGAAGAATCAGAAAGACTAGAGGAGTTAAGGCTTACCTTAGATGCGTCACTTGCCATATTGCAGACAGCATTGTCAGTCTGCTCATCTTCATCTGATTCACCATCAGTGCTGAGATTATCCCATGTTGCTTCAGCTGTGTTCTTTGCCATGAGACAGACAGCATTTGCAACTTCTTCTTCTTCGGTCTCACTTTCAGTGTCGGTGTTGTCCCAAGTTGCTTTCATTTCTTTCTTTTGCTTAGATTTCAGCTTGTAGCAGTTATCTTTGATGTGACCGGGTTTGTTGCATTCGAAGCATCTTGGTTGTTCCTCTCTCTTTTCATGCTTTTCCTCTTTGTTGTATCCAAATTTCTTTGAAGAGTCACTTTTACCATGTTTGTTGTATTTCATAAATCTTTTGAAGTTCTTGGCAAACATAGCCATATCTTCATTATCGGTGTCTTCTTCAGATTCAACCTCTTTCCTTGCTACTTTAGTGGTTTTAGCAGCAAGGGCAAGAGATTTCTTCTCTTTTACAGTTTCTTTTTCTTGGCTCTTTTTGGCAGCCAGAACTACCTCAAAGGCTAGCAATTATCCAATAAGGTCTTCTTGAGGTAAAGTTCCAATGTCTTTGGCTTCGGTTATAGCACAAGTCTTAGGGAAGAATTCACCAGTTAAGGATTCAAGGATCTTTCCATTCAAATCCTTGTTGGTGTATTTCTTTCCTAAGGCCCTCAAGTTGTTTATAATTAAATTTAATCTTTGATGCATGGCTGCGACAGAATCACCTTCTTTCATTTTAAAACTTTCATATTCAGAGGTGAGAATTCTAATTTTAGTATCTTTTACCTGGCTTGTCCCGACATGAGTGGCTTGTAGGCAGTCCCAAATTTCCTTTGCACTTTGACACCCTTTTACTCTGCCATATTCTTCTTCACAGAGTGATAGATGAAGAATATTCATGGCCTTTGCATTTAGGGATATCTTGTCAAGCTCAGATTTTCTTAACTCACTCAGGTCGATGGTGTAGATGTCTTCCACCGGTACTTCTTCAGCTTTGCCGGTGGCTTGAATTTTTGAAGTGTCACCATCAGTATTATCTGGTTTTGTGATCTTGATCTTCATCGGGATTAGAGGACCATCCACTATGATTCTCCATAGAGTGAAGTCAATTGTCTGCACATGACATTGCATACGACTACTCCAGTAATCGTAGTTAGTACCATCAAATAGAGGAGGCCTATTAGAGGACATTCCTTCTTTCATGAAAGAACCCATAATTACAGATATGTAAAGGATAGATTTAGAATTGCGAGATGTAAAGCTCTAATATGCAATTCCTAGCTCTTGATGCCACTTGTTAGACTTATTATATAACCTTAGAGGGGGTGAATAAGGTTATGAGTAAATATGGATTCTTTTCGCAAATGATGATTATATTATTTTTCAAATCGGATGCGGAAAATGTGATTTGAACTTTTGGATATGAAGACAAGCAAGAGTTGTTTAAATTGTATTCAATATTGCCAATAAAGATATTATAAGAGATAATCAGGATATTGAATATATTAGATCTATTAGTGAGATAAAGATGATATATGAGATATAGTAGATCTTAGAGAAGAGGAGTAGAAGATGATTGATGAGTATTGATAATATCACAATTAATATGTTTATTGATATGACAGAGTAGTGATAGTATTGAATAATATAAGCACAGTAATATTAACAATAAACAGGAATAATGATAGTGATAATATCAATATATATACGCACAATAATATTAATAATAAACAGTTATAATAATAGTGCAAAATATAAAGAGAGAAGGGATACAGGGACACAGATATTTAGCGAGGTTCGGGATAAAACCCCTACGTCCTCGGCCTTAGGCTTTTCAACCCTTGGACTTAGAAACCACTATATTGAAGAGAGTTTAATACAAACAGTCGACTTCAACACTAGTGAATCTCAATTCCCCTGAACTGAGAACCCAAGCACCCGCTAGGGATTTCAAAACCAACTCAATCACCCGATTGAGAGACCCAAGAGACCCTCCCAGGATTTCACAATAACCACTTAAAAGATATAACGAGTACAGAGTTGAGATCTATGATCCAATCACTTCTAGTAATATGTCAGTTTAGAAACTGAGAAAAATGAGTGATCTTAGGAAAATAGATGCTCTAAAATATGAAATCTTGTTTTTGCAAAAGCTTAAAGATTGATATGACAATGGAAGCTAGCTTTGCAAAATTATAAAAGCCTTTTAGAAAAGATCTATGATTTTCAAAAACAAAAGACTTTTAACAAGATCAAAACAATGAAGCTCAAATAAAGATCTAAGAATTTCAAATATGAAGAGTAGAGAGAATTGTGAGAAGATGAGATGTGTTTCAGAAATGAAATCAGACTCCTATTTATAGTGATAGGAGAGGTTTGATTTTTGAAAAACAATTAATGGCTTGAGATAATCGATTGTCTCATGTAGTGCATATTGGTGATAATCGATTATGTCTCAATATGGAAGGTAAGGAAATACATCATAATCGATTATCCTTTGTAGTAATGTTGAGCAAGTAATCGATTATTTGTTGTCAATCAGGACAATAATCGATTATGGGAGGGAGTTTATTTGAGTCAATAATCGATTATGGTTCTAAAATTGGAAGGTATGGAATGCATCATAATCGATTATTACATGTGGTAATGTTGAGCAAGTAATCGATTATTTGTTGTCAAGAATTTCACAGGATGTCTAAATAAGGAAGGTAAGCAAGATCCTAATCGATTATGCATGTAATTGGAATGGAATGGTAATCGATTATGCTATTCAAAAAAAGGTAGGAATTGGTTCCAAGCTTTCCACAAAATTATTTTTAGGGTTTAGGTTTCCACCATATGCATGCATGCAATTTTATAAAACATTTTCAAAACTATTTTTATGCATCATGCATGTTTTGAAAAGTCATCTCTCTCAATAGCTAAAGTGCCACACACTTTAGGAGATAGGACCTTTACAAAGTGTCCTAAATAAGGCTTAGACACAAATTAGGGTTTTGAACTTCATATGTTGCTTCTTCTTCAAGCTTCTCTTCTTTTGTGTCTTCTTCTCTTTAATTTAAGTCCTGCACTTTGCTCAACTTGAAACATTTGTAGATATGATGTAATTTGTTATCATACAAAATAAAGGAGTGTTTACCCTTGGTTCAACAGTTCCTCCATTGTGGATGCTCTTATATGCGAGGAATTATATTGGTGATGTGGAAATTTGTAGGATTTCTAGGTTCTCTAACTTAATTCTAACTTTTGATTTGGCGTTTTAAATTTTTTTCGAACAAGGTCATTTAAGTCTCAAAATGTGCCTGCCATTACCATTTTTTGAGTTTAAGCTTGACACTGCTATAATGCTGATGCAGCCATAACGGTTATGTGACATCTTCAAATAGATTAAAAAATTATTTTCAAATAATTTTAAATTAAAAATAAAAATCTCGATTAAAGTCAAATAGGTTCTTCTCATTCTCACACTGTGTACATATCGTACACCAGCCATACGAGTAGGCATGGAAATGGGGCGGGTCAATGTCGGGTTTTGCCTCCCTCATCCCGACCTTTATCTCTAGCGGAGTCAAGTTCAGCCGTTCTCATCCCCAACCCAAAGGAGGTTGGGTTTCCCGTGGTTCGCGATTCCGCCACTATTTAATTATAGAAACAAAATTAAAAAACATATATTTATGATAAGTAATAGAATAACATCATAATCATTTTACAATAATAAAATAAAGCTAAACATATTGAAATGTACTTTTCTATTAAAAAGAACTTAAAATTAAAAATTAAAAATATACAAATACATGAAACAAAATGAATGAGTATAAATGCATAAACAAGTAAAAAATTAATAATTATTGTTTAGTCGAGTGGGTTCAAGGTGTCGATATCCCCAAAAGCCTCTCATGTCCCCGATCCAAACGGGTTTTCCCCGTCAATCCCGGATCGGGGTCAAGTGGTTTTCCTCGTCAAACACAAGTTGAGGTCAGGTCGGTTTTCCCCATCAAACCTTCCCCCATCCTCAGGACCCTAGGCCAGGGGCTGCAAAAAAATTCATTATAAAAAAAGTGTACATAGGATTGTTTAATTTTTTTTCCAAATATCCTCACTTAAATTACTATTATTAAAGAATAACTTGATATAACTCCAAATTTGTTTAAAAGTAAATCGCCAAATTAGTCTCTAAGTTTACACACTCTTTCTTATTTAAGTCCTAAAGTATTTGAAAATAAGAAGTGGTTCGTAATAGTATATATAACATTGGTAAAATTAGTTCATAAAGTTTTATAAATAGTCTCTTATGGAAATTAATCAGACAAATTTATTAAAAATTTGGTGCAAATCACTACAAAATAATTGGTTATTAGCGACGGAAATTTCCCTCGCAAAATGACGAAATTCCGTCGCTAATGACCGTTAGCGAGGGAATTAGCGAGGGACCTGTTGCGTCGCTAAATTGCTCCTCGCTAATGGGATTAGCGAGGGAATCTGAGTCCGTCGCTAATTAGCGACAGTACATTCTGTCGCTAATTCCCTCACTAATGGCAGCCACGTGGGAAAATTCAGACAGCCACGCGTCCACGTTCCCTCGCTAATTCTCTCGCTAATGCCTAGCCACGCGTCCACTTTCCCTCGCTAATGCCTAGCCACGCGTCCACTTTCCCTCGCTAATTCCCTCGCTAACGCCTAGCCACGCGTCCAATTTCCCTCGCTAATTCCCTCGCTAATTCCCTCGCTAATGCCCATCTGATTGTTTTTTTATTATTAATCTGCTTTTATACCTGTTTATTTTATTAATAAATAATAAAATCTAAACTATATAAAACAGTTTAAAATTAAAATTCTTCAATAAATAAAAATTACGAGAATAAAATTTGAATCCACAACACTTAATCTGAAATGTTATAACAAAAACGTTAATCAACAACACTAAAAGCTGCCACCATCAGACTCCTCAGCTTGCTCCTCATCTTGCTCATCATCTTCCTCCTCATCTTCCTCCTCATCTTGCTGCTAATTTTGCTGCATATTCTTAAAATACTTTAACATCATCGCCTGCCTACGGCTCACCTTCTCAAAGTTTTGCTGCATCTTTTTCATCGCCTCAGAAGAGGTCCTGACCTCCTGTCGAGTATCGTGCAGCTCCTGTCGAGTAGACTGCAGCTCCTGCTCCATCTGCCTCACATGCTCTGTATCTGCAGGAGTAGAAGCTGGTCGACTGCGTCTTCTGCTGCTCCCGGCCCCAGACTGGCCCATACATGGAGCCAAGGGCCCCGTACCATACAGGCGACCCTTAGACCAACCAACTGTCTTCTCCCAATGTTGATTTGCCAGATCTATCATCTCAGGAGTAAGTTGGCCAAGTGCTTCAGGGTCCCAGCTCCCCTGAGTTAGCTGAGTCATGAACTCATTTACCTGCTCCTGTTTTGAATAACCACAAATTAGCGCTCCATTCTGACAAAGCAACATTATATATAATACAAATCAATTTATATATTTACCTGAGTCATCTTGGAGTGCTCATCAACATACTCGCCAGTGCCTTTCCTCACATGGGTGGCTCTATGCAGCTCAGGAGCAGTGATAGGGCATCCTGCATTTTTACTCTGTAAAATGAAACACATTTTCAAAAATTGCTAACTAATTAAATAGTGTAAAAAAATACACAGATTTGTAAAATAATTTACCAATCTAGCAGCATGCTGAGCTTGGTTGATGGACCCGCCGCAGTGAAGCGAGCCACCCTTTTCTGAGTTTCTATTGTTTTTGGCGCTTGCAGCATTTTTCTTGAAAGTCTCGGTAGCCCAATGGCTCTTGAAGGCATTCCAAATATCATCACCCATGAAGTCAGGCTTTTTATCTTTACAGCGGAGCTTATAAAGAAAATCTAAAATATGAGCGCCCATCCTTTTGAAAAAAAGTCTCCGCACATTGTCATCTTCTTCTATGTCCCAAGTTACCTTGGTCTGTATTAAGTAAAATGAAAATATCTATTAGTAATTATATTAAACGTTATTAAACATAAAATTTAAACAAACAATATAAGTAATGACAAAATAATTGACACTTACCCCAAAGAAGTCAAGCAGATCCTTCCTGCCATCTTCTTCGACTTTGCTCCACTTTTTATGGAACTTTTGAAAATATTTTTTCCGGATGACATAGGTGATGCTTGATGAAGCTACCTTTGCAGGAAGAAGCCTGCATAATGAAAGATATATCGAACAATCAAATATATATAAGTCGTTGCATAATTAACTTTAAAAAAACAAACAATATAATACTTACGTGTTACCACGGCTATAAATGACTTTGAGTCTAATACCATTAATAACAACCACCTCCACTCTCTCGTCATCGGTGGATGAATCACCTTCAACATTACCAACACCAACATCATGCTGAATATCATCCTGGGGCTCTGGTGTAGGCATAGATAACCCAACTGATGGGCCCATATGTCCAGCTGAAGGGCCCATATGTCCAGCTGATGGGCCCATATGTCCAGATGATGAGCCTATATGCCCAACCGGTGTGCCATACCCAGCTGGTGTGCCATACCCAGCTGATGTGCCATACCCAGCTGGTGGGCCATACCCAGCTGGTGGGCCATACCCTGCATACGCATCTGCTGGGCCCATATAATGCCCATGTGATGGTAAATGATACCATCCGGGGCCAGATGGAGGCGGGGGTTGTGGGGCGGTAGCTGGTGGGCCCATATACATATGACCCCTCATATTCCCAATATTAAGTTCCACCTCACGATTACGCCTCCTCCTAGGAGGTTCATCGGTCATAGTCTTCTTCCCTTTATTATTACGTCTCGGTGGGTCAGAACCTCCTCCTGGATCCATATCTATGAAAAAATAGAAACGAAATGTGATACTAACAACATTAATTATATATATTTATAAATAATTTAAATAAAGTAAATTAACAAGAACAATATTGATATAGTAATGATTCTAATAAATTTAAAGACAACATAAGGAGTCAACATAAGTAGACAATATATATAAGATTAATCAAATACAACATTCTCTTCTTCATCTTCATTACGTTCTTCATCTTCATTCTCTTCTTCATCTTCATTGTGTTCTTCTTCTTCATCAACTTCTTCAACTAGTCGTCGATCATCACATAATGAGTCAATCAGTTCAAATTCAATTACCTCATCTACTCCTGAAATTTCATCCACCTAATAAGGAACCTCATCCTCCGCATCAATGGCTTCAATGCGACCCCGTGGTTTTGTCTTAATTGCAACACACCATCATCTCTGAGTTGATGTATATGGAACATAATACACCTGCCTCACATTTTCTGCCATGATAAACGGATCATAAAGTTTATACCTTCCATTCATTCGAATGTCCACGGTATTATATTTTGGATTCAATTTCATTCCTCTAACCGATGGATCAAACCATCTACAAAAAAACAAAACTATTCTCTTTTCATAGTCTAACGGTGGGTATTCAAGTTCATATATGTGTTCAATCACACCGTAGTAGTCATTTTCACCTCCTCCTGTTTCACCTTTAACATATACCCCACTATTAATTGTGTTTTCCCTCACTCCATGATTGGGTGTCAAATTTGTAACCGTTAACTAGGTACGTGTGCCACTCGGTCACCTCAAGAAAAGGACCATCGGCTAAGTTCCTCAAGTGTCGGATTTGGGGAGTTGGTTCTGCTTCATACACCCAAGTAAACAACATATGGAAAAATAAGTCATGTCTCATATCTACTTTAAAGAATTATTCAGCGCCTTGGGGATTTGGTTACTTACTCTAGTCTTAAACCAGGATGGAAAACTTTCATGTATACGAATAGAAGATTCTTCAGTGCCTATACCCTCAATTCGTAAGAATGCACTGAAAAAGATTGAAAGTTGATCAAAATCTGATTTAACATCATACAGTATAGATTAACAACTGAATTGGAGCATACTTGTGAACACTCAATTTTTACCGGTATTTTTCAGTTTTTCGAAAAAATTACAAAAAATAGTCGTTTTTTGGGTATTTTCGGGTTTTAGTTTTTAGCTACTATGCGAAAGCAATTTATCTCTCCTCGGACCTCGTTTTGACGATCCCAACGGTGAAAGTGGAGACATATGTCCCACGAACCTGTTGTCAAAAAACGAAGATGATCCAACGGTTAACGAATCCGGAATCGCACCTTTACGGTGAGAGGTTTGAGAAAAACGGACCAAAAACTGCAGCTATTGCGAAGGCAATTTCTCTCTCCTCATACCTCGTTTCGACGATCCGAACGGTGAAAGTGAAGATATATGTCTCACAAACCTACTGTCAAAAAATGAAGACGATCCAACGGTTAACGAATCCGGAATCGCGCTTTTACGGTGACAGGTTTGAGAAAAACGGGAATTGTGTTCTCTAAGTGGGAATTGCTTTCTCTATCTTGTTTTAGTCCCACATTGCTTGCAAGAAACAGCAACCCTATAGCAATTGACTATAAAAGAGGTTGAGAGGTGAAGGTTTGAAAGGGGGAGATCATTGGCGGGTTAAGTGATCTTTTGGGTCAAGCCTTTGCGGCTCATTTCACTAAAAGCCGTGTCTTTGATCATTTAGTACGTTTTGAGTCGGCTTTTCGATTCTCAAAGCGGTTTTGCGATTTTGGGTCAAAATGGTCCAGATAGGAGCCCGATTTGCGGTTGACCTGGTCAGACTGCTCGGGCCGGTTCGGCATTCTTCGTGTTAAGGTTAGTCTTGTATTTATCTATTTTGTTTTGTTTTGTTTTGTTTTTTGTTTTTTTGTTTTAGTACATATTTATTTATTTATTTATTATTTATTTTTGTATATATCTATTTATCTATTTATTTATTTATTTATTTATTTATTTATGTATATAGCTATCTATTTATTTTTTTATTGTTCGTCTTGTCATTTAAATACAGAATTTATTTTATTTTTTCTCTTTCTTCAAAAACTAAAAAACGATAATTAGGGTTTGACTTGGATGTACATCCTATCAAGCCCGCAACTTTGATTTAAGGGTCTTTAGTTGTACAACTTGGACCTTAAATCCCTTTAAAATAAAAACCATAAAACTACAAATCAAATACGATTTCTATTTAACACCTATTTTATAAAAAATCCAAAATATAAATGGATTCAATTTGGATGTACATCCTGTCAATCCGGTTTAAGGATCTTTAGTTGTACAACTTGGATCTTAGGCCCCTTCAAAAATAAAATCAACCAACCAACAAATTTTCAGGAAGAACTACGTGACTTTTGAGTCTCTCATCGCACCAGAGAGTACGTAGGCGCAGGGCCTCCCTGTCAAAGTCAAAATAAATTTTTCTTAAATTAATCCTTTGTAAATAATTGTTTTTTTTACTAAATCTTATTAAGTATTATTTTTTGGGTAAACAAATAATTAAACGACTTAATAATTATTGCACAAATCAAATTTAGGGTAACTGTCCTAGGACAGATGTGTTAGGAGTGTAGTGAAACTAGTTTTCACCCCTTCCCTTCACATAACCGACTCCCGAGTCCAACCTAGTTACGCAGGTGTTTACTGTGATTTTTAGTAAACACCGCTAGTTTCACTACACGTGTTACTTGCGAGATCAACTAGGAATCTCAGGCCATTTGTGATCAAATTTTACTAAGAATTGTTGATATTTAATAGAAGTGCAGAAACTTACGATAAAGTGCAAGAATTTGTAAATGCGGGAAGAGGAATCAAAATGCAGTAAATTTCAGTAATTGTAAGTGAAGAAGATGACAAAGTGCAGAAATCTAAAAAAAATGAAAACAATTATATAAAGAAGTGGTACGCAGAATCATACATGAATTCCTGTTGACTCTGTTTTCTCTGTTTGCGGAAGTAGAGTGTTTTAGGAAATGTGTGTAATGAAATTTGCGACCCTTTTTCTCTCTACAGAACCTCTATTTATAATACAAATAAGACTATAACCGCTCAGCGGTTTTCTAAAACAAGATAAGGCAGAGTAACTGCTATTTCGACGTGCTTCTACTTCGATTGTCTAACCGCTCTTTCTTTTCGACCAAGGAATCAATGTCCCTTTCGACAGATCTCCATAGCTTTGCTTGTTTCGCTGTCTATAATCTTCTCTCTGTCGAAGTGTGGCCTCTTTTTCCAAATTCGCTAAGTTATGTATTAGGCTGCTTTCCCTTGGTTATTACCTCTTGAAGTCGAAATTATATCTTGGTGTCGAAGATCTGCCTTCTTTCTGAAATTATTAAGTCAAACCCTGTTGACTGCATTTAATATTAGCCTGTCGAAAATGCAGGCTAACAAATTACCCCCCCCAAAAAGACGTTTTCGACTGAATTCTTGAATGAAAATAGAAAACGGCTTTTTGAAACTTCTTTCGACTATCCCATGAAATCTCATGCTATCATTGCATATCTTTTTTCAGAATATGAGGGGACGTTTCTGAGCTAAAACAGAGTTTGCTGGTGCCTTCCTCCAACGAGAATGCGCCACGTGTGCACAGTTAACTGTCTAGACTTTCTATAATCTCACGTTTCCCACTAACACCACGATTGCCAAAGCATTTTATTATTATTTTTATTTTTGAACGTGGTAAAACGGTTATAAAAGGGAAGTTGTACCCTTTCATTTCTTTTTCTGAACCTTCAACTTCTTCTTCTCTGCGAAAAAACTCCATTAAAGCATCTTCTGACTTCTGCATTTCCTTCCCCTTATTCGCCTAACGAAGCAAAGCGGACACTACTAAGCACTTCCATTTCTTCACTAGCTTCCTGTTTCCAACGATGGCATCTTCTTCTACCATAAAATCTCCTGCTGTAACTCTTGGGAAGAAAACCCTTGTTCCTGAACCTGCTCTCACTTTGGAGGAAACACAAATTTACCGGTCTCAGGTACTTATCCCCTTCTCTAAACCTTCAAATCATGCATTCTTAGGCCCTCTCCCTCTCGCTGATGATGATTCCTCTAGGATTAGGGACATTTTCCCTAGCTATCATAGACTCAGCCCTAGGATTTTCAGCGAAGGTCCACACGTGATGGATTTTATGAGTAACCCGAATAGGGTTTTTCGATCCTCGCCACCAACTGAGAAAAACATCCCTTACATCGACTGGCTCAACAAAATTGAGTCGAAAAAAGGAGATATCTGGAAGAGCCAGGGAATTTTCGATCTGATCCAAATCTCAAGGTATGGGCCTAAGTATCAAAGCCCAATGCTCCTTTCTGCTCTACATTTTTGGGATATCATTACCAACAGCCTTCATTTGAAGTGTGGCATGCTTGCCCCTACCCTGCTTGATGTGGCAGCTATAACATGTTTAAAGCCTTTAGGGGAAACTTTCGACCCTGCTATCCAAACTGATTTCGATTTTGACTTCAAAAAGGCTAGCTTTAAAGGTTATATTGAAGAGAAACACGTTACCGAGTCGAAGGATGTTTCTGATGAAGAGCATATTGCTTTTCTCACTTTCTGGTTATCCTTTTATGTCTTCTGTTCTTCGTCACTTCAAGTGGCTAAGATGTATATCCCCCTAGCCATTCAATTACATCAACGTCGAAAGATCAACTTGGCTACCCTTATTTTAGGATCCCTTTTCGACAACTTGAAACAAGGGGTTCTTGATTTGAAAGGACTCAAACCAGAAGGGAAATATTTGGTCTCTGGACCAATTTGGCTGTTTCAATTGTGGCTTCTTGCCACTTTCAATTCAAAATTGATAATGTATACTCCTGATGAGTATCTTGACGTAATTTCTAACAGAGGGGTCGAAGGTGTGCGACTTGCTTTGTTGAAACCTAAACAAATAGGAGTATCTGTCGAAGATCTCTTTTCACAGGCTTTCAACATGTTTCTGAACTGTACAGAATTTTCTCCTTCTATGGCCCCTTTTGCTGGAAGAAATTATGGACCACATTGGTTCACTAGGGAATTCCCTGCTACCAACCCTGATGAGGAGCAAGAAACCAATCAAATTTGGAAAGCATTTTTAACTCCTCAACTGCTGTCATCTCGAATTTCTCCTGGGAAGTCATCAAACCAATTTGGTTTATTCTCATATCATCCAAGTTTATATGCACGGCAATTTGGGTTGTGTCAACTTCGACCCAGCCCTTTTTTCCGGTCTAGAAGGGAATTGTTAGTCCCTGAGAATGAAGAAGAATGGATAAATCGTCTCAATGACTTTCTTGCTGATTCTTTTCGTCTTACTCCCCTTTCTTTTGAATCAACTTTCTCTTGTACCCACAAATTTTCTCAGTGGTGGACAGAGTATATCACCAGGAAATTCACTGGTGTCGAAGAGGCTAGTCTATTGGTCAAACTAATATCTGCTTTTCCTTCTTCGCAGAAAAAGAAGACCAAGTCGAAAGGTATACATATTCGAGAAATTCAAGCATTTCAACAATATTTCGAAACTGTATATGATCCGACTAATCTTCGTCAAACTGTTTCTCAAGCTGCAAAAGTTTTTAAACAAAAAATTCTTGATAAAATCCCGACTATGATTTTTCCACCTTATGTACCCGACAAATATTTTTTTGCTTTAACACAAAACAAAATTAGATTTCCACCCTTACCAACCAGTGAACTGGCTCTGGCATTTTGGTCACCCATTCCAGAATGGTTCGTATGTGGTTCGACCAGGGCACTATTTGATTTTTTGAACAACAAAACAGCTGAGAAAGTAGTTCCGACTAAGCAGGACATATACACTTTTGAGGGTCATCTTCATTTAGATATTCAACATATTCGAATCTTGTCCTCCATTAGAGAAGGTGATTCACAAGACTTCTTAGGAAAAATAAATTTCCTTTCTATGTATTTCATATTAACACTTGTTTGTCGAATATTTGTAGCCATTCCTATCACATCGTCTTCGACAGATGGCGCAGCAACAAAGACGAAGAAAAAAGATGTTGAGGCTTCGTCAAAAAGAAAACAACCTCTTCAAGAAGAAAAACAAAAAGTAAGTACTTATCTTTACTCGTTGTGTTATCTTCTTATACTCTTCGACTAATTAGTCATCCGTTTTGCAGAGTCGAAAAAGAACAAGCAGCTCTTTAACATCCAATCCAAAGAAAGCAAGAAACGTTAAACCAAAAGTTGTGAGCGATTCAGAGGTCGAAGTTCTCAAAACTTTGCCTATTTATGTTTGTTTTCTTTTTCTTATTCATGCTTATATGATTGTTGTATTTTCAGTCTGATGAAACACCACTGCTCAGGACTAAACCCATCAAGGTTCAAGTTCCTGAAACAGAAAGAGAGAGAAAGACAAAACATTCTCAAGATGTCTCTAAAACTGTTTCCCGACAAACTTCTGTCGAAAGACAACAACAAGAAGAAAAAGTTCCGAAAAGGCTTATCAAGAAAACCCAAAGTGCACACTCTTTAGTTGAGAACATCATAACTAAGGTGATCAATTGAAGCCTATGTTTTTCGGCAACCCGAAAACTTTGTTTATGTGATAATACTCACTTCACTTCATTTTTTAGGAAACTGAAGTCCCAACAAAACAAACTACGCCTTCCTCCACTCATTCCCCTTCAAAAATAAATGTTCCTGGAGAAGGTGTCGAAGAAAAAGATTTGCATCAACATACATCTGTTGTCGAAGATACACTGTTGGCCGAAAAAACTATTGCTGAAACTGCCAAGGAAATTCCTGCTCATGGTCCAGAGCCTGCTGCTATGGACGTTGATGAAAGTCCTGATGTTGGCCATAGTGGAGCTGAGATCAGTATATCTTCTTCTCCAAACATGGAAGAGCAAAGGTACGACGAAGAGGAAAGTGAAGACGACGGTAACAATGAAAGGAGTGAATCTCTTGAGATAGCCAATTCTCCTCGCTCTGTGCCCTCAACGCATGACACCGCTCTTAGCCTTCAAGAACAAGAATTTTTGGACCTAAAACGCAAAGATCCTCTTGAGGCTTTCAAACGAATGGTGAGTGGTTTATCTTCGACAGAGAGTAAGCCAAGTGCTTCGACTGCTTCTATTGGCAATTCCTCTGAGGGTCCTAAAGAAGACCTGATTCGGGAGCTTCAAACAACCCTCTTTGAGATAGATCTATTCAAGGCTATCGAAACAAATCATATGCTCTATTACAAACTCAAGTCTTTGCTCAATAAACTTAATAACTTTGGCTCTAGCGATTCTCTTTTATGCTTTATTGTTGAATTTGAGCCTTTACTAGAGCAAATTTCCAGAGATATTCAGAGAAAGAAAAGTACAATTGTGAGCAAAGAGCGCGAGCTTGAACTTCTGACAGAGGAAAGTGTCGCCGTCGAAGCCTCAGAAAGCAAGATTTCAGCCCTGGAAATTCAAGCAGCAACTAATTCCAAGGAAATAGAAGACTGTGATGCAAACATTTCGACATACCAGGCCCAAATCAAGGAGTTGCATTCGAAGATTAAAGCGGAAGAAAAGAAGAAAATCTCTATTCAACAGAAGTCTTCAATTTCTGTGGAGAACGCACTTCGCACTGAGGCAACCTTGGCTATCGAACACTTGGAGAAAGTTCAGAAACATGACGAAGCAGTTAAGAGGCTAACTGAAGAAGAAACTCTTTTAGATACTAGATTGAGGCACGCCAGAGCAGCCTTTGAAAGGCTTAAAACTTCTTTTGTAATTTAACTTTCCATCTGTAATCTGACAGCATTTTACTCGATCTGTATTTTGACAATCTTTCTTGGCATGAGTGCCATGTTTATATCTCTTTTGATCTTACTCTTGCGTTATTTTAATTTCTTGCAACGTTGGCTTATACCGTTTTAAGTATTTGCCATTTATACGCAAAATTCGACCATCAATGCTTAGCTCTTCGATTTCATAAGCGCCATTTGAGAACACTTGTAAAATTTTAAATGGTCCTTCCCAATTTGGTGACCATTTTCCCAAGGCTCTATCTTTTTTGTCCATGGGTAATATCACTTTCCACGCTAAGTCTCTTGTAACAAAAGCTTTGAATTTCACCTTCTTGTAATAAGCTTTAGCTACTCTTTCTTTTTGCCTTATAAGGATATCTAATGCAAGTAACCTTTCTTCATCTATGTCAACCAATTCATCTAAAATCATGCTCCAATAAGGGTCTGAAGGAATTTCAAATTGCCTTTGGATCCTGGTTGATTGTAAATAGATTTCGACTGGTAAAACTGCATCATGTCCAAAAGTGAGACGAAATGGAGTAGTGTTGATTGATTCTCTAGGAGAATTTCGACAAGCCCATAATGCTTGATCAAGGGTTTTGTGCCAATTCTTAGGCTTTTGCCCAATATGTTTTTTAATCAAATTAATGATAATTTTATTGGCTGCTTCGACCTGACCATTTGCCTGAGCATAATATGGTGTCGAACTTAATAACTTAAATCCACTTATGGAGGCAAACTCAACCATTTTTCGACCAGTAAACACTGAGCCTTGGTCTGTAGTGATGGTTTCTGGAACTCCAAACCTGCATAGAATGTGGTTTTGGATAAAGGCTATTACTGCCTCTTGGTCTACATTAGCTAAAGGGATAGCTTCGACCCACTTAGTAAAGTAATCGATACCCACTAATATGTAGCGGTGACCTTTCGACGACGTTGGTTTAATTTCGCCAATTATGTCTAAAGCCCATCCTCTAAATGGCCAAGGCTTTATTATTGAGTGTAACTCATTTGCAGGTACATGCTGTATTCCTGCGTGTTTTTGACATTCTTGACACCCTTTAGCAAAATCTATGCAATCTTTAAGCATAGTAGGCCAGTATACTCCTTGTCGAAATAAAAGCCATTTCATTTTTTGCCCCGCTTGGTGAGATCCACAAGCTCCACTATGAGAGTTGGAAATTGCCAAATATGCCTCATTCTCATTAAGGCATTTAAGTAGGACTCCTTCCGGGGTTTTCTTTAACAATTCGTTTCCAAGAATTACATAGCTTAGAGCTCTATACTTGGTTTTTCGATTTGTTGTCCCTGTTGGATTTTCCAAGTATTCGACAATTGGTTTTCGCCAGTCATCATTCGACATATTGTCAATGGCAAAAATTTCGCCATTTTCAATTGGAGGAAGTAATTCTACACTGTCTGCCCCCCAAGTTTTGGCATTGACAATTCATCATCCTTACGATCTGTCGAAATCAATTTCTCTTTAATTTCGATTAACTCATTGAGTTTTGTTGGAGAGACTTTATAACTTGAAGCAATTTGTGCCAAGTCGTTTGCCTCTTGATTCTCAATTCGAGGTATATGCTCAATGTGAACATTGTCGAAACGTTTTAACAAAGTATTGGCAGTGACGAAATATAAGATTAAATTTTCTTTGATGCACTTATATTCTTTGGTTAACTGCTTCACCACTAATTCAGAGTCACCTTTAATTTCGACAGCCTTTGCCCCCAACTCTAACAAGATTTCCAATCCTGCAATTAAGGCTTCATATTCAGCCTCATTGTTAGAGCAGCGCTCTTTGATTTTAAACTTATACTTTGTTGGTATGTTTACTGGTGAAACAATTAATATACCAATTCCAGAACCATTTTTATGGCTTGATCCATCGAAATAAAGTGTCCAAGGTCGATTATTCATTTGACTAACTGTCACTTCGACCAATGAATGGTCAACAATAAAGTCAGCAACAATTTGTCCTTTGATAGCTTTCAAAGGCTGGTATGTTAATGAATACTCAGATAAAGCTAGTGCCCATTTGCCAATTCTATTATGCAATATTGGTTTCGACAGCATGTGTTTAATAATATCGAAATGAGAATGCACATACACATCAACTGGCTTGATATATTGCTTTAGTTTGGTACAAGAAAAATACAAACAAAGGCACAATTTCTCCATTGGCTGATATCTAGTTTCAGCATCATTTAACACTCTACTCAGGTAATATATGGCTCTTTCGACACCATTATCATCCTCTTGGGCTAGCATGCTACCTATTGTTAGCTCTGATGCTGCTATATACAATTTCATCACCTTATCTCTGATAGGTGGCAACAATATAGGTGGTTTAACTAAATAAGCCTTAATGTCGTCGAAGGCCTTCTGGTGCTCTGGATCCCACCTGAATAAGTCTTCTTTCTTCAGTCGAAGCAATGGCGAGAACACTTGAGTTTTGCCACTTAGGTTGGAGATGAACCTTCTGAGGAAATTAATCTTTCCTAATAATGACTGAAGCTCTTTTTTAGTCGAAGGGGCTTTCGTTTCCATGATTGCCTTCGTCTTGTTTTGATTAATTTCGATGCCTTTTTTGTGAACAACAAAGCCCAAGAAGTCACCTGCACGTACACAAAAGGCACATTTGATTGGATTCATTTTCAATCCATATTTTCTCATTCTTTCGAATGATTGTTGAAGATGGTCTAAATGGCCATTTTCTGTTGAAGATTTGACAACAATATCATCTATGTATACTTGCATAAAATTTTCAATAAAATCATGAAACATAGAATTCATTGCTCTCTGGTATGTTGCACCAGCATTTTTTAAACCAAATGGCATTACTACCCATTCATAAACACCTAATGCCCCTAGGCATCGAAATGCTGTTTTTGACACATCTTCTTCGGCAATAAAAATTTGATTATATCCTGAATATCCATCAAGCATACTTAGGTATTCAAATCCTGCTGCCGAATCAACTAGCATTTCTGCCACAGGCATAGGGTATTGATCTTTGGGTGTAGCATTATTTAAATCACGAAAATCTATACAGACTCGTAATGTTCCATTTTTCTTAATAACAGGAACAATGTTGGCTAGCCAATCAACATACCTGGCAGTCCTGATGAAGTTGCTCTTGAGTAATCTTTCGATTTCTTCTTTGATCTTCGACAGAACCTGAGGTGCGAACCTCCTTGGTGTTTGCTTCACTGGTTTTTTGTCTGGTCGAATGGGCAGTTTCAGTTCGACTACTTCTCGACGTAGACCAGGCATCTCATTGTAATCCCAAGCGAAGCAATCTTTATACTCTTTGAGTAACTCGATAGTTCGATCTTTCAAACCCTTGTCGATTTTAGCACTGATAAATGTTGGCCTTTTTATGGGGCCATCTGCTAAATCAATTTCTTCAAGAGGGTCTTGAGCCTGCATCTTCTTAGTCGAACCCATTGGGTCTTTTTCAAAACCTAAAGGCTCATCATCGTAGATGCAGTCAAGTCTCTGGCCTTCGGCCATTTTATCTTTATTGTTAACTTCTGGGTTAACTTCTATGGCTTGTTCAACCATATTTTGTTGCAATTCGGCCTCCAAAGCCATATTTTGTTTATTTTCGGCCACATAAGCCGTAATTCTTTCCCATACGGTGGGTATAGACATCATCACCGTTTAGGGACCATCCCACCCTGTAGGCTTGCAAAAGCCTATTGAAGGTGATGCCTCATCGATCACTTCCCTCTCCCATATGAAGCCATGGTTAGGGTGGAGATCTAGGGATTCAAACACATTGTCCATAGGGACATATGCAGTGTCTGAAGGTGTGCATGGCGCAATAGTCGCCAATTGTTTGTCAAAGGTCCTCCTTGTAATATGGTCGACCTCTGCCAAGAAATAACTCTGGTCTGCTTCTATATTTTCGACCAGGCCATCTTCTCTCCAAATAGAGAGTCTCTGGTGGAGTGTTGAGGGCACTGCTCCTACTCCATGAATCCACTCTCTACCCAGGAGTAGATTGAAGTTTGCTCTGGTGGGTATGACTATGAACATAGTTTTTCTCTTCACACTCCCCACTGTTAACTCCACTTCTATGGCTCCTAACGAATAGCCAGATTTTCCCTCATAATTAGTGAGGACTATGTTATGTGGCCGTAAATCAGTCTCTGATTTGCCAACTTTTGCCAGCACATGTTGTGGCATCAGGTTAACCGCTGCGCCCCCATCAACCAATATTTTATTGACGCCTACATTGTTTACTTTTGCTTGTATAAACAATGGTTTTAGATGGTGTTTCATTCCTCCATCTGGCCTTTCGAAGACTGCATTCTGCTCTTCTATGGAGCCATTATTTAGTACGTAGTAACACATTGGCCTGTGCTTAGCCATATCTTGATCGAAATCTTGTTCGATCTCAGTCACTTCTGAAACGACGTCGAATTCAATTGGCAGAATTGAAACGACACAGATGATGTCGAGGTCTGGTTCTGAATCTAAGAATTCAGAGTCCATATCATCATCTAATTGCAGGCCTTCTTCAGAGTCAAGACCCTTTTTGATGTCTGCAAGGGGAGGGAATATCCTCTCTTTTGCTGGCTTTCTTGGGAATTCGACACTGGAAGCTAATTGCTTACCTTTGCTTGTGTCGATGTTCTCCTTTTTCTCAGCAGCAGTCAATTTCATCTGGCGCTGGTATCTTCGCCATTGCGTTCTTGTCATGGGGTTTTTCCCTTTGTAATTATTGCTGTAGGCGTACCTATTGGAATTAGGCGCCTTGTTTTGATTCATGGCATTGGAAGTCTCTCCTGCCATCTTTAGGTGACATTCAGTCTCCTTATTTCCTGGGTATACCCATCTTCCGACAGGGGCCCTTGCAGGTGGCACAAATGTTCTCCTTTGAGCCTTCGGAGCTTGTCTTGTTGAAGATGTAACCTTATATGGCACACCTCTTGGGTTGAAGCTGAATTTGAGCCTATTATCGACCCATTTGTTTTTTCTCTTGAATTGAGGAGTGACACTTTCAAGGCTTTTAGCGGCCTCCTTGTCGAATACAGAACTGCACCGTGGGCACAACATCACCTCGGTGTTATTTATCTTGCATCTGTTGAGGAAGTCTACCAAGTCCTCTTTAGCTTGTGGATAAACCACCTGCATTTTTTCAGCATATTGGTCATTGGTGACCATTTTGATGTTCGCTTCAAGACTTTCAGCAACCACTTCATTGGTTTCGACCATCAAAATATCTACTTCAGTATAATTTGCCTCTGCTGTGGGCATAGGATTGCTGTCGATCTGCATTGATGATTTACTTTTGTCATCAAATTTCAGCCTTCCATCATTCAATGCTTTCTGAACTAGATCCCTGAAAAGTACACATCGGGAGGTGTTATGACCCAAGAAATTATGATATTTGCAATAACCTCTTTTCTTTTGTTGTTCTAATGGTGGTATTTTTAGACCTTTAGGCACTAAAATTTGACCATCAGTCACCAAAAGATCAAATATTTGGTCACATTTTGTGACGTCGAAGGTATATGTTTTTGCAACAAACTTATCATTTTTTGGTTCGACAGGGTTTTCTCCATTAGAGGGGTTTAACAATTTGCATGTATATGGAGGTCCAGGTTTTAATTCTGCAATGTCAACCTCTTCCTCGACATTTTCATAAGCTATGTCGAATTCTTGGCTATTGTTATCAACATTAACAAACGCCACTTTTTCTTTCTTATTGTTAAACTTGGTTGTCGAAGCTTTTTCTGCTTTGAGTCTTTCAACCTGTCGAACTCTATCAGCCAATTGAGCCATATCTCTTAGGTGTAAAGTATCCAGTTTTTTCCTGATGGAATAATCTAAACCACCAGCAGCCATTTCGACTAACTCATGCTCAGGCACTTGGGTGAAACATCTCGCCTTGAGTAGTCTAAATCTATTGAGATATTCATCAATAGATTCTGGCATTGTGCGCCGAACACTAGCCAATTCTTTAAGGCTAATCTTTGATTGTCCCATGTAGAATTGTTCATGAAAGGCTTTTTCTAATTGATTCCAATTGAACATGGAGTGCGGGGGTAATGTTGTAAACCAAGTAAATGCACTTTTCGTCAAAGAATTTGGGAAATATTTCATTTTCAAATTTTCGTTTAACGCAATGTCTCCAGCCTCCGTCAAATATCTTGCAATATGTTCGACAGTAGATTCGCTGGTTTCTCCAGCAAATTTTGTGAACTTAGGAATTTTCCACCCTCTAGGCAAATCTGTTTGCATCACATATTCAGACAAGGGAGATACAAAATTAGGTCTGTGTAAGCCTAAATTAAGACCATTTTGGGCTAGTATAGTTTCGACAAGACTAGCCAAATTATTTTGTATTCCGAGGTTATTTTGCTGGACTTGCCTAACTACCTCATCAGCATTTTGATTTCTATTTACTAGCACCACTTCAGGTATAGGCTCTTCGACAAATTGTTGCGCTCGATTCACGGGGGTTGCATTATTAGGCCTTTCGACAGGTAAGTCAACAGGCCTGATGTTTTGTACTTGGGGAATTTGCTGGTTTTGTATTTGTGGAGTGCCAAAGAAGTCAGCAATTCGATCCATTTGTGTTGCTAACATTTGGTAACTATTATTTGTGTCCTGTATCAGGGGATTAAACACTGTACCTATTTGCTGTGTTAGCATATTTACCATGTCATGGTTACTATCTTCCATTTGTTGTCTTAATGCCAATAATGATGAAGTGGTTATTGAAGGTTGTATATTTCGACTATACATATTCTCTGATGGGTTGTGCATAGGCGAAAAGTTCGAAGCCATGTTATCTGCATACGTAGATGCATTTGTATGGAGTCCTACCATCATGGCGGTTGGCATTCCATAGGGGTAATTTCGACCATTCATGGGAAAATTATATGGCATATTTCCCACCATAGCGTTGGGCATCCAGGGATTGGTTGAACCAAAAGTTGATGACTGGGGAATCATCATGTTCGACCCAGGAGTTATAGTGGGAGCGGTTACAGCGGTTATACCCATGTCTGTCGAAGAAGATAATGGGGCGGTTACGCTGACCACGTTTGGAGCAGTTATGGGAGTATTTACTCCTGGAGATGGTGCAGGAAGGGTTGCTCCCTGGGTGTTCGTGGCGTTGGTATCAGTAACTGACGCCTGGGAATGTCCATTCGATGTAGAAGCACCATTCATGTTTGAACGTGGCATTTGATGTAACTGTCTACCACTTCTTAAACGCATGCAACGTGCGATGTACTGGTTCTGTGTTTAACAAACCCAGAATTATCTTAGTAAAGATTTTAACTAGTTAGCACAAGTGTCCCACCGGGCGTGCCAATTTGTTTACTGTGATTTTTAGTAAACACCGCTAGTTTCACTACACGTGTTACTTGCGAGATCAACTAGGAATCTCAGGCCATTTGTGATCAAATTTTACTAAGAATTGTTGATATTTAATAGAAGTGCAGAAACTTACGATAAAGTGCAAGAATTTGTAAATGCGGGAAGAGGAATCAAAATGCAGTAAATTGCAGTAATTGTAAGTGAAGAAGATGACAAAGTGCAGAAATCTAAAAGAAATGAGAACAATTATATAAAGAAGTGGTACGCAGAATCATACATGAATTCCTGTTGACTCTGTTTGCGGAAGTAGAGTGTTTTAGGAAATGTGTGTAATGAAATTTGCGACCCTTTTTCTCTCTACAGAACCTCTATTTATAATACAAATAAGACTATAACCGCTCAGCGGTTTTCTAAAACAAGATAAGGCAGAGTAACTGCTATTTCGACGTGCTTCTACTTCGATTGTCTAACCGCTCTTTCTTTTCGACCAAGGAATCAATGTCCCTTTCGACAGATCTCCATAGCTTTGCTTGTTTCGCTGTCTATAATCTTCTCTCTGTCGAAGTGTGGCCTCTTTTTCCAAATTCGCTAAGTTATGTATTAGGCTGCTTTCCCTTGGTTATTACCTCTTGAAGTCGAAATTATATCTTGGTGTCGAAGATCTGCCTTCTTTCTGAAATTATTAAGTCAAACCCTGTTGACTGCATTTAATATTAGCCTGTCGAAAATGCAGGCTAACAAGTAAACACCGCTAGTTTCACTACACGTGTTACTTGCGAGATCAACTAGGAATCTCAGGCCATTTGTGATCAAATTTTACTAAGAATTGTTGATATTTAATAGAAGTGCAGAAACTTACGATAAAGTGCAAGAATTTGTAAATGCGGGAAGAGGAATCAAAATGCAGTAAATTGCAGTAATTGTAAGTGAAGAAGATGACAAAGTGCAGAAATCTAAAAGAAATGAAAACAATTATATAAAGAAGTGGTACGCAGAATCATACATGAATTCCTGTTGACTCTGTTTTCTCTGTTTGCGGAAGTAGAGTGTTTTAGGAAATGTGTGTAATGAAATTTGCGACCCTTTTTCTCTCTACAGAACCTCTATTTATAATACAAATAAGACTATAACCGCTCAGCGGTTTTCTAAAACAAGATAAGGCAGAGTAACTGCTATTTCGACGTGCTTCTACTTCGATTGTCTAACCGCTCTTTCTTTTCGACCAAGGAATCAATGTCCCTTTCGACAGATCTCCATAGCTTTGCTTGTTTCGCTGTCTATAATCTTCTCTCTGTCGAAGTGTGGCCTTTTTTTCCAAATTCGCTAAGTTATGTATTAGGCTGCTTTCCCTTGGTTATTACCTCTTGAAGTCGAAATTATATCTTGGTGTCGAAGATCTGCCTTCTTTCTGAAATTATTAAGTCAAACCCCGTTGACTGCATTTAATACTAGCCTGTCGAAAATGCAGGCTAACAGCAGGCCGATAATCTTAGGTTTAGGTTTTTCTCAATTTTCCGATTTATAAATAAATTGGGTGGCGACTCCTTAAATTATTATTTTCGAGCCGTCTACGTCGAGATCCAGGTCACGACAATACTTACTCAAGATATGGTTTAACTTCAGTGCAATTGATCAAGACATGAACATGTGCTGATTTATGCTCTTTATCTGATAAGTAGTTGGTTGACTTCTTTCCCGAAGGGCGACCAGGTTTGATAAACACATAAAGTGAGCGGGTGTCTTTCTTCTTCAATCTCCATTTCATTTCTATTATTTGTTGACAACATAAAGTTGTTGAAATAATGTGAACAAAAATAAATTGTTTCACGGTGTAGATAAGCTGTGCAGATCGATCCTTCAACTCTAGCTTTATTTTTCACCGATCGTTTATAATCACCCATTAATCTATTTGTTGAACGAAAAATACTATATTAAACTAATAATCATACTAATTAAGATAATTTTAATAAAATGTTGAAATAGATAATTACCTCTCAAATGGATACATCCACCTATAATGAACTGGTCCACCAAGCCTTGCTTCATACGCAAGGTGAACCGGTAGATGCTCCATGGAATCAAAGAAACCGGGAGGAAATATTCTCTCCAACTTACAAATAATGAAAGGAATATTCTGCTCCATCTTAATAAGATCATCCCTTCTCAATGTTGAAGAGCACATATTTTTAAAATATTGACTCACTTCAATAAGTGGTTCCAAAACACACTTTGGTAATGAATTAAAAGCAATTGGAAGCAAACACTCCATGAATACATGACAATCATGACTTTTCATCGCATACATCTTCCCGGTGTTCACATCGGCACATCTTGCAAGGTTAGAAGAATAACCATCTGGCATCCTCAATTCTTTCAACCATCGACAAACATCTTTCGCTTCATCTGGTGTTAGGCAGTATTTGGCTTTGGGTTTTAACATCTTCCCATTAGGCATTTCCACCAAATTCAAATCAGATCGATGTTTGCTACAATAAAGAGTAGAATCCAATCTAGCCTTATTATTGTCTTTGGTTTTATCTTTCACATTCATCACAGTGAAAAATATGTTGTCAAAGAAATTATTCTCGATGTGCACAACATCAAGATTGTGCCTCAACAAATTATCTTTCCAATATGGGAGATTCTAAAATATGCTTTTTTTTGTCCAATTGTGCACCTGTCCATAACCATCCAGCCGGGTGAGCTCCCCTACCTCTGTGGCTTGTGGCAAATCCATAACTCTGCTCCAGATTTCACCTGATGTCAACAAAGGCGGTGGTCCATCTGTTTCAACTGCCCCTTTCTTGAAAGCCTTCTTGTTCTTTCTAAATTTATGATCTTGCGGTAAGAATCTGCGATGCGAGTCAAACCAAGAACTCTTGCCCCCGTACTTTAGCGTAAACGCCTTTGTGTGTTCCATACAGTGGGGACATGCCAATTTACCGTGAGTCCCCCAACCGGACAACATACCATAAGCAGGAAAGTCGTTAATTGTCCACATCAATGCAGCTCTCATCATAAAATTTTTCTTTCGTGCTGCATCATATGTCAAAACACCCCCCCCCACACAATCTCTTAAGATCATCAATCAGAGGTTCCAAAAAGATATCAATGTTAGCTTTTGGATTGGATGGACCGGGTATCAGACAAGTCAAAAACATATACGGTTTAGTCATTCACATCTCAGGAGGAAGATTGTAAGGGGTAACAATGACTGGCCAACAAGAGTAGGGTGACGCCGATGCTTGGATATATGGAGTAAACCCATCAGAGCACAAGTCAAGCCGAACATTCCGTGGGTCTGA
Source organism: Astragalus membranaceus (assembly GCA_039519185.1). Lineage (NCBI taxonomy): Eukaryota > Viridiplantae > Streptophyta > Magnoliopsida > Fabales > Fabaceae > Astragalus > Astragalus membranaceus. The sequence goes on from CM076854.1 coordinate 97,245,940, forward strand.
GGCAAAATATGAATGCACTTGATCAAAGTGCTTCCACGCTTCACCGTACGATTCTCCCCTGCGGGTATTCACAGTTTGGATGTACAGCCTGGTGTGTTTAACCTTTCTAGGAGAATACTTGACTCTAGAGACCTAAAATCTCTGTAGGTTATGGCTGCTAACTTAGTGAGTGTTCACAATAGAAAGACAATAGGAGCTATTGTTCCTCTTATCCTTGTTTTTGATTGTATATATATTTTTCTCGTTATAGCTCAAAAAAATGAAAAAAATTATATTGCATTTCATGCATAAAAAACATAAAAAAAACACCTCATATTGCATTTCATGCATGAAAGAGCAAAAAAAAAAAATCATGTTGCATTTAGAAGTTCATTTCATGTAAAGACAAAACTAAAATTTAATCGATCTTATTTTCCGCGTGTCATTCATTTGCATTTTGCATTGCATATGTCCTTAGAAAAATTGCATGTAGCGCACATTTCCGTTTCATTGTCATTCATCATACTCATTTGTAAAAAAATAAATATAAAAATCATTCATCATAAAAATTCCTCCATATTTCATTTTTTTTCTTCGCATGTATGTAAAAATCTTTGCATAAGTAAATAAAAAAATTATCATTGCCATTTGTAAATTTTCATAGCATATTCCCTTCAGAAAGGGCAATTGCATTGCATTTTTTGCATAAAACAATGAAAAAAAATTACAAAACAAATGCATATTGCATCTTAGGATGAGTGCTGCATTTCATAACATCTTGTTCTCTTTGACTCATTCTCATATAGCATAATTTTTTCTCTCTTTAAATAAAATCAATAAAAAAAGAGTTTTGAAGTCATTAAGTCTTCATTCATGTTGAATTTTTGTGCTTGCGTGAATATGGCTTAGACTCATAGAATTAGATCATTCCCTTGAAAGTTGTTGAGAAGATTTGTCATTTGAGGATTAGAGAATTAAGGTGAGAGGAAAGATATCAGGGAGCACTATATTAGGGCATTTTGGGAAAGATGAAAAAAAGAGAGAGACATAAGGTTGGCAATCAGTTCTCGGATAAATAAATAAAAGAGTGGGAAAAGATGATTGTCATTAGTGCTTGTTTAGTCATGTAAGTTTGAAACCAAGTTAACTTAGTTGAAGCTTTACACTAATGGATTTGCATGTATTTAAAAACCCATCTCCATCCTTTCTCCCCGTGTCCCCTTAAAACACCGACCCCTTTTGAGTTCTTGCCTCAAGTGATAATTCTTAAAGCCCTTTTAGTTGCGTCATTCAGGGATGAACCGGTGAGCGAATATCGGATATCAAATGTCCATTTCCCAAAAAAAAAAGCAAAGAAAAAAAACAAAAAAGAAATCAAAAGAAATGAAGAGCAAAGAATGTGTAAAAGAGTAGATGTTATTTCAAAATTAAAATTTTGCAAGCGTGGAATCATGACTTCAAATGAAGTGTGGTCGTCTTTCTCTATCCCAAACAAAATATATCCCTTACCATCCCCTTTGAGCCTGTAACGTCCCTTCACTAAACCCTGGACAAGGATCGACACTACAATAGAATTTAGTGCATTCAGTTTTCCAAAGTTATGAAATCAAAGAGATGGTGGAAAAAGTTCAAAAGAAAAGAAAAAGAGAAGAATGAATAAAGCCCGCAAGACTGAAAGCAAGTATTGTCAGTCTTGGCAAAAATTAGGGCACAAAAGAAAGAGTGATCAAAAAGCAGAGGGGGTGAAAAAAAAGTAATAAAAACTAAAAAAAAAAGAGAATGATATGAGGTCTGGGGAACACAATAGAAAGCTGAATGCACTAAAGATCCTTGATCCATTCCCATAACCCATAACCTAAAACCTTTCTTTGAGCCCTCTATTCATTTGTCTCCCATAGCATGTAACCCATACTCGCAAAACATTTCTTTGAACCTTCTACTCATTTCCTTTCCATAACCCATAATCCATGCCTGTAAAGCATTCCTTTAAGCCTCCCAATCAATCCATCCCGATAACCTGTTACTCATGCCCGTTCTTTGAACCTTCTAACCATCTTTCTTCCATAGCCCAAAACTCATGCCCGCAAGACGTTTCCTTGAGCATTCTAATCGTCTTTCTTTCATAACCCATAATCCATAGTCACATTACAAGCCTCCAAAATCCCACTCTGATTGATGAATGATCGTTTTCATTTTCTTAATGTTAATTTTGAGATAAATCATTTGCTTCTTTTAAATTATTCTTTGCTCTAATAAAAAAAGGAAGTGAAAAAAAAATCCCGCTAGATTGAAAACCCGAAAGGGCGGTCTAGGAAAAATTAGGGAGAATAAAAGAAAAATAAAGCCCGCTAGACTGAAAACCTGCAAAGGCAGTCTAGGCAAAAATTAGGGCACAAAAGGGGAATGAGACTTACAATGAGAAGCTTATGTAGTTCACTGGGAAATTTCTTCTACTTGGGCCACACAATAGTGTACATTTGGGCAACTTTGTGAAGGATAAGCTTGAGAGTCTCGAGAAAACCCCACACTGGGGCAAGTTTCGTAAGACCTTTAAGAGTCAAATGTTTCTTGTTACATCAGGTAGTATTCTCTCAGAGCAATGTCTTTCACCAGAATGAGGCAAAATCCTTACCATACCCTACATCCGTCAAGTTTGCCACACCAGTGCACTCTTGTGAGCAACAACTTTCACCAGTACTGGGGCAAAACCTGTGTAAGACCCGTCATGAGTCAAAACTTTCTTTTCCACACCTGAGCTGTTTGAAGCAAAATCTTTGCAGGTCCTTTCATGAGTCAAACTTTGTTTGGTACACCCGTGTAGCCTTCTCTTGGGGCAATACCTTCTACTAACATCGGGGCAAAAGTGTTTGCATAACCGTGAGTTAGATTTTGCTTGCTACCTCTGGAAGTCTCCCCTATGGTAAAACTTGTTTCCAATACCCAGCCAATTCCCAGCAAGTCAGGCACCTCAAGTAAATGGAATCCCCAATAAACTCGAGGTGGCCATAATACCTTTTTTCCCTACCATCCTGTGTCGCCTTTGTCTTCCCTATGTTTTCCCTCCAAAATACCCCCCACTTTCAAACCAAAAATCCAAACCCAAAAAGTTCCAGCTCTTAAATACCTGTGAATCCATGCATGCTCATTAAGTAATGCTTCAAAAATAGTCAACTTGGAATCAGTAATGTGATTTAGAGAGCTAATGACAATCAAAAAAAGAAGAGAGAGAAGGTCAAATTTGAGGGTGATTTGCTTGAAAGGAGAGAAGTGGTCATAAAAAGAGAAAAAGGGCCTAAGCAAGTTAGTTGTGTTGAGGATAAACTTCCATATGAGGACAAGCTTGATTGGTTTCATATAAAGCCTGCACAAAAAGAAAAAATTCTCAGTGAATCCAGCTTTCAAGACAAGTGCATCTTAATTTCAACTCAAGATCATGCATAATTCATGCATTTCATGTCATAGTTTGCATACATTTCATCCATGCATTCCACTTCATGATTAGAATCATACATTTGTGTTCAGTACTTCGTAAATAAAGTAATAAAAAAAGAGTCCTCCAAAGCAAGACGTGCATTGACACTGCTTTACTTTTCATGCTAACGGTTCAGCCCTGGCACTGCTTTACTTTTCATGCTAACGGTTCAGCCCTGGCATTTTCTTTTAAATTTCGTGCTAACGGTTCAGCCCTGGCATTTGTCTTTTTAAATTTCATGCTAACGGTTCAGCCCTGGCATTGTCTTTTAAATTTCGTGCTAACGGTTTAGCCCTGGCACAGCTTTACCTTTCATGCTAACGGTTCAGCCCTGGCATTGTCTTTTAGATTTCGTGCTAACGGTTCAGCCCTGGCACTGCTTTACCTTTCATGCTAACGGTTCAGCCCTGGCATTTGTCTTTTTAAATTTCTTGCTAACAGTTCAGCCCTGGCATTGTCTTTTAAATTTCGTGCAAACGGTTCAGCCCTGGCACTGCTTTACTTTTCATGCTAACGGTTCAGCCCTGACATTGTCTTTTAAATTTCGTGCCAACGGTTTAGCCCTGGCGCAGCTTTACCTTTCATGCTAACGGTTCAGCCCTGGCATTGTCTTTTAGATTTCGTGCTAACGGTTCAGCCCTGGAACTGCTTTACCTTTCATGCTAACGGTTCAGCCCTGGCATTTGTCTTTTTAAATTTCTTGCTAACGGTTCAGCCCTTGCATTGTCTTTTAAATTTCGTGCTAACGGTTCAGCATCCTTACGATCTGTCGAAATCAATTTCTCTTTAATTTCGATTAACTCATTGAGTTTTGTTGGAGAGACTTTATAACTTGAAGCAATTTGTGCCAAGTCGTTTGCCTCTTGATTCTCAATTCGAGGTATATGCTCAATGTGAACATTGTCGAAACGTTTTAACAAAGTATTGGCAGTGACGAAATATAAGATTAAATTTTCTTTGATGCACTTATATTCTTTGGTTAACTGCTTCACCACTAATTCAGAGTCACCTTTAATTTCGACAGCCTTTGCCCCCAACTCTAACAAGATTTCCAATCCTGCAATTAAGGCTTCATATTCAGCCTCATTGTTAGAGCAGCGCTCTTTGATTTTAAACTTATACTTTGTTGGTATGTTTACTGGTGAAACAATTAATATACCAATTCCAGAACCATTTTTATGGCTTGATCCATCGAAATAAAGTGTCCAAGGTCGATTATTCATTTGACTAACTGTCACTTCGACCAATGAATGGTCAACAATAAAGTCAGCAACAATTTGTCCTTTGATAGCTTTCAAAGGCTGGTATGTTAATGAATACTCAGATAAAGCTAGTGCCCATTTGCCAATTCTATTATGCAATATTGGTTTCGACAGCATGTGTTTAATAATATCGAAATGAGAATGCACATACACATCAACTGGCTTGATATATTGCTTTAGTTTGGTACAAGAAAAATACAAACAAAGGCACAATTTCTCCATTGGCTGATATCTAGTTTCAGCATCATTTAACACTCTACTCAGGTAATATATGGCTCTTTCGACACCATTATCATCCTCTTGGGCTAGCATGCTACCTATTGTTAGCTCTGATGCTGCTATATACAATTTCATCACCTTATCTCTGATAGGTGGCAACAATATAGGTGGTTTAACTAAATAAGCCTTAATGTCGTCGAAGGCCTTCTGGTGCTCTGGATCCCACCTGAATAAGTCTTCTTTCTTCAGTCGAAGCAATGGCGAGAACACTTGAGTTTTGCCACTTAGGTTGGAGATGAACCTTCTGAGGAAATTAATCTTTCCTAATAATGACTGAAGCTCTTTTTTAGTCGAAGGGGCTTTCGTTTCCATGATTGCCTTCGTCTTGTTTTGATTAATTTCGATGCCTTTTTTGTGAACAACAAAGCCCAAGAAGTCACCTGCACGTACACAAAAGGCACATTTGATTGGATTCATTTTCAATCCATATTTTCTCATTCTTTCGAATGATTGTTGAAGATGGTCTAAATGGCCATTTTCTGTTGAAGATTTGACAACAATATCATCTATGTATACTTGCATAAAATTTTCAATAAAATCATGAAACATAGAATTCATTTTCTGAAGATGTCTTTTAAATTTCGTGCTAACGGTTCAGCCCTGACACTGCTTTACTTTTCATGCTAACGGTTCAGCCCTGGCATTGTCTTTTAGATTTCGTGCTAACGGTTCAGCCCTGGCACTGCTTTACCTTTCATGCTAACGGTTCAGCCCTGGCATTTGTCTTTTTAAATTTCTTGCTAACGGTTCAGCCCTGGCATTGTCTTTTAAATTTCGTGCTAACGGTTCAACCCTGGCACTGCTTTACTTTTCATGCTAACGGTTCAGCCCGGACACTGTCTTTTAGTTTTTCATGCTAACGGTTCAGCCCTGGCATTTGTCTTTTTAAATTTCGTGCTAATGGTTCAGCCCTGGCACTATTTACTTTCATGCTACCGGTCTCTCCCTGGCATTGTCTTTAATTTTCTGCTATCGGTCTCGCCCTGGCATCATCTCCGTTGTAATATAGCTTCGACATCGTACTTTAAAAAAGAAAAAAAATTCGTGGTTTTCAATTCACCTCGACAATCGCATCTTTCACCGGTTAAAATTGAGGTTCGTATATGTACTTATCTCTTACTTTGATAATACGAAAAAACATGGAGAACATGGTTTTGTGTGTTATATCGTAAGAGAGTAAGCACAGAGGGGCAACTGTGAACACTCAATTTTTACCGGTATTTTTCAGTTTTTTGAAAAAATTACAAAAAGTAGTCGCTTTTTGGGTATTTTCGGGTTTTAGTTTTTAGCTACTATGCAAAAGCAATTTCTCTCTCCTCGGACCTCGTTTTGACGATCCGAACGGTGAAAGTGGAGAAATATGTCCCACGAACCTGCTGTCAAAAAACGAAGATGATCCAACGGTTAACGAATCCGAAATCGCACCTTTACGGTGAGAGGTTTGAGAAAAACGGACCAAAAACTGCAGCTATTGCGAAGGCAATTTCTCTCTCCTCAGACCTCTTTTCGACGATCCGAACGGTGAAAGTGAAGATATATGTATCACGAACCTACTGTCAAAAAATTTAGACGATCCAACGGTTAACAAATCCGGAATCGCGCTTTTACGATGACAGGTTTGAGAAAAACGGGAATTGTGTTCTCTAAGTGGGAATTGCTTTCTCTATCTTGTTTTAGTCCCACATTGCTTGCAAGAAACAGCAACCCTATAGCAATTGACTATAAAAGAGGTTGAGAGGTGAAGGTTTGAAAGGGGGAGATCATTGGTGGGTTAAGTGATCTTTTGGGTCAAGCCTTTGCGGCCCATTTCACTAAAAGCCCTGTCTTTGATCATTTAGTATGTTTTGAGTCGGCTTTCCGATTCTCAAAGCGGTTTTGCGGTTTTGGGTCAAAATGGTCCAGATAGGAGCCCGTTTTGCGGTTGACCTGGTCAGACTGCTCGGGCCGGTTCGGCATTCTTCGTGTTAAGGTTAGTCTTGTATTTATCAATTTTGTTTTGTTTTTTTTTTTGTTTTTTTGTTTTAGTACATATTTATTTATTTATTTATTATTTATTTTTGTATATATCTATTTATCTATTTATTTATTTATTTATGTATATAGCTATCTATTTATTTTTTTATTGTTCGTTTTGTCATTTAAATAGAGAATTTATTTTATTTTTTCTCTTTCTTCAAAAACTAAAAAACGATAATTAGGGTTTGACTTGGATGTACATCCTATCAATCCCGCAACTTTGATTTAAGGGTATTTAGTTGCACAACTTGGACCTTAAATCCCTTTAAAATAAAAACCATAAAACTACAAATTAAATACGATTTCTATTTAACACCTATTTTATAAAAAACCCAAAATATAAATGGATTCAATTTGGATGAACATCTTGTCAATCCGGTTTAAGGATCTTTAGTTGTACAACTTGGATCTTAGACCCCTTCAAAAATAAAAGGCTAAATATATATTTTGGCTCTTTATCTTTGGGGTTGTGGTCACTTTGGCCCATTATTTTTTTTTTCTCATTTTAGACCCTCATGTTTTTTGTGTGTGTCATTTTGGCCCCTGCCGTTATCATTTTGGTCCCTTATGTTTTTAATTGATTTCATTTTAGTCCCTTATATTTTTAATTGATTTCATTTTGGGCCCTTATGTTTTTAATTGATTTCATTTTCGTCCTTAAAAATTTGCTACAAAAAACATAAACATAACGGCAGGGGCCAAAATGACACACACAAAAAACATGATGGTCTAAAATGGGAAAAAAAAAAGATAAAGGGCCAAAGTGACCACAACCCCAAAGATAAAGGGCCAAAATATATATTTAGCCAAAATAAAATCAACCAACCAACAAATTTTCAGGAAGAACTACGTGACTTTTGAGTCTCTCATCGCACCAGAGAGTACGTAGACGCAGGGCCTCCCTGCCAAAGTCAAAATAAAATATTCTTAAATTAACCCTTTGTAAATAATTGTTTTTTTTTACCAAATCTTATTAAGTATTATTTTTCGGGTAAACAAATAATTAAACGACTTAATAATTATTGCACAAATCAAATTTAGGGTAACTATCCTAGGACAGATGTGTTAGGGGTGTAGTGAAACTAGTTTTCACCCCTTCCTTCCCTTCGCATAACCGACTCCCGAGTCCAACCTAGTTACGCAGGCCGATAATCTTAGGTTTAGGTTTTTCTCAATTTTCTGATTTAAAAATAAATTGGGTGGCAACTCCTTAAATTATTATTTTCGAGCCGTCTACGTCGAGATCCAGGTCACGACAATACTTACTCAAGATATGGTTTAACTTCAGTGCAATTGATCAAGACATGAACATGTGCTGATTTATGCTCTTTATCTGATAAGTAGTTGGTTGACTTCTTTCCCGAAGGGCGACCAGGTTTGATAAACACATAAAGTGAGCGGGTGTCTTTCTTCTTCAATCTCCATTTCATTTCTATTATTTGTTGACAACATAAAGTTGTTGAAATAATGTGAACAAAAATAAATTGTTTCACGGTGTAGATAAGCTGTGCAGATCGATCCTTCAACTCTAGCTTTATTTTTCACCGATCGTTTATAATCACCCATTAATCTATTTGTTGAACGAAAAATACTTCATTAAACTAATAATCATACTAATTAAGATAATTTTAATAAAATGTTGAAATAGATAATTACCTCTCAAATGGATACATCCACCTATAATGAACTAGTCCACCAAGCCTTGCTTCATACGCAAGGTGAACCGGTAGATGCTCCATGGAATCAAAGAAACCGGGAGGAAATATTCTCTCCAACTTACAAATAATGAAAGGAATATTCTGCTCCATCTTAATAAGATCATCCCTTCTCAATGTTGAAGAGCACATATTTTTAAAATATTGACTCACTTCAATAAGTGGTTCCAAAACACACTTTGGTAATGAATTAAAAGCAATTGGAAGCAAACACTCCATGAATACATGACAATCATGACTTTTCATCGCATACATCTTCCCGGTGTTCACATCGGCACATCTTGCAAGGTTAGAAGAATAACCATCTGGCATCCTCAATTCTTTCAACCATCGACAAACATCTTTCGCTTCATCTGGTGTTAGGCAGTATTTGGCTTTGGGTTTTAACATCTTCCCATTAGGCATTTCCACCAAATTCAAATCAGATCGATGTTTGCTACAATAAAGAGTAGAATCCAATCTAGCCTTATTATTGTCTTTGGTTTTATCTTTCACATTCATCACAGTGAAAAATATGTTGTCAAAGAAATTATTCTCGATGTGCACAACATCAAGATTGTGCCTCAACAAATTATCTTTCCAATATGGGAGATTCCAAAATATGCTTTTTTTTTGTCCAATTGTGCACCTGTCCATAACCATCCAGCCGGGTGAGCTCCCCTACCTCTGTGGCTTGTGGCAAATCCATAACTCTGCTCCAGATTTCACCTGATGTCAACAAAGGCGGTGGTCCATCTGTTTCAACTGCCCCTTTCTTGAAGGCCTTCTTGTTCTTTCTAAATTTATGATCTTGCGGTAAGAATCTGCGATGCGAGTCAAACCAAGAACTCTTGCGCCCGTACTTTAGCGTAAACGCCTTTGTGTGTTCCATACAGTGGGGACATGCCAATTTACCGTGAGTCCCCCAACCAGACAACATACCATAAGCAGGAAAGTCGTTAATTGTCCACATCAATGCGGCTCTCATCATAAAATTTTTCTTTCGTGCTGCATCATATGTCAAAACACCTCCCCCACAATCTCTTAAGATCATCAATCAGAGGTTCCAAAAAGATATCAATGTTAGCTTTTGGATTGGATGGACCAGGTATCAGACAAGTCCAAAACATATACGGTTTAGTTATGCACATCTCAGGAGGAAGATTGTAAGGGGTAACAATGACTGGCCAACAAGAGTAGGGTGACGCCGATGCTTGGATATATGGAGTAAACCCATCAGAGCACAAGCCAAGCCGAACATTCCGTGGGTCTGAGGCAAAATATGAATGCACTTGATCAAAGTGCTTCCACGCTTCACCGTCGGATGGATGGCATAAAATGTCGTCTGAGGTACGCCTATTGTCATAATGCCAAGTCATTTTCTGCGCAATTTCGGTCGATGCAAACATTCTTTGCAACCTTGGAACTATAGGCAAATAGAACATCGACTTTACAGGGATAGGTTTATAATTACGTTTTGCCCCTTTACGATCATGATTCCTTGGCTTTCCATAGAATTTGCATTCAAGTAGCTCACCATCATTTTTACCAAATTCGTTGTTGTAAAACAACTTGTGCCCTTTCTCACAACAATCAATCTTCTTAAATTTCAATCCCAGCTTCGAAACTAACATCTTTGCTTCATAATAACTTTTTGGCAAATTATCCTTATTAGGTGTCGCTTCCAACATCATTTCAGTCACATAGTCTAAACCCACCTCAGAAATATTACTCATGGACTTGAGAGCTAAAAGTTTCACACAGATAGATAATTTTGACTGTGGCGAGCCTTCAAACAACGGTTTGTTTGAATCTCTTAACAAATTATAAAATTTTTGTGCTTCTTCATTTGGAAGTTCATCATGATCGTCATATTGAGGCTCATCAAATGGCACATTCACCCTGAGACCATCACAAATCATGTTTTCCATCGACTCAAAACTTTCATTACGTGGAACACCAACACCAGAACTGCTTGAAGCCCCTACCTCAAAATTTTGACGTCGTTGTTCTCCATGGTCCACCCAAATCCAATAATTAGGCCTAAACCCCCATTGATACAAGTGCTCCCTGATTTCATTATCGGTCCTAATAGCTACACCGTCGCATTTTAAGCATGGACATCTAACCCCCTTTTCCCGTTTAGTTAATTCATGTCGCCACGCTACCACAAGAAACTGTTCAACCCCAATTACAAAAGATTCCTTCAAACCCGCTCTTCTTGGATATAACCGATCATACACCCATTCACGATTAAATTCATACAAATTCATCTACACACATTTAAAAAAACGTGTTAGATTCCCTTAACATTCCCAATAATCTATCAAGTTAGTGGCATCGATATGATCTTAGTGGAGATGATTCCGAGCCAAGTATGGGGGTCAAGGACAGCACAAAACCCTTTTCCATCCAAGTAGTGAAGGAAGTTATTTCGTATAACTCCCAACCTTACTGTTGTTAGTATCGCCTCGCAATTATCTCAATGGAGATGATTTCGAGCAAAATATGGGGGTCAGGGACGGCATCACCTCACCCTTTTCCATCAACAACACACAGTCATCTAACCTAGGGTTCATGAAAACAACAATTAATTTATTTTGGAAACTAACCGTTATGAGATTGAGGTCCGGTGCGGTATGTGGTTCGGTGACGGTGCGCACTCCGGTGCGGTTGTGAGACTTCAAACACCAACAATTTCAATCCTAAACCATTTCAACTTCAATTTCAATAACTAACTTCAATTTCAACTATTAATTTCCACAACAACTTCAATATCAACTTCAATTTCAACTATTAATTTCAATTTCAAGCAAAAAACATAAATCAATTCACTATTAATTTCAATTTCAATAAAACAACTTCTTCAATTTCAACAAACAATTTCAATTTCAACAAACAATTTTTATCCTACACAATTTCTATAAATCCTAAACTTAATCCTAAAACCTAAAACACAATTTCAATTTCTACCCAATTTCAATTTCTAATCCTAAACACAATTTCACTAAAACAATATCAAAAATTAATTTTACAATATCACAAAACTAAATTCACTAAAATTACCAAACAACAATATCACAAAATTAATTTTACAAATCCTAACAAAACAATATCAAATAAAATCAGTTGGTAAAAAAAAAATCAAAATCAGTAAAAAAAAACCTCCAAAGGTAGAGCTCCGGTGGTGAGGAGGGCGAGCTCCAGTGGTGGTGAGGAGGGCGAGCTCCGGTGGTGGCGAAAACAGAGAGCTCCGGTGAGAGAAGTGTTCGCGTAGGAGAGAGAGGAGCGACGGGTGAGCGGTGGTGTGGTGGCGGTGGTGCGGTGGTCGTGGGGTGGTGGGGTTGGGGTCGTGAGAGAAGAGTGAGAGAGTGAGAGACAGGAGGAAACAGAGAAGAGGAAACAGAGAGAGGAAAAGGGATCTGATTCTATTTAAGTGGGGTTAGCGACGGAATTTGCGAGGGACTATTCCGTCGCTAATCCCTTCACGCTAACAAAGGTGGAACGGTCAAAAACATTAGCGAGGGACCAGTATTTCCGTCGCTAATCGCTTTGGTTTCCGTACTGTTCAGATTTCAGTTTCCCTCCAAACAATTAGCGACGGACTGTTCCGTCGCTAATTTTCAATAAACCGAAGATCCTTATTCCCTCGCAAATTCCGTCGCTAATGTCAGTTTTAGCGAGAGAATAATATTCTGTCGCTAATGTCCGTCGCAAATAACGTTTTTTTTAGTGAATTGGGTGCAAAATTAAAAATACTAATACAAATTTAAAATTTCAAATGGTTCAAATTTTTTTTACATAGGAGTACTAGTACAATTATTTTTTTCAGGTGCACATCCCCATAGAGTTGGGTTTCGTTGTCATGTCTATACAGGAGTGCAAACAACACACTGTAACACTCATTTTCCATATGTAGTAACTTACTATGTAGAAGCCGTAGAAACAAAACAATTTACAACAATATATGTAATAAACCATATCTAATAATATTGAATTAAAGACGGAATTAAAATCGGTTTTTTAGTTTGTAATATCAATTTTGGGTGTGTGTTTGTCTGTGTGACCCGAATAAATTAACTCAAAACTGGTTTTATTTAAGTAGATGTGGATTTAAACTTTTTATCTTTTATAAAAAAAATGTGGATTTTAAACACTCTAATTATAGCCACCTTTGTTCCATTATTTGCATGTAGTATTCATTTTCGTTCTCCCTCAAAAATTCGGGGGTTCTTATTTCCTTTTTTTTTTTAATTTAGGACCATTGCTGGCTACCCACGGAGTGTCCAACGCTTTCAACGAAGGACTAATCTCCGCTCGCTACTTGCGGCAAGGATTTCGCTGGCAAACACGCCTTTTTAATGTGGGCGGGAATCGAACCCGGGAGCAAACCGGATCGATGACAATGTGTGCTATGAGTTTTTCGAATTTGCAGAAGTCCAAGTGATGCTCTCGATTTTTCAGTTTCGCAAAGAGAAGGCAAGGACTATGAGATTTTCAGTTGCTAGGTGCTCTCTGGTAGGTATTTTTTCGCTCTCAGTTTGCTTCTACGTTTTCGGTATCCAGTGACACAGTTTTTGAGTTTGGAATTTTCTTCCCTCTTTTCTTATTGCAGATCCCACAAGAAGGATAAGCTTAGGTATCGAATCGATGTACTTGTATATCATTCAAAGGTTGACTTGAAACTTTTTATTTTATAAATATTGTTTAGATGTA